>JAAGEH010002531.1:75035813-75058632 GCA_011751065.1 Lasiurus cinereus
CTCTCTCTCTCTCTCTCTCTCTCTCTCTCTCTCTCTCTCTCTCTCTCACACACACACACACACACACACACACACACACACACAGGAAAGGGACCAGTTAGAAAGTTGTCCTTGTAAGAGGTTATAAATGCCAGTGGCAGTGGTGATGGCAAAGGAGAGGGAGGCTCGGAGAGAGATTTAAAGGGTAAAATTGAAAGGACTCTGTAACTGAGCAGATACAGGAGTGAAGGAATCGAAAGAAACCAGATGACCCCTTGGCATTGAGAAATGTATTCACAGCGCTGATAATCTGGTTTCCGTGTTCATTCTAGAATGACAAGAAATGGTACGCCTTTGGGGAAGATGCTGAAATCGCGTGCTACACCGGATTCAAGCTGGTGGGGTACCAGTACTTCAGCTGCTTGCCAGACAGGACCTGGAGACAGCTCGATGTGGAATGCCAGCGTGAGGCCCCCCTTTCTCGTGAAAGAATAAATGCACCCCAAGTAAAGAAAGCAAAGTCACCATAGACCAGGGCATTTTTTACTTTTTAATAACTCCGGTGGAGAGGGTTAGTGAAGCAGAAAATAGGACCCATCTGCTAACACGAGATTTCAAAGCATCTTCGGGTGTCAGTTCTGGGCCTGCGTGTTGGCCTCAGACACACAGGATGGCGAAACACGCGCTTGAAGAGAAAGCCGGGAGGTTGGCTCTCTGCTTCTAACCACAGACACCTGCCTGGTCCGAGGTCCAGATGGATGCAGATTGCTGAGTCCCAGGAAGATGCTACTCACACCCTTTTTTTAAAATCTATATATATATTTTATTGATTTTTTTACAGAGAGGAAGGGAGAGAGATAGAAAGTCAGAAACATCGATGAGAGAGACATCGATCAGCCGCCTCCTGCGCACCCTACAGTGGGGATGTGCCCGCAAGCAAGGGACATGCCCCTGACCGAAATCCAACCTAGGACCCTTCAGTCCGCAAGCCGATGCTCTATCCACTGAGCCAAACCGGTCCCGCTGCTCACACCCTTAGTGAATGGGCGATGGAGCGGCACGGGAGAGGCAGTGTTCTCCGTGGACCACTTCCCATCCTGCCCCGAGGAGGAGTGCTCCAGGAAAGTCAGAATGAGAATCAGACCAGGCGCACGTGGGGACACCAAAGAGCTATCCGGAGACCTTGGGAGGCAGAATTGAGACCAGATTGGTTAGGATGTCCCGCCTCTATCATTCATGATGTGGAGACTTGCTTTTGGGCAAAGGAGAGGGAAGAAGAGGTTCCTGTAATATAATGAAAGGTGGAAGTGCCAGGAGCCTATCTGAGAAGGGAACCTCAGACAATGGAGCTAAAGGGGGTCTCCAGGAGAGACTGGGATCCTCAACCCCCAGGTTCTCTGATGACGAGGGGGCATGAAAACAGAGCGAATGGAATGAATCGCATTAAAACCACCTCTTGCGTTGCATAAAATCGGCCTACATCTGATGTGTATTCTGCTCTACTGATGCCTCTAAAATGTTTCTGCCGCAGTGACTCAGTGCCTCAAGCCAGTTGTGCCGGAAGTTCTGAGGATCTCGCCGTTTCAGAGATCGTATGAAATTGGAAAATCCATTGAGCTCACCTGTCCCAAAGGCTTTGTGGTTTCTGGGCCATCTCAGTACACATGCACGGAGGATTCCTGGACACCGCCCATCTCAAGCTCCCTCACCTGTGAAAATGGTGAGTAGCAGCTCAGGATTCCCTATTCTCTCTTCTACATACATGTATGCCTCTATACACATGAAATATGTGTGTGTGCCCAGGGGAGGGGTCTCCCAAGTTTGGCAGCACAGCATCCACCATGGTGCTATTTCATGGTGCTATTTCTCGAGTATGTTCTGGGAGGGCAAAGCACGTTGGGTGGAAGAGGTGGTCAGGCAGAAATGCGAAGTTATTGGTCGAGTGGATATCTTCACATTTTAGAGATCGAGGTTATGTTTCTTTTTCAATATTCTTCAACATTTTCAGGGAATGCGAGCTCACCCATGAAATCAGAATTGGCAGCTAACTGAAAATTGGGTTGAAGTGGAAGGTCATTAAAAAAGCACTACCTAGGACTTTTTAATAATTTAGGCATTTTATTTTAACTTGAAACCTAGGAATACACACTTATTCGCCAACGTTCTGGTGTACAACCAATTTTTATTTTTAATGAGTCATCTGTTTTACCTGCTAACTATGCATCCATCAAGTGCATCCACTTCTCTCCATTTCTGCCTGGGGGACTGAGCAAAATCACCATCTTCTTTCACCGGAAATACTACAATCACCCCCTAGATTGTCTACTCGCAGCTCTCTTGACCACTCTCCACACAGAAGCCAGAATTAATTTCTTTTCCAAAATCCAGACCTGATTTTGTCACACCACTGCTGCTTAACACCCATCAGGGGCTTTTCGCTGCTTAGAAAGTAAGGATGACAGTCCTTCCGGAAGTCCTGAAGGACCCTGTACAAGGCCATACCTCATTCCGTGCGCTTGTTTTTGTGCACTTCCATTACCCCAGTCTTCAGCTCCAGGAAAATCACAGCTGCCTCACTTTTGAGCACTTTCATGCCTGATATTTCCTCTCCTGCTCTTTCCTTCCCCTTTCTCTTCCCATTTCACCATTTCTAACCTTCCCAGCTACATCAATTTTCTTGTTTGTATGCTTTCTCTTTACTAGAACTAAAGAAGGATGGCAATTCCATTTGTATGAGTGTTTTTGTTTGATTCATATCGTTCTGCCTCCATAAGACTATAAGCTCTGTGAGCAGAGGATCTGGGTCAAATTTTGCTCAATACAGTACCCCCAAACCCTAATGTGGTGCTGGGAATACCATTTTTTTTTTCTCAATAAAAATTTAAGAAACGAGTGAGCAGAAATTTCACCAATGCCATTTTCTGTAGTTATCTGAACTTAACAGCAATTTTAGTTGGAAAACGACAGTGCGTGAGGGCTAGAAATGACCTTTGAGATGGGATATTTCATGACAGCTTGTTTGGAAAAGCTAAAAAATGAATGTTCTAACGATAAGAGATAAATGAGAATCTCTTACCATTGCCTTTGCTCCTAAATCCAAGTTTTCACTTGGAATCTATTCCATGCACTGGACACTCTTTTTTCTCTTCTTGCAGATTTTATGGGCAAGTTAAAGGGCCGTTGTCAACTAGGACAAAAGGAATCGGGATCGGAATGTATCTGTATGTCTCCAGAAGAAGACTGTGGGTAAGAGGAGCACTTGAAGCGTGTTTGGGAATTGGGAAGACCAGTCTAGCATAGCCAGCTTGATGGAGGGAGGGAGCTTCTTTTCAATTTTATTTTATTGTTTAAGGTATTACAAATAGTAGTACATATGTCTCCTTTATTCCCCCATTGACCTTCCCCTGGCCTCCCTTACCCCCTGGCAAATGCCCTCACCCCACCCCACCCCCAGTGTCTTGCATCCATTGGTTAAGCTTATATGCATGCATACAAGTCCTTCGGTTGATCTCATCCCTCCCGAGTCCTCCCGCTGTAATTTGACAGGCAGAGGCTTCTGTCTCTGTATCTATCTTTTTGTTCCTCAGGTTATAATTTTCTTTATTATCCATAAATGAGTGAAATCACGTGGTATGTTCCTTTCACTGGCTGGCTTATTTCACGGGCTGAGCTTCTTGAAGCACAAACATGAAGCGTATTTTTCAAATCATTGATCCCCCCTGTGCTCAATTGAATTCCTCCTTTCCTCCTGGTTGCAAGCTTTCTCATCATCTCTCAGCCCAGTTCCCAAGTTTTTATGGCTTTTGTTTATTAAAACAGTCTCATTTTTATTATAAATACTTATTCCCGTCTATTCAGATTCAGTTATCTCAAAGCTTTCCTTTTTCCTGAAGTATAGGGCAAAGATGTGACTCCAAAAGTTTAGAGTGGAGAAAGTGGTGTGAGTATGGAGTTCACACACACACACACACACACACACACACACACACACCTTTGTCAGTCTATTTTTTCATGTAGGGACAGGACATAAACATTATAGGAATAGTTGGCTATCTCCTCTTTGTTATGTCTTTTCTTTGCATTAAAATAAAACAGGAGTTTCGAGGTCATTTATTATTGAAGGTCTACTTTCAGCTGAAGTTAATGCAAAGTAGCATTGGTTTCCGATAAATTTTGTTTCTCTCTCTCACACAATAAATCCAGAGGTAGGCAATCTGGGGCCAGTGCGATGACTTGCCTATTTCAGATAGCACCGAGGCCCCTTCTGCTCTCTGCTCTGCCCTCCTCAAGCCGCCTCATGGTCTGAGATTGCTCGCTGGAACAGGACGAAAGGAAAGCTGAAAACACGCACATTCCTTCCTCTGAAGGAGTTCCTAAAAAACCCATCATTTGCTTTCTTCTCCTTAATCTTCTCTTATTCACGTGGCCACATGTCTCTGGGAGGGAGGCTGAAAGTGCCATTCTTTGGCTGGATGGGCAGGCATTTTTAATAAAATTAGATCACTGTGGAGGAACAGAATGAATGCTGGGGTAAGAAGCCAGCAGCCTATGCCCAACTGTTACACTTTAAACATGGAATATGCCGAAACCGATTTGGCTCAGTGGATAGAGCCAAACCAGTCTGTGGACTGAAAGGTCCCAGGTTTGATTCGGGTCAAGGGCATGTACCTTGGTTGCGGGCACATCCCCAGTAGGGGGCGTGCAAGAGGCAGCTGATCAATGTCCTTCTCTCATCGATGTTTCTAACTCTCTATCCCTCTCCCTTCTTCTCTGTAAAAAATCAATAAAATATATTTTTATAAAAAGAAAAATAAATAAACACTGAATAGCTCTCATGTGCCTCTGTGCTACAGGTGCACAAATGCTTATTCATTCGTTCACTCAAACGCTAAAGCATCTCTTTCTGTATAAGTCAGCCCAGAGGGGGCTCTATCTACCCTCCTCAGTGTCCACCACAGTGGTCCACCACGCAGCTTCTCGCTGCCAGAGTCCCTTCCTGGTGGTACTTAAAGCATTCATACTGCCCCTTGAACCCAGGGGAAACTTCTTTCTCTGTCTTTGTCATACCCAACCAGGAGAGTACAGGCTCTCCTCTGGAACTCTCTGAAGTTCTTCCCTACCTCTCTAGCCTCTTTCTGTGGCCTCAGTTCTCTTTTCTATGGCATTGACAGTGTCTGGGGGAGTGGCTGGCCCCAGCCAAGCTGTTCCAAACTTAGTGAGTGGCCTTTTCTTCTCAGCCATGGGCTTTTGTTCCTGGAAACAGTCTGACGTGCTGGTGAACTGATTGTTAATTCTAAAATTAACATCAGAATAAAGGCTCTGATTTGGAGTGACCAAGGAGTTCTTGACCTCTCAGTGAGACAAGGGCCATGGCCACGGGTTACTTCTCAGTAGCAGGATCCATCACTTATTTAGAGAAATTACACAAGTTAACAAAGAATAACTTAAAAGTGCATGCTCTTAATCATAATACAAACCCACTTGCAAAGCCATGTAATGATATACAATTCTGGTGCTGCGATTAATGAGTGTTACTGAGCTCAGAAGAGGTGCAGATGGACTCTCGTGGGCTAGGTCAATCAGGGTTCGTTTCAAAGCTTAGGCAGGAATTGAGCTGGACACAGATGGGCAGAGAGGAGAGACAACACAATGCTGATTGAGCAAGGCATGGGATGACGGTAAAGGAAGAATAACCTTACCAATTTAGACAATGATCAATGCAATTTTTAGGTGATAGAGAAGGATTAAGGAGATGGGAAAATAATTCCAGAAAGGCAAATTGATTTGAATAAAAATATGAAAGATCTTTTAAAGAATTTAAAATTCACTTCATTCAAAGGCAATTGAGAGTAATACCAATATTAAGATAAAAGTTTTGAAAGATGAATCCCAGAGCATGCAAGGAGATGAAAAGAAGAGAAATTGGAGGGTGGGGAGAGCAGGGGAAAGATAACTGGGTAGCAAGTTAACATATTAGATTGGCTGCATGCCATTTCTTGTCTTCATGTGTCAATGCTTGCTTTCCTCTCTCGGGCAGCCAATATTCAGAAGATCTCTGTGTCTTTGACTCCAACTCCAACAGTCACTTCACTTCACCAGCTTGCAAATTCATGGCCAAGAAATGTTTAAATAACCAGCAATTCCATTTTCTACACATTGGTTCCTGCCAAGACGGCCCACAGTTAGAATGGGGTCTTGAGAGAACAAGGCTTTCATTCAACAGCACCAAGAGGGAACCCTGTGGCTACGACACCTGCTACGACTGGGAAAAATGTCCAGGTAAGTGCCACTGGTGACCACATATGAGAACTGCTTTCGCCTAAAATTCATCTCAGCGAATCTATCTTGTTTACATTCAGACACTCTCTCTTAAAATAAACCTGGCCTTAATCAGAAATACTTCCATTTTGCTGTAAAAATATTTATAAAGTGATTTAAACAGAAACGAAAAACATAACCCGCCCACAATTAGAAATAACTGCTCTCACAGTTCCGGTGTAAATCTTTCTCATCTTTTTGCTATGCATATCTAATCAGCACCACCCTCAGACCCAGTAAGAAGAGGACAAATCCTGATTTCGTGCGTCAGGTACCCTTCCCCACTCCCACCTTTAGAGGTGTGTATCTGAACTGTCTAAGACAGTGGTTCTCAACCTTACTAATGCCGAGGCCCTTTCATACCCTCCCTCATGTCGCGGTGACCCCCACTCATAAAATTATTTTCGTTGCTACTTCATAACTGTAATTTTGCTACTGTTAAGAATTGTAATGTAAATACCTGTGTTTTCCGATGGTCTTAGGCGACCCCTGTCAAAGGGTCATTCGACCCCCAAATGGGTCGCGACCCACAGGTTGAGAACCACTGGTCTAAGATCTCCTTTGGCATTTAGGACCAGCTGGGGCCAGCAGAGATAGAGTGCTCTGCGCCTGGACTGGGCTCCTGGTGGACACCAATTGCCAAAGCGGATTCCTCAAATGTTTTATGTCCAATTGTGGTGACTGGAACCAGCCGAGACTGGCTGTATTATTCAGGCAGGACACCCTGAACCTAGCAGGGACCCTCATAGACTCAGGCACTGTCTCTCTGACCCTCTCTTCCATCATGCATGGGGTCAACCAGATGTTCCAAGACCATAGCGTCATCTCTGGTTCAAAGCTCCACCCATTCCCAGAGCAGGCTGATGAGCCAGCAGGGTGGTCTCTCTCAAGATTGCTGGGAATTGGACTGCTGGTATGGTGCTGCTACTCTAATTTGGAGTGATTTTAATAATTTAAAAGAAGCATTCCATAAAAAAAATTTTTCCCCAGGGGTTGCCCTGATTATATTACAAATTTAAAAAAAAATAAGATCATACTCTAAATCTTATTTTACATATTGCTGCTTTTCACTTATATCATAAAACTATTTCCATGTCATCATATATTACTCTGCGACATAATTTTTAATGTCTGCAAAAGCCTATATGGACATGTTGCGATTCATTTAACCAATCTTCTGTTAGGCATTTAGACGTTTCCCAATGTTTTGCTATTACAGACAGTGCTGTGATAAACAAATCTATCACAGATAAATCTATAATGTTAAATTATTTTCTTAGGCTATCCCTTAGAAAATGGAATTTCTAGTTAAATATTATTTTAAATTATTAAGTTTCTTGTATCAACTTGCTTTCCAGAAATGTTTTACCATATTGTATTCCTATCTACAATGTATGATAAAGAGTGTCTTCCCACACACTCACTAAACCTGGAGTTATCACTCTTTTATATTTTTGACAATTCGATGTTTGAGAAGTGGTGTTACATTTCTATTTTCTTTTTTTTTTAATGTATTTTATTGATTTTTTTACAGAGGAAGGGAGAGGGATAGAGAGCTAGAAACATTGATGAGAAAGAAATATCAATCAGCTGCCTCCCACAAGCCCCCCACTGGGGGTGTGCGTGCAACCAAGGTACATGCCCTTGACCAAAATCGATCCTAGGACCTTTCAGTCCATAGGCCAACACTCTATCCACTGAGCCAAACCGGTTTTGGCACATATCTATTTTCTTTAAAGTGTGTTGACTCTTGGCATTTTATTTGTTAATTGCTCGGAAGCAGAATTTCACAGCAGTTCATATGCTCTAAGATGAAGTTTGGCCCACCTGAGCTTCATGTAATCTATCCTATCTAATAAAGAGGGAATATGCTAATTGACCCTCACACCATCACAGAGATGATAGCACCCACAGCCAATAAGGAGTGAATATGTTAATTGACTGCCACACCCTCAAAGATGGTGGCCCTGCAACCACAAGATGGAGGCACCTAATCCCCTTAGCCCTCCAGGGTGGCAGCCGTGTACATGCCTCCAGAGTCCCCCTGTCCCCTAAGCCCCCAGCTGCCCAGGGCCGGCCCAAGGCTCTGGTAACCAGGACCAGCTGAGGCTTGTGCTACCAGCAGTGGCAGCAGCAGAGGTATGATGGGGTGTAACCTCTCCCCGATCCCTGGGTCATCTCCAGCCCATGAGAGCTCCCAGACTGTGATAGGGGGCAGGCCAGGCTGAGCAAACCCCCCTCCAGTGCACGAATTTTCATGCACTGGGCTTCTAGTGTATATATATAACAGCCTAAGCAACCACCTGGCTGTTTGACAGTTTGTCTGGTAGCTATGATGTGCAATGACCATTAGGGGGGCAGATGATCCAACCAGTAGAGGAGGGAGCCCAATTCCTTGTGGAATTAGCCGGGGATTAGGTTGCTGCTGGGGCATTATCACCCTAAATCTGCTTCACCCACACCTTGGACCCAGAGAGGAGGGAGCCCAACTCTGGGATATGTAACCCAAGAACTGCCCTCTCACAATCCGGGATCTCTTGGGGTCTTGAAAAAACAAAGATGTCAGAGAGCCCATTTTGGTCCAAACCCCGCAGGCCAGGCCTAAGGAATCCACTGGTACACCAATTTGTGCACTGGGCCTCTAGTATACCTATAAATATAGGATTTGAAGAATAGGATTTAACAGAGCTCAAAAAGGCAGCCAGATATCCCACGTGTCACTCTTCAAAAGCTTATCTTAAAATGAGGCATAAAGATTGCAATAGAAACCTGTTGAATTGTTACACCTAATTTTTACTAAAACCATCTTACCTTTGGAAAAACATTACTGTTCCCATTGACTCCTCTTTCACTTTCCAGTCCAATGTTCTTCAAAATCAGTCCTAGAAAAGGGAGAGGCCTTGTTTCCTAAATAGAGTTTCATCCTGTTCTACTGAAAGCTGATGGTCAAGGTACAGCTCCCTTGACAGGTGGCAGGGTGGGACTCATGACAAAGGGTAGACACAGGAGCCATGGTCAATGGACCATCCGATGGTAGCAACTCAGGAGGTCAGTGGCTGGGGCTCCACCCTTTCAGCCATGTTGGAACAAGGCAATTCACTGTGAGAGACAGCAAACCAGGGCCCCCTATGTACACTGCCTAATGCTAAAAGCTATTAAGTCATCTTCTAGATGAACACTGTGATTCATTCTTTCACTGCCTGGCCATCACCATTATCCAACTGACATCTCTCTCCGAAACAATCATTTGTGGTAGAAAACAAAACTGCCAGTGTTACACAAAATCATTTTAAAATCTAAACATTTCCTTTTGAAATTTGTCGTGTAAGAACATTATTGTCCAAATCACAGACAGAAAATAAAAGGAATTTGGGCAGAAGATCAAATCAAAATGGCAGCTCAGGCATGTTAGGGATGTGTTTAGTGCTAACCTTCATCCCTCCTTATCTATCATGGACCAGAGGTCTTCATCAGATTCCGCTATTGCCAAGAACTGGGGTGGGGGGGGTGCTACTTTTCCACAAATGATTATTTTTGAATCTGTCTGAGTAACACATAAGCTGCAGCTGAGAGTTTCATAAAAATCTGTCTTTATTGTTAGATCTTCATTGTACATATATCCAAATTCCACGGTCCCCAGGAGTCATAGTTTATCAAACAAGAAAAAAACAGTAAAATATTTGGACACATGAATGTTGCTCAAGTTAATCACACTAAAACATAAATATGTCTTAGTAAGAGATTGACATTGTTTAAAGTATTATTGGGTCCTGCACACAATCAGAAAACCGAAAGTGCGTCCTCCCCAGTAGATATGGTCTGCCTCTGGCAGCGTCTTTAATTGCTAAGCAAAAGTCAATGTCACGGAGAATTTGCGTCAACAAGCACTATAGACCAGCATCATTGTATAAACCTCAGCATTTACAAAGAAAGAGAAAGTCAAACATGTATTTCACACCCGTCCCACTCATGGCAAGATGGGAGATTATGAATCCTGAGTTGAATTGAATGTCACTGTGATTCAATTGTGTACTTTGCTACTCATTTCCTTCTCTTTGTAAAACAAAGCAAGAAAAAGTTTAAAATGGAACTTCAAAGTGACATGAAGTTCATTTTTCAAACGTTAGAACACAGTTGAAACCAGTTTGGCTCAGTGGATGGAGTGTCAGTCTGCGGACTGAAAGGTCCCAGGTTCGATTCCGGTCAAGGGCATGTACCTTGGTTGCAGGCACATCCCCAGTAGGGGACATGCAAGAGGCAGCTGATCGATATCTCTCTCTCAATGATGTTTCTAACTCTGTCCCTCTCCCTTCCTCTCTGTAAAAAATCAAAGTATATTTTTAAAAAATTAGAACACAAACAATATTTCAATGAGCCGGTTTTTATGTATATTAAGTGTTTTGCCTGAACCTCAAAAGTATCCCACATTAACTAAAAGAGGGGGAGACTTATTCAGCAAACAGCCCTTTGGTATCCAATAGAAGGAAGTCAGTGTCAAATTAAGATGAGATGTCTGAGGATAAAAGGCCTTTATACACTTGTGCTGTTCGCCATAATTGGAGGAAAGACTTGACTCAATGCTCACCTGAATCATTTTAATGAAAATCCGTAGGCGATGAGAGTTGTAGGGGGGATAAGTATCTTTGGGTCTCGGGGGCTTCATAAGGTTGAAAGCATGACAACTGAGTGTGGAAGGATGGGTTAAGGGAGGTGATGGGAAAGGTCTCTCTGGTCCTGGTGCTCTAAAAGCAACCTTGCAAAGAGTGTTTCAGTTGCAACTAGACTGACTGGTGACAGTGGCCTTTCTAGAAGCCCAGGGAACTGGCTTTCTCTTCAGAGATGGAACAGCCTCCTGTCCTTCACCAGACCCCATCCTCCCCGACAATGGGCAAGACTTTCCACAACTGGAATCTTCTCCAGGGGGTTGACAGAAGACGTAGGAGGGCAAGTGTGCTTTTTCATGAAATGTTCCTACCCAGGGCAGAATGCCTGAACCTAAGAGTATCTCCCCACTTCCTTACCCTTTTTTCCCATCGGAGACACACAGGATAGAACTGACCTCTGCCTTTCCAATGCTGCTCTGTTAATGAAATCGCTGCCGGGGGTCAGGCTGACTCAGAGATGGTGGCAACACTCATTTAGGTTTTAAAACCTGCCTTCGCCACCTACTAATGGTGGGACCATGGACAAATCATTTAACGCCTCTGAGCTCCGTTTTCTCATCTGTATAATCAGTATGCTAACAGACATTTCATGTTTGTTGTGAGGAGTAAATGAAATAAAGCATGGAAAGTGCTTGGCCTATTAAGTAGGTTTTATAGAACATGCTCAATAAATTGTAAAGTTAAATGTACTTAGGCAGTACCAATGAGAAAAGAACAGAAAGAACCAACTGATGACACTGTGGAAAGGGACTGGCAGGATGGAACTGACTGTGTGGGGACAGTGAGCGAGAAGGAGGTGTCACTCATAGGACTGTCAGCTGATTTCTCAACAGAAACTATGCAGACCAGATAGAAGTGTCAAGAAATATTCAAAGTGATGCATAGCAAGAATCTACAACCAAGATTACTCTACCCAGCAAAGCTATCATTCAGAATTGAAGGGAAAATACAGAGCTTCACAGATAAGAAAAAGCTAAAGGAGTTCATCACCGCTACTCTTAGTATTATATAAAATGCTGAAAGGTACTCTTTAAGAACAGGAAGAAGAAAAAAGTAAAGATAAAAATTATGAACAACAAATACATATCTATCAACAAGTGAATCTAAAAATCAAGTGAATAAAAAAATCCGATGAACAGAAGAAACTGGTGAATATAGTAGAATCGGGGGCTTAGAAAGGGAGTGGACTGACAATTCTCTGGGGAAAGGGGTGAAGGGGGTGCAGGGAGAGACTGGACAAAAATTGTACACCTATGGATGAGGACATTGGGTGGGAGGTAAGGGAGAGAGTGAGGTGGGAACCGGGTGGAGGGGAGCTATGGGAGGGAAAAGCAGGAACAATTGTAATCTGAAAATAAAGGTTTATTAAATTAAAAATTAAAAATAAAAAAGGAGGTGTCAGAGATGACCCAATGCTGCGTCTTGTCTTACTGGCTTACTCAGCATTCTGCTCTGTCATACGCAGGCCACGCCCTTCAGCCACAGCAGCTTGTTGGGTCATTGCCTTTGTTTCAGCGTTCTCAGTTATTGCTAACCAAGGAGCTCGCCGCTCTGGGGACAAGTGAGGTAAAATCCCACCCTGAGAATGGTGGTGACCACATTGTCTCTCTCGTTGCAGCCTCTGCTTCCAAGTGTGTCTGCCTGTTGCCCAATCAGTGCATCAAGGGTGGGGACCAACTCTACTGCGTCAGGATGGGCTCATCGACGAGTAGCAAGACGGTGAACATCTGTGAAGTAGGAGCTGTCAGATGTGCCAACAGGAAAGTGGAAATACTGCATCCGGGAAAGTGTGTGGCCTAACACAGTTACCGAGGAACGGGTTGACTGTCCAAAAAGAACCCCTCCGAAAGGGCATTCTGGTACACACAGCAGACTAGCATGCTCAGAAGTTATTGACAAACTTTTTTGTATTCGTTTCTTATCATTATTCTCCCTGTCTTTCCTGTCTTAGCTTCCCCTCCAGCCCATGACACCCTACAGCCTATCCCTAGAAAATACCTTGCGAATCAATCTAGTAAACTCTTCTGTTGATGTTGTATTAAAATGATGACATTTCAGCTGAGGCCAGTTTGGCTCAGTGGATGGAGCATCGGCCTTCGGACTGGAGGGTCCCGGGTTCGATTCTGGTCAAGGGCATGTGCCTTGGTTGTGGGCACGTCTCCAGTGAGGGGCGTGCAGGAGGCGGCTGTTTGGCGTCTCCCTCTCATTGATGTTTCTAACTCTGTCTCTCTCCCTTCCTCTCTGTAAAAAATCAATAAAAATGTATTTTAAAAAAATGATGACATTTCAGAGGACCTTTGAAGCCTGCGGTATGAAGCACCCTCACAAATAGAAATAAGTACCCAAGCCATGGTTTTCTTCTATGAATCAATAAACATCGAAATCTACAACTTGTAAAACACACTTTTTAATGGTTTTTCTAGAGGAAGGGAGGTAGAGCGAGAGAGAAACATCAATGCTGAGAGAGAATCATTGATCTGCTGCCTCCTGCTCGCCCCCCCACCAGAGATAAGTCCACAACACTGGTAGTTGCCCTGACCGAGAATTGAACCATGACCCCCAGTTCATAGGTTGACACTCAGCCACTGAGCTGCATCAGCCAGGCATAAAACACATTCTTGAAAACCAGCCTTCATGCATCCATTCAACAAATAGTTCTGCATGGCTACAAGGTGCCAAGTACTGGGAGGCAGCCTGCCGGAGGAGATCCTGGGAAGTGTGGGTCTACACTGGGGAGGTATTTTCCGGCATGGGTCTACACAGCCACACAAGACCACTTTCTGCTCAGAGCGTCTTGAGCACAGGATGCTTGCAAGAACAGCCAACGCTCTTGGTGGAGTGAAAAGGAATAGTATAGGTGCAGCACTTTCTCCATCTGAGCCCCAAGGTGTAGGGACGAAATAACTTTTCTGGTTCTCCTGGCTCTGCAGGAAGGAGCACAAAGAGGAGAGGCCACCCTGAATCTTGGATGTGGACCTATAGAAAACACTAGAAGTGTCCCGACCCGCAGGTTAAGTCAATGAGGACCCTAGAGGGGAAGTGGGAATGAAAGGGACAAGAGACCCAAGGAATGGAGACAAGACAAAGTTCTGATCAAGTCTCATTTATTCAGGCAGAGTTCGGGGTATTTATAGGAAGAAGGAGGAATGAGGCCTGGCCCTTAAGGTGAAACACTTGGCCTAGCCCTTAAGGCAAAACACCTAGCCTAGCCCTTAAGGCGAAACACCTGGCTTACGGGAAAGAGATAGGGTTTGGGGTAATAGAAACCTAGCCCGAGGTTAGTGCTAACGTGGCTGGAGCTTACTACAAAATGGCTGTCAAGCACAACAAGTTTCCCACATAGAAGGAGACTCAGCTGCCTCTCCCAGGAAGTTCTGGGGCAGAGCAAGTAGGAGAAAAGCAAAGCATCACCCCAAGGAAACACACTGACCACCAGTAACATGGAACTAGATTTAGGAACAAGTCCAGAAGTGACCCCCATGACGGACTGTCCATCAGACAACTCCAGGCATCTCGCCTAGTCCACTTCCTTGCTTCCAACACTGGAGGGCGTTATAGAGCATGTGGGGAGAGGTAGCTAGATTCCAGCTATGTGTCCTGGAGTGAGACCTGCCCCTCCTCCTCACTTCCCTGAGGCTGGAGGGCTGTCCTCCCTCCCCAAGTCCTCTGACTCAGAGGTCTCATTGATGCTGGAGGCGGGGAAGGTGATGAGGGATAAATTGGCAATGCAAGTGGAGCCTTAAATCGAACCAAGTTCTAAAAACAGAAACTGGCCAGAAATGTACATGACGGTGTCCCAGACTGATTTGAGGCAAGAGGAAAATGGAGCTGGGCAGAGCGTAGAAAAGCTGTGTTTGTTTGCTCGGGCTGCCATAACAAAGTACCACAAACTGGGTGGCTTAAAATAATGAAAATATGTCATCTCACGGTTCCGGAGGCCAGGAATCTGAAATCGATGTCTCAGCAGTTTCTGCACCCTCGATTTCTGCACCCATCACTCGGTCTCTGCCTCCATCATCACGTGGGTGTCCTCTTCGTCTTCCTTCTGTGCGTGGCTGTCTACCCACGTTCGCCTGGTCTTAGGAAGATGGCAGTCCTGTTGGGTTAGGCCCACTCTAACGACCTGATCCTATTTCTAAATGGGGTGACATTCACAGGCACCAGGGGTTGAACTTTATTTAACATATCCCTTTTTGCAGGCACCATTCAATCCATCGCACTGTGACTGAAAAAAATAGAAAAGAAAATGTTTTCTCTTTGCGCCCCATATTATAGTCAAAGGCCTATGCGAGGTGTTACATTCATATTGTCTGATTAAAGTACATTGCTTTACAGTATTTTATTCTTTTACGTGTAGCAATCTTTCTTAAGGATATTTTTAGTGCGTTGATCCATTAAAGTTTGCATTAGGATACTTTGCATACACCACTTACCAGTTGAATTTTTCACACTCTACTATTAATATTAATATAACAATTTAGTACAGGAAGTGTTAAGAGCTAGTGATAAAACCACCATCGTGAAGCAAAGAGCAAAAACTGGAACATATTAAATACCTGGAATTTGGGCCTAAAATCTCCACCACTATCCTAGAAGATTAAATAAATTCCAGATCAAAGGTAAAAGCTTTATTCTCTTAGGCTACTAGAGATGAATATAAAGCATTCATGCTGGTTAAGTAACAGGAAACCAATTCAGGCTCTTTTTTCAATACAGATTCCATTTTTTGTTTATCCTGCAAGATGCAAACTAAGGGAGACCCAAGTTTAAAGAACTTTATAAATCATCACGCTCTACAGATGTCCTGGAAACAGAATCCTAAGACTATGAGTAAGTTTCTCTTTGTGGCAGTCTTCAACATAGCTCGCTGTATTTTAGAATAGTTCGCTGTTTTTTCTCTTTCTACCAAAACCTACAACTCGCACAGCCAAGATGCCTTCCGTTTAAATAGTGTGTCTCCCCTGCAATTTGCAGAAGAGCACCCCAGAACTAACCCTAATCCACACCTCCCTAAATTCCATCTCTGAGTAGCAAGAGTCTGACAGGTCCTGGCGTGTCTGGTTGGTGTCAGACACCACATCCCTGCAGCTTGATTAATTGGATTCTAAATGGCTGACTGTCTCTGAGGTCACCTTCACTCTCTGAAATATATCATCTGTGGAATCAATGAGGCATCAAGCTTCTGACCAAACAAGTGGCCTGCAAAATTAGAGCTGTATCTATTTTATGTTATGGGAGGGAGGCAGCCACTGCCACTCTATTTGTCTTCTTGACAAGTGCTAGCTGTACAGCTTCAGTTCCACCTGTCAAATGTCAGTTAGTCGAGGTGTGTGTCACCAACTAAGGGATTCCGAGGAACAGATGGTACCTTGAAAGTCATGCTCACAGTGATTTATGGAGAAAGATGTCCATGGAAACATTATTTATAATGGCCCAAACTGACACAGCTTAAATAGCCAGTGATAAATTATGGCCCTTTCATATGGAAATAGCACTCAACCATTGACCAGCACCTCTTTAAAAATATATTTAAAGGACACAATAAAAGGTGGGGGAAAACAGGCCATCATACTGTAAATGCTTAAACTATGCAAATTGTGTGTGTGATGCCTTTAAAAACAATGCCTGGAAGAACAAGTCTCTGGGAGTTGGGTTATTTTTATTTTCTTCATTTTCTAGAATTAAACAGGTACAGGCAACATCTTTTGGAAATTAAAAATGGGACAATTAATAAAATCAAGCCTAAGTTCTCAAAGATTGATAACAATTGGAAAACATTCAGTAGCTGTACAGCTTCAGTTCCACCTGTCAAATGTCAGTTAGTCAAGGTGTGTGTCACCAACTAAGGGATTCCAAGAAACAGATGAGACTCAGTTTCCTCATGTGAAAATGGAGACAGTACCAGCCAACTCACTCAATTGGTTCTGAGCATTGGCTGGAGTGTACGTATATTACAACTACTGAGTCTAAAGTGAATTGTGCATTCAACTATCTTGGATTGTTGTTGTTGTTGTTATTGTTATTATTTATTATTATTATTATTATTATTATTATTATTATTATTATTTAGCATCAGTGGAGAAAATGCTTGGACTTCATCCTTTATTTCCTATCACACAAGATGCTTTTACTGCCAACCTTGCCTTTGAAGCCTGATTTATTAAGGAGCTCACAGGCTTCCTTAGAACATTACTTGGAGAAATGGCTGGAGAATTCAGACGTTATATCTACCTAAGCTGATGAAAGGTGTTTGTGCACTGTGCTCCTACAGGCATGACGATGATGATTAATTTCCGTAAGGAAGGTTGAAGGTTCTCTTTGGCATGAACGACCTTTGATGTCAAATCAGTGGAAAGATCAAAATAATCCAATTTGCATTGGAAAAAGCAGAATCGAGGACACTGTTAAAGCAGCTAGAACTCTAATCCAGGTGAGAGATAATAGTAGTTTGGACTGAGGGTGATATGGAGCATATGGGGGGAGGTAGCTAGATTCAAGCTATGTTTCAGAGGAGAAATCAATAGGACTTGCTGACGGTTTGAATATAATTGATCACAGAAAGATACCAAAGATAGCTCTTAGGTTTCTGGCTTGAGCAAAATTGGGTAGAATGGCAGTTAGGGAGCTGAGGGAAGTCCCAGCTTTCCTGACATCACCAACTAGATCAGCGGTTCTCAACCTGTGGGTCGCGAACCCTTTGGGGGTCAAACGACCCTTTTACAGGGGTCGCCTAAGACCATCGGAAAATGCAGATATTTACATCACGATGCATCACAGTAGCAAAATTTCATGGTTGGGGGTCACCACCACATGAGGAACGGTATGCAAGGGTTGCGGCCTTAGGAAGGTTGAGAACCACTGAACTAGATAGTAGCGAAACAAGGACTAGGATCCAAGTCTCCTGATTCTTATTGAATTGCTCTCTTCCATATTAAATTAACTTTCCTTGGGTTTTTTTGCAGTAGCACAATGCCCTTTACAGCACAGAAAAAAATTTGTGTTTGTAAGTACAGTTTCCAGGAGTAGCCAGATATTAATTTTGAGGCTTGAGACACGGGTGTTAAAGGCACATGTCTTCAGAGCCAGGAAACATAGACAGGTGAGCATCAGGTTGATGGTTACAGAGAATGGGAAGAGGGGTGTTCTTTTGATGGACCTGCAGCACATATACCACATAACGGCATTCAAATCAAATTCAAATGAAAAAGCATTTCTAATCACTCTCCTGCTAATTAAAACAGATTTATATGCAGTGTAGCAACTCCTGCTAATTAGATGCAAATATGTTTGGTAACACTTTATTTTGCCTTTGAACGCAAGCAAAACAGAAGTAAGTTCTGTTCAAGGACACAACTCCTCTTGTTCAGCCACGTATTGGAAATAACAATGTGTTTCTAAGTGCGTAAAACAGAAATATAAATTTTATTCCATTTACAAAGATCTAAAAGAAAGACATGCCCAAACCAATGAGGATAATGAATTGTGATCCAGTGATTACGGTTAATCCAACCTTTCACAACTAAAATTCAAATAAATTAATTGGATTATTTGGCCTGATGCATTTATTGTTCCCTTGAAATCTGATGCCAAGAACCCTTAACCTCATCATTTAGAAATAGATGACAGAAAGAGGAAGAAGAGAGCAATTCAAAGTAGAAGCTATCATACAAAGTGATGTATGATCATATGGGTATTCAACAAGAAACCAATGGGGAAAATGTGGCATAGAAAGAACTGTTTTCCACCTACCTCATGAAATAGCTTAATTTTTAGGAAAATGTTTAATTTGTATATTTTTACATTGGGAAGCCATTCAGCCGACATGTTTCTTGCCAGTTTTGCGATTTCTAAATGCATTAAAATAGAACCAACTTTGGCAGAATATCAATGTAGTGTACCTTTGACAAGATGCCTGAATGTCTTTTGTAGGCTGAATTTTTGAAAATATACTTAATGAAAGGTCAAAAATTGAATCCATTATGTAGCTCACAAAACAAAATAATTAAATAGCAATGAAATAACTTGAAAGCATATGGCCCAAAGATTGTTGCTATCAAGTTAACGTTTTAGAATTTTTATTATCACTTCGTATCTGGTGGGTTGTTTTTTTATGTTGGTTTTTTTGTTTGTTTGTTTGTTTGTTTTCATAACATCTCTTTATTTATTTATTTATTTATTTTTGGCTCTCAAAATATCTTTTCTGACTTTATTTTCTTTCCTATTCCTTAAAAACGGTGGGCAATTGATGGATTTCTTCTGCTAGTAGGTTATAAACAATGAAGATAATGAACTATGATCCAGTGATTCCAGTTAATCCAACCTTTCATAACTACAATAAACCTTTCACAAATCACGTTCACAACGGCGACTCTATGAACATGACTATTTCCTTTCATCCGCTCACAAACATATATGCATGGAAGCCTAGGGGCCTAGCACAGGGCAGTTGTAGGGGGGACCTCGCCCCCTGAGATCACCAACAAGGGGTGACTCTTCCTCCCCCGGCATATCCTTGGTCTTGCAGTTTGGACCGCCTGACCTTTCCGATCTAGAGGTAACACTCAGGCTCGGTTGTATTTCAGCTCCGGGCCCAGATAAGCAACCAAACCAGCCCCAGCTGACATCAGGACCAGCTGCATTCAGTAATGACCCCCAGTTCTGATTCTGGCCCATCCATCAGTGGAGACCACATCCCTGAAAAGAGAGAGCCGAGAAACTGCCGAATATTCCACTGAGATCTTCCCCTGGAATCTCCCCTAAAATCTCCACCCCTAAAGCCCCTAGGAGGCAGGACCCAGTGCGATGCTCCTGCCTTACCCTGGCCCCACCCTGTCCCGGGCACTTGACCTTTGGCGTCCTCACTCCCAAGCTCCAAGGGCCCTTCCTTTCCCTCTACAACTTGTTCCCTAAGCCCATTTCTTCTAGAAATGACTTCGCCCTCTGGGATTTACAGTTCGGGTCTTGGCTGGAAATTCTTTCCGAGCCAGAACCCAGGTTCTGAGGTTGCTGAACCCAGGTTGGGTTTGACCCCACCCACCAGGAAGACACCTGGTGCCATTCTCGCTGCCCTCAACGAGTGCATGTGAATTGGTAAGGAAATCTGTGTCTGTGGATGCTTCTGTAATAAAAGCTATCTTTTCCCCTTACTTTTATTATATAAACATTGAAGAAAGGTAGTTAAAGAAATAAATTTAAGCCGAAACCGGTTTGGCTCAGTGGATAGAGCTTCGGCCTGCGAACTGAAAGGTCTCAGGTTCGATTCCGGTCAAGGGCATGTACCTTGGTTGCAGTCACATCCCCAGTAGGGGGCGTACAGGAGGCGGCTGATCGATGTCTCCTTCTCATCAATGTTTCTAACTCTATCCCTTTCTTCCTCTCTGTAAAAAATCAATAAGAATATATTTTTTTAAAAAAAGAAAAGAAATAAATTTAAAACAGGATCCTACCTGGGAAGGAGGTGGAGAGGGTTAATGTGGGGGGAGTGGACAATGGTAATACTTTCAACAAAAAAGATAATTTTTTTAAAAAAAAGGACCATAAATTTTGGTCAGTGGATTAAATCTAGCCTTTTCCTTGTTTAGCACAGGATCGACATGGAGCAAACTTCATTCTGAAGTGAAAGGGGTGGATTCCACAAAGGACACTCCGGCCGGTGAGCTGTATTTGTTCATCGGTGGCTTAGATTATATGTTTACTGAAAGACCACATGCCAATGCACTTTGCTTGGCATGGGGGACACAAATGGATGGCAGCGCACGCGTGGTCTTTTGTCTTCACAGAGAGAAGATAGACACCCATCACGTCATCACACAGATAGCAGCAGGATTACCACTTGCAAGTGCAATTAAAGGCCATGCAGAATGCGGGGCAGCCTGCAGGCAACGGGGACATGAAGACAGGCCTTTAGAGAACACCGAACGCTGCTCCTCTCACACCCAGGCACCAGCTCTAGTTCTCTGCTGTTTGGAGGAGAAACCTACCCTGTTTCCCTGAAAGTAAGACATGCCCCGAAAATAAGACCTACTTCCAGTTTTGCCTCTCCCTGGAATATAAGGCATCCCCCCGAATATAAGACCTCCCCGATCATAAGGCCTCCCCCAAACATAAGACCTCCCCGGAATAGAAGGCCCCCGAAGCTACCGTCAGGCATCTGACTCCTGATTTAAAGAGATCTCGCACTGCCTGAACAGCTCCGGCCCATCAGGGAGCTGGTTTGTGATGACAACGACTACCGTACCGTCTACAGGTCATCAATTTCCTTTTTTTTTGTTGTCCAACGATAAATGTGGACCGTATTCTTCTTCATGGAAAAATAAGACATCCCCTGAAAATAGGATCTAGTGCATCTTTGGGAGCAAAAATTAATATAAGGCACTGTCTTATTTTAGGGGAAATAAGGGTAAAGAATTCCTTTAAAAGATGCCACCCAGGAATTAGGGTTGCTCTATTGATGTAGCTGTTAATTTTTACTCTAGTCTAGCTTTCTATTCCAAAAAAAAAACAAAAAACTTTTAGTAGCCTGTATAAATAATAAATAACAGCTCAGGGATATGGTTGTCCCAAGCCACATTCTCTTCTTCTCTCACAGAAGTCTTGTGGAGCTCCTAAAATGATCATCGCCCTCATTAAAATCATCCCGACAGTCAGTGCTCCGCAGAAATTGAGGGGGATGCTGGGAAATGACCGCTGCTCTGCCAGGATGCTAAGTTTCAATGAAAAGGAGCAGATTTTTCCCTGACAGGAGAGGAAGGTCCAACATAAAGAAGCGCCTTCGGGATTATGTGTTATCCGGGATAATTTAGAGATCCGTGGCTTTCATTGTTAGGGGTTTTTGCTGTGCCTTCTCATCTTTCTTCTTTTCTTATTACTGTCTTATGGCTGTGGCTCAGACAAAACCCCACCCCTAGCCCTGCCTCCTGAGCTAGTGGCCCCCTCTCTTCACTGCTGCCTCCTCATGACATTCACTCAACTCTCATCTCTGCCTGAAAGCCCAGAAGTATCCTGATCCTGTTCAGCCAAATCACAGCATTTTAAAAATCTCAATAATTTCATTTTCCCAGCACACATCGAGCATCTGCCGCTTCAACAAGGAAGACAGGACAGGGACTCGTTCCTGATGTCAGGAGACGTGAGCAAGTTGGTCGCCTGAACAACATGATGCAGTTATGGGGCTGTGATGAGATGAAATATATGCAAATTTGGAAGAAAGCATACTCCTTCCCAAAGCCAAGGTAATATCATCAAAGCTTGACAAAGGCCTGAGGTTGGTGAGTGCACCCTTCCTCTCTCCGCCTCGGGCACCATCGAGCCGTGGCGACTAGGGATAGGGAAATGAGACACAGAGGTCCCCATCTCTGAGTCCTGGCCCCCCGGGCCTGACAGGTGCGGGTCTGAGACTCCAGAGCCTGGACTGCTGCAACCGGACGGAGCTGAGCCGCCTGGTCGTGGGGGAGAGAGACATCGGGTACCTGGAGGCAGCCCTTTGTTTTCGCTCCCCTAAACCTTGCCAGTGTGGCTCACCTCCTCCGAGGCATGAGTCCCCGAAAGGCTTTTCTCAGGACTCCGTGGAAGAATCCTGTTCCCACCCACGGCAGAATGGCCCCCGCAAGAATTGCTAATTCAGTCGCTTAAATAAAACGGTCTAAATTTAGGTGTGCATATGGTACTCATTGAATAAATCTTAACGGTGACACTTCTTGACAGGCGAGGGAGATATTTGAGTGCCAATGACAGAACCACAAACCTGTCTAAATACTATCATGTGTGAGATACTTTGCCAATTCGTAAAGCAAATATATATGCAGACACACACACACACACACACACACACACACACACACACACACACACACACACAC
>JAAGEH010002531.1:75058642-75082568 GCA_011751065.1 Lasiurus cinereus
CACACACACACACACACACACACACACACACACACACACACACACACTTACTTTTCAAAGTATTCCTTCATATATTGTATATGTTTATCTTTGTAGGGCAGGTGTTTATAGCTGAAATTGGATAGTATTGCTGTTTTTAAGTTGATTTTCTCTTGATTTCTTTATTTTTGTTTTGAGCTTTTCCTTTTTTTATTGTTTAAAGTATTACAAATAGTAGTACATATGTCTCCTTCTTTTTCCCCATTGACCTCCCCCCAGCCGCCCCCACCCCCCAGTACATGCCCTCACCTGCTCCCCCTCCCTGCCGGCCCGTGTCCTGTATCCATTGGTTATGCTCACATATATACATACAGGTCCTTCGATTGATCTCTTACACGACCCTCCCCCTCCCAACCTCCCCACCCTCCTGTAGTTTGACAGTCGGTTCAATGCTCCTTTGCCTCTGTATCTATTCCCCCGGCCCCTGATTCTTTTCTTTAAAAACATCTTGCCTCTGCAGACTAGAAATAAAACTATAAGAACAAAAAATGTTTGAATCCCAATTTCAATGTCCAACAGTTCTGAGTCCCTGGTGTTTTTTTCCACTACACCATGTTTTGTAAATAGGGGGGAAAATTATTCTGATACCTGAGGCCCAAAATTCATGCATGGGTAGAGTCCCTCGGCCTGGCCTATGATCAGGGCTGATCGGGGCCTTCAGGCTGCCAGCCCAGGGTCTTCCGTTCCTGACTGCAGGCTACCGGCTAGGACCTTCCTTTGTTCCACGCCACTCCCTGGTGGTCAGTGCACATCATAGCAAGTGATCGAACTCCAGATCTCCCAGTTGAACTCCCATGGAGACAGTTTGCACATTAGCCTTTTATATATATAGATAACCCACATGTTAAGCCACAGTAAGCAGTGGTACATTTTGTTCATGTTAGCCTTAAAGACATGACATATTGCAATCTGTGTATAAAGTTAGTCTTCATCCAGGGTTATTGGCTCATAATCCTTCAGTGTTGAGAGTGATAAATATGTCTTCCGTTAAGAAGGTGACTTTTGGAAAACTCTAAAGAGTGGAGGCTGGTTGCCAGGGCACCCAACTATGGGACTAGGGAATTAGAACTTGCAGGCCTAGCCCCTGGCCTTCACCTGAGAGAAGGGGAGAGGGCTGGAGATTGAGCTCAATCACCAATGGTCAATGATGTAATTATCCATGCCTATGTCATGCAGCCTCTATAAAAACCCAAAATAGCAGGTGCAGAGAGCTTCCAGGTGGTGTGCGTGGAGACTGGGGTGAGTGGTGGGTGTGTTTAAGAGGTAGCTCCTTTCCCCATCCCTGGTCTGATGCATCTCTTCCACTTGCTGTTCCTGGGTTACATCTCTTTATAATAAACTGCTAATCCTGTAGGCCAGATGTTTCTCTGAGTTCTGTGGGCTGCACTAGCAAGTTAATTGGACCTGCGGAGAATTTCATTGGAACCTCCAGTCTATCCCTGACCTCTTGCCAGTAAGTGATCTCGCATTTGTTTCATTCCACCAAAAATAAATATATCCCAAACGGCACAAGTAAACCATGTATATTTTATTGACTGCTTAGATTGGAAGCAGGGAGAATTTACATCCTTCTTTACGTAGGCATCAAATATTTGAAATCACAATTAAAATCTATAGCTTGAGAGAGACATAGTAACTAATTGCAATTGATGGATCACCATTGGATTGTATTCCAACAAATATATTCTTTAAAAATACGATACTATGAGGAAATTGAACTGACTAAATATTTGATGATATTAAGAAATTACTGTTAAAATTTTAAAGTATAATAATGCTATTATGTTTACATTTTCTTTAGGCACTCTTTTTCTGTTATTGTTAATCTTTACCCAAGATTTTTTTCCATTGGTTTTTAGACAGAATGGAAGGGAGGGGGAGGGAGAGAGACAGAGAGAGAGAGAAATATTGCTGTGAGAGACACATTGATTGGTTGCCTCCCACACACATCCCAAGCAGGGCTGTGGATCAAACCCTTTCATCTGAGGGTTGATGCTCAATCCATTGAGCCAAACTGGCGAAGGTTTCAAGGACTCTCAAATCCTTAACTTTTAGAGAAATATTCAAATACATTTGTGAATGAAATTATATATACTGTCTGGAATTTACTTCAAAACAATCCATAAATGGGGGAAACACAAAAAGACGTACATGAAAGAAGATGGGCTATGACTTGATAATTATTGATATATGAGTATTTATTATACAACCATCTCCACTTTTGTAAATATTTGATATTTGCCATATTTTACAAAATACAGTGGTACCTCGAGATACGAGTTTAATTCGTCCCGTAACCTTGAGGTGTGGGAAACTATGAGATGCTCGAGTCGTGGTAAACTGGTCGGTCCTGTGCAGCCGGCCGATCCGCGCGATTACTCCTATCTCTAATGTTGCTCAGATTTCAAAGCAAAAATCGCTCGCTTGGTAGCTCATATCTCAAAAATCTCGTATGTTAGGGCACTCGTATCTCGAGGTACCACTGTAAAATAAAATTTCATTTAGACATTCTCTTCCCTCCCAAAGTCTTTCTTCAACCAACACTCATCAAAATTTCCCATTTCACTAAATTTTTTTTCTCAAACTCGTTTTCTCAAGCAAATCAACTCTGTCTTACACTTACAATCCTATATAATAACACCCTAATAGGCCCTGTCACTATGATGTGCACTGACCACTGGGGGACAGACACTCAATGCGGGAACTGCCCCCTGGTGGTCAGTGTGCTCCCACAGCGGGAGCGCAGCTCAGCCAGAAGCCGGCTGGCAAGCTCAGCAGCAGTGGCGGCAGCCTCTCCCGCCTCTGTGGCAGCACTAAGGAGCAGTGAGCCTAGTGGTAAGGAGCAGCGAGTAGGCAGGCGGTAAGGAGCGAGGGGTTCCAGAACGTGCGAGGCATCCCAACTGCGAGAGGGTACAGGCCGGCTGAGGGAGCATCCTTCCCCCGCTCTCCCCCAGCCAGTGAACAAATTTGTGCACCAGGCCTCTAGTCCTCAAATAGAAAAACAAAAGCCTTGAAGCGAACCATGCCCAACCTTTAAAAGACACAGTAAAGATTATTAATACGCTTAAAGCCTCTCCCTTGAGATCTCGCTTTTTATGCCAAAGCATCTGTTTAATCATTTAAGCAAATCACAGCACTCCTGGTACATTATTACACTGGAATTTTTAAAACAAAGAAAACGCATTCTCATTCATTTTATCAACTCCGCGGCATCAAAATTCATATATGTGCCTGTGTGTGCACATAATACACTTGTATAGCTCAGTTTATGTATGTGATTAAGAGGCATCAAAGCCTCAGTGAGAGCTGAAAAGTTAATTTTGAGAGCTTGGGTTAAATAAAATAATAAACAAGTCAGAATGGAGTAAACCTAACACATTAGGACTGTGGTATGAGGTACAGTCTCCATTTGAGTTGATCTTTCCTACCTTAATCTAATTGTATAGTCTTGCCTTTACTATGGATGATTCATGTAAGGCCAACGGATGAACACAGAAGGAAAATGTGATCAAGCATAGGAAGTAAGTGGCCATATCTGGTCCCCACAGATCTCTAGTCATATTTAGGCTAGTGACGATCCATAATGTTTGGAACATAACAGCATTATTGTTCTGGCAGACACTAGACCCGTGGTTCTCAACCTTTCTAATGCCGCGACCCTTTAATACAGTTCCTCATGTTGTGGTGACCCCCTTCATAACTGTAATTTTGCTATTGTTATGAATTATAATGTAAATACCTGTGTTTTCCGATGGTCTTAGGCGACCCCTGTGAAAGTGTCGTTCGACCCCCAAAGGGGTCGCGACCCACAGGTTGAGAACCGCTGCACTAGACTATCTACTCAAAAGATCCTCATAACACCTTTCTTCCGTAACTCCCTCTACTGAGAGGCAAAGAAGCTAAAATACATGTTTTCCCAGACTCCCCGGCAGTGAAGAGTAGCCATGTGATCAAATCCTGATGTTGCTCTTGTTCCCATCCCATGAAATGTGAGTGAAATTCACTGTGGATGTCTCCTCCTCCAAAATGAAGAATGCCAATATCACACAGGGAGAAAACTTTGTACTCTTCTGCCTTCTTCCTTCCTGGAATGCGAGCACGAGGTCTACGTGATGGTATGGCAATTTTCTTGCAACTAGGAGGTCAAAACCACCCTCTAAAGATAGCAACGCAGAAAAACAGAACAGCAATTCCTCAACAGCTGCTTCAGCTCTGGCTGCCTGACTCCAGATGGAATTTTGCATCCTATCTAAGATTAATATGCAAATTGACCGTACCTCCACTACACCCACAAGCCACGCTCACCAACCATGCCCACCAGCCAATCAGAGCAAGCATGCAAATTAACCCAACCAAGACGGCTTTGGCCACAGAGAGAGCAGGAGGGAGGCTTGGGTTGCCTCTGGCGATGAGGAAGCCAAGCTTTCTGCAAAGTCGAGCACGGGAGTCCTCCACTTAAGGCAACAAAGTTTCAATGGCTGTGTGAGCAGAAGCTCCGCTCCTGCTACAAAGTTTCAATTGTAGAAGATAAATAAATACCAGTTACCAGGGCCTCCGCTTGGGTTGCTGAGGGGCATGGCCAGCCTGCAAACCACCACAGGCCCCTCACCCAGGACACCCCACACCCCAAGGGAGCACTCACCCTGATCCAGGACACCATTCAAGGCAAATCAGCTGGCCTTCACCCATGCAACAGGCCTCTATCCTATCTAATAAAAGAGTAATATGCAGATTGATCATCACTCCAACACACAAGATGACTGCCCCCGTGTGTTCAAAAGATCCTGCCCCCATGTGGACACAAGATGGCCACCACAAGATGGCCAGCAGGGGAGGGCAGTTGGCAGGGAGGGACCAGGCCTGCAAGGGAGGGCAGTCAGGGGTGATCAGGCCTACAGGGTAGGGCAGATAGGGGCAAACAGGCTGGCAGGGGAGCAGTTAGGCATCAATCAGGCTGGCAGGTGAGTGGTTAGGGGGTGATCAGGATATCCAGCAGGCAGAAGCAGTTAGGGGCAATCAGGAAGACAGGCAGGTGAGCAGTTTGGAGTCAGCAGTCCTGAATTGTGAGAGAGGTCACTCAAGGGGTCCTAGATTGGAGAGGGAGCAGGCTGGGCTGAAGGACACCCCCCATGCACAAATTTCATGCACTGGGCCTCTAGTCTTACCTAATATTAGACAAACATGTAAATTGACCATACCTCCCCTATGCCTACAGCTAATCAGAGTGAGTATGCAAATTAGGAGGCCAAAGATGGCAACTGCCCCGCTGCTCCAGGCACCGAATAGCCAGGCGGGCAGGACGCCTGCTATGAGAGGCAGGGTTGGGGGCGGGGTGGGGTGAAGGGATCTACAGGAGCAGAGTGGCACAGCAAAGACAAGACTGCTGACTCTGGAATCTGCAGCGAAGACGAAGACGGCAGACTCTGGCCCAAGCGAAGGCCTGGGTCCCGGGTGCCGGAGGAAAACTGGTGCTGGAAGCCAAGAGAAGGAAGGCCTATTGCACGAATCTCTTCATGCAATGGGCCTCTAGCGAGAACAAAAAAGCGCCATGCTTCAGCCAGGATAAAAGTTGTTTTCTGGGTTTGGGGTTTGGAATTTGTTGTTTTTGTTGTTGCTTTGCTTCTGTTTTGTATTTCTGACTTACACACTAGTGTTCCTGGCAGCAAACCAGGTGGCAGAAGTTCACAAGACGGAAACAACATCAACATCTGAGAAGGTAGCGGACTTCTGCTCCTGGCGAATACGAAACCACAGGGACTGGATTCATCCTTCCATATAAAATAACTAAAACAGCCGAGACCGGTGTGGCTCAGTGGATAGAGCGTCAGCCTGCGGACTGAAAGGTCCCAGATTCGATTCCGGTCGGGGGCATGTACCTTGCTGGCGGGCACATCCCCAGTGGGGGGCGTGCAGGAGGCGGCTGATCGATGTCTCTCTCTCATCGATGTTTCTGACTTTCTATCCCTCTCCCTTCCTCTCTGTGAAAAATCAATAAAATATATTTTAAAAAATAAAAATAAATAAATAAATAAATAAATAAATAAATAAAACAGCAGACACGATAGGAAAAATGACAGTGTACAGACACCGAACACCCGTTAACTCAGGATATTGATCTCTAAGAGTGGAGAAAATATCACTGCCCCGACCTTACTTCTGGGGAAGAGTCTGGGAAATTTCCTGCCCACAAAAGGTCCAGTACAAGAACATAATTTAAAGTTTGCTGTTTAGGCATTAAAATAAAATAAAAATAATAAAAAAACATTACAAATGATTTGGCATTGCCAAGAAAATGAAAACAAAGTTGCTTTATGCAGGACATAACAATTCTTAGGTCAATTAAACTGAACTTCAGACTTCCACAATGGAGAAACAAACTCAGTCCAGGGAGGTCGGTTTTTCCAGAACAATACAACTAGTTTGAAGCAGAACTTAAATGCAATTCAAGTTTCTGAACTCCGGGTCCCATGTTGTTTTTATCTTTTTCCTTTTATTTCATATGTAAATTCTTCAGCAGAGGAGGGGTATTTTGAATACATATTTTATCAGACCAATATAGCTGAGTACCATATAATTGTCCAACTCTTGGGAAAATAAATAGGAAAAAATCAATCATCTCCTAACGTTTCCAATCTCTGTGAAATCAAGGAATTCTTTAGTATAGACAGTCACAAAAAAGAGAGGTTAGGGGCAATCAGGCAGGCAGGTGAGTGGTTAGGAGCAATCAGGCAAGCAGTTAGGAGTCAGTGGTCCTGGATTGCAAGAGAGATGTCCCAGATTGCAAAGGGGTGCAGGCCAGGCTGAGAGACTCTCCCCCCTGCAAGAATTTTGTGCACCAGGCCTGTAGTTCTAAATAAGGATACTACTTGTGGACAGCACTTGTGGACAGAAAATGGTAATGCTGAATGGGGAAACTGACCTTGTCCTGCGCCCAGCCTGCTGAGGCCTTCCACAATAAGTACAGGGTGGAATACCTGTCTATGAGAAGGAAGATGCATTCAGAGATTTAGTTGGAAGCAGTTTACCTTTGAATCTGAACTAAATGTCACTAATGAACAGAAGCTAGTTGGAGCAGCAGCAAAAGCTGAGAACTCGCCGAAACCAGTTTGGCTCAGTGGATAGAGCATCGGTCTGTAGAGAAAGGTCCCAGGTTCGATTTCGGTCAAGGGCATGTACCTTGTGTGCAGGCACATCCCCAGTAGGGGGCGTGCAAGAGGCAGCTGATCAACCTCTCTCTCTCTCATCCATGTTTCTAACTCTCTCATCCATGTTTCTAACTCTCTCCCTCTCTCCCTTCCTCTCTGTAAAAGATCAATAAAATATCTTTAAAAACAAAAAAAAAGCTGAGAACTGTGCTGAGCCCCTCCCCTTGGCCCCTTTTGCATCCAGACCTGTAGACCACTGGGACCCACTTCCCACTCCCTCTAACATCTACCCCATTAACATACCATCTGGACACACCTTGGAAACTGTGGTCATGTAGACTTAGGGTTAGGAGAACATGGGGACCAGATTTAGGACCATACCAGAAAAATTGAAATCATTAGCCGAGACCAGTTTGGCTCAGTGGATAGAGCATCGGCCTGCGGACTGAGGGGTCCCGGGTTCGATTCCGGTCGGGGGCATGTACCTTGCTTATGGGCACATCTCCACTGTGGGGTGTGCAGGAGGCCGCTGATCGATGTCTCTCTCTCATTGATGTTTCTGACTTTCTATCCCTCTCCCTTCTTCTCTGTGAAAAATCAATAAAATACTATAAAAAATTGAAATCATTATAGCCAAGAGGTTTGTTTAAAAAAAAAGTTATTTGAAAACCAGAAAAGATGCCCTGACTGGTTTCTCAGTGGTTAGAGCATCAGCCCATTATCTGAAGTGTCATGGGCTTGATTCCCAGTTAAAGGCATGTACTCGGGTTGTAGGTTCCATCCCTGTCTCAGTCGGGGGCAAGAGAAGCAGGAAAACAATAGATGTGTCTCTCTCACATTGACGTTTCTCTCTCTCTCTCTCTCTCTCTCTCTCTCTCTCTCTCTCTCTTCCCTTCCACTCTCTCTAAAAATCAATGGGAAAACTATCCTGGGGTGAAGATGAACAACTAAGAAAACCAGAAGGGAGAATGGAATCAAGAAAAAAGCCTGAGCCTGGAATGAGGTCAAGTCCATGAAGGGGGTGGGGTGGGGCGGGGAGAGGAGGAAGGAGGCAGAGAAGGCTTTGCTCGCTGCTGTCAGTTGGACATTCCACTCAACTGCCCCTGGCAGGGGTTCCAGTCCACTGAGCATGCCCAGTAGGGGTGAGTGACCCACCAAGTAGAACCATCACCATGATCCCCACCCAGGCTTCACCAACACCCAGCCTGTAGAGTGACCACTGGACACCGTTCCCGAATTCCTGACCCATGGACCCACGTGTAGGGAGAGGAGCTCCCTGGGTCTACAAAGATGGTCTGAGTTCCAGCTTCTAATTTCTTCCTTCTCCAGACACCGGTCTCCACCACAGGCTCGCCCTTCGGGGAGATGCTGCCATTTTGTTGGTCAGCGGGAAATCGGGAGCAAGAACATGTCCTGGTGGTAGAACACAGCGTCCTCCTCCACAGCAGCCCATCGCTGGAAGCTTCCAGATCAGTTGGCCAGTCAAGTCAAGGAGGGACTTGCATGTAGGGAACCCGATGTGAACCTTCTCTGAGGAACCTGCCCATCTGCTTCTTGGACCTTTTAGCCTCACTGTTTCTGATACTTAGGTGCGACCTCTCAGCCTAAAATAGCGGCAATATGTCTCAGGGCCCGGAGGAGACTGTAGGTAAGCACAGTGGTCTTCTGAGGAGTGAGGGGTGTTGTGTCTGTGTGAGCATGTGCACCAGTGGGGTGGGGGTGGAATGTGTCATGGGGGGAGGTTGTATGTCTTATAGGTTTTCCAGACGACTATGCTGAAGTAAGATTGCTTCTCTCTACTCTCCCTTCATTCCAAAATAATCAAACCGCATTCATTGTAAACCACCAAGGATAGGCCCAGAGCCTGAGTCACGGCCATGGCTTATCTTCTTTGAAAATGCATAGTCTAGCCGAAACCGGTGTGGGTCAGTGGATAGAGCATCAGCCTGCAGACTGAAAAGTCCCAAGTTCGATTCTGGTCAAGGGCATGTACGTTGGTTGCTGGCACATCCCCAGTAGGGGGCGTGCAGGAGGCAGCTGATCGGTGTCTCTCTCTCATCGATGTTTCTAACTCTCTATCCCTCTCCCTACCTCTCTGTAAAAAAAAATCTGTCATATTTTTAATATATTTTTTAAAATTATTATATTAAAAATATATTTTTTTAAAAAAAATGCATAGTCTACCTGAGGAGAAAGTGGCTACAATACAGAGACAATTGCTTTTTGTCACTGTAAGAAACATCCTGTACATAAATTTAATAAGAGTTCCTTTGAGCCAAACTGATGCCATCTGCTGGGAGCAAACTCTCAAATGCTGAGCAGAATAACTTTTACAGCGGCTTTTCTGCTTTTGAGATTAAAGGGGGAGCATAAGATTACTTGGAGGTGGGAGGAAGTAAGGCGGGTTGGATTACAGGGTAAAGATTGTGTGCTCTCTTGAGGGTGGTTATATCTTTTTTTAAAAAAAAAAATCTTTATTGTTGAAAGTATTACAAATGTCTTTCTTTTCCCCCCATTGACCCCCTCTAAGCGCACCCCCTGCCTCCACCCTAGGCCTTTCCCACTCTATTGCCTGTGTCCACGGGGTCTGCACATATGCACACAGGTTTTGCGGATGATCATCTGCCACCCACCCCACCTTCCCTCTGAGATCCGACAGTCTGTTCCATGCTGAGGGTGCTTATGTCACATGTCAAAGGCATGTGAGGCACAGAAACAATGACCAGGGCTTGCTTAAAGCAAAGACCTTTTACTACAGAAAAATAAAATGTTTTTACTAAAATATTACAGGCTTAAGGTGTGACCTGCCCATTTAAAACTGGATGATCAGATGACCCCAGGAGGTGACTTTCCTTGAACATATATGCACCCCTTTTATTTTGGTCCACACTGTTTGATGTTAAATACTGGAAGAATCCTGTGGAAATATTTTCCCCAGTTTTCAAGTTTGGCTGCCTGTCTGCGTTGTCTGTGTGAGGGGCTTTGTCGTTGGAGTTGGAGGCTCTTGGGGACTCACCACCTCCAAAAGCATCTCTTCTACCCACTTGCTCTGTGGCCTAAAATGGCTTGTTTTCTTTGATTCATTGTTTTGTTGTTGTTGTTGTTTTGTTTTGTTTTGTTTTAGTTCTAGTTTTCCAGAGAGCTTTCTTCAAGTACAAATATTGCTGGAGAGTGCAAGTCAAAAATGTTTAGATTACTATCAGAGAAGAGTGAGGTTTCATGAGCCTGGGACCATAGGGGACCTAACAGGGCCCAGAGGGAGAATGGGGGGAGGGAGAGAGAAGAAGGGGTGAGGGAAGAGAGCTGCATCGCACCATTGCCTGCCGTCTCAGGCTCACATCAGCTGTAAGGGATTCAGCTCATGACTCTCAGAGCTGCGCCTGGCTAGATGGGATTCAGGTGATGCCCACGGGACTGGAGAGAGATACATAGGAACTCAGCGCTTTGATCTTTCCCTCCACATTTAATTTAGGTTTTAGGGGGGAAATACTTAGCATCAGCAACTCAAGTGTATCAAGTACAGAAAATACGAATAGTAGGACATAGTTTCTGCCAACCACGAGCTGACAGTTAAGGAGAAGAGGGGGCAAGCGAGAGAGGGGCTGGGAGAGAAAGAGAGAGAAAGTGAGATCGGGTGGGGACTATTGATAGTAATGAGCAGGAGGGCATGTTAGCACACACTGAATTCTTTCTCCGTGCATTGTAGAGACTTTTGGATATATCAATCTCACTATCGGCATGCTGAGCAAGGATGATAATATCAGCAAGGTAAGGAGCAGAGAGAAATCTCTTTCCCGTTGACTTTCCAGCCTGGTTATTATGACAACATTTCAGATATGCCCTCCTTTACCTAGACCTCCTCTTTTCTCTTGGGCTTATGTTGTAATCAATTTTTCAGAAAATATACTTACAGTGACATTCATTACAATGTCTTACCAATTCTAGCTGGCATTTAAGGAATCAGAGTATCCAGTTCTAGAAGTTTTTGCCAAAGAATGCCCCTTTCCATAACCTTTTGCAGGGAGATGTGGAAAGAGGGGGAGGAGTTGGACTCACAACAATGTGGATTGCAGGTGTAGAATTTGAGGCGCCTCTGAAAATCCCCAAACACCTCGCCTTGTCATCAGTCACGCTAATTCACAAGTAGAGGTCTTTTCCTCTGAAGGCTATTCTGGCTTCATTAGCCTTTTATAAAATAACCGTATTGCTCTCCAAACAATGGTGCATCCTATTATATTCCCTCCCCACAGTTTGTAAGGTCTTTGTTGTGATTTGCATTTGACACCTGAGAAAAGGGAGGCACAGAGTCGTGACAGGAGTTGCCTGAGAGCAGGAGGATTACATCCAAACACAAGTCTGTCCGATTCCACGTAATTCATGGTTGTCAGCGCAGCCTCCCCAGGAAGGGCAACCCCAGTTCTTCACCTCTTAACCCAGTGGTTCTCACCCCCGACATCAGTTTAGAGTCTGCATGCCAAGAGGGCTCTTTCACATGTCAGCGTGTACCTCCAGGTACACGCTGGAGGCTGTGGGAGATTCAGAATCCCATCTTCCAGAGGCCGTGGGGCCAGCCAGGGGACGTGGAAGAGCCTTCCCACACTGCATCTGGTCACGCCATCCAATTCCCAGAGTCTGTAGCTCCGTTTAAAAAAAAAAAATAACAACTTTCTCCCCACAGAGACATGAGTGAACCAAGGGCCTAGCAAAGACATGGATGAAGTGAGAGAGCCTAGAAATCTCCCTTAGGAACAAGTTTTGTAGCCTCGTGGCCTCTTTGGGAATCACATGTGTTCCTTAGTACTACCCTGTTTCCCCGAAAGTAAGACATCCCCCGAAAATAAGACCTACTTCCAGTTTTGCCTCTCGCTGTCATATAAGGCATCCCCCCTGAAAATAAGATCTCCCAGATAATAAGGCTTCCGAAGCTACCGTCTGACGTCTGACTCCTGATTTAAAGAGACCTCGCCCTGCCTGAACAGCTCCGGCTGCGCTGCGGCCAATCAGTGAGCTGGTTTGTGATGACAAATACTACCGTACCATCTACAGGTCATCAATTTCCTTTTTTTGTTGTTCAACAATAAATGTGTACCATCTTCTTCTTCATGGAAAAATAAGACATCCCCTGAAAATAAGACCTAGGGCATCTTTGGGAGCAAACATGAATAGAAGACACTGTCTTATTTTCGGGGAAACAGGGTAGTCACTCCCTGGGAAGAAGAGCAACAATGAGGTTGACAGGCATTTCCACTCCCCTGAGTGCCCTGCAGGGAAGATTTCCAAGAGACTTTGGTCGTCGGGTAGCCGACCGCTGCCTTCAGTTAGGTTTTGCCACAGAAGTGCAGTCCTATCATTAATACAGTTGTTAGAATGAACTTGGGTCTACCTGAAAGCCTTCGATTCCTGAAGACGTCTATCATGTTCAGGAAGCCCCAATGAAGACGCAGAACATCTCCGTAGTTTAATAGTGTCATCCATTTGCATTTCATGAGATTCCTTTAGTTCCACAGCTCAAATTTCTGTGTATCCCTTGTACGTTCACAGGAAGACATTTATAGTCATCTCACTTCCGTCATTCAGAACACTGACATCTTGGATAACGCCATTGTCCAAAAGTTGATTTATTATGCCTCTAAGGACATGAGAGACAACAGCGTAAGTTTGATGGTTGATGGTGAGTCCGCGTCGCCTCCAGTAACAGGTCTCTAAGTGGCCTAGCTGCATCCGTAAGCTTTGCGTACATCTCTGCCAGGACTGCAAATCCCTTTTATTTGTTCTTCATGGTAACCTGTCTACAGTAACAGTGTCTGTTATTTACCCTTTCACAGATGAGGAAACTGAGGCAAAGCTAAGAAAAACTTTAGAGGTACTATTACCCAACCCACTTGTATATGAGGTAGTTGATGTTTAGAGAGGTGTTTTTTCCCAAAGTGACAAACTATGTATTGACAGGACAAACAACTAGAATCCAGTGTCTTTGGGCTCCCGTATAAACTTTTATTTCTTTGTGTGCCTACTTATCTATGTACTTAGGCATTGAATCTGAAAATATTTTGCAGAAATTATGTTGAGTCATAGGAGAATGGTATTTTCTTCCAGAAAGGATTTTTCCTTGTTTACCTGCCAAGGGAACTAATGATCTATGATTAACTTCAAAGCTTGAGATTTTTTTAAGGCAACTTCTCAGTAGTAGAGTTGATAAAAACTTATCTAGTTCACAGAGAGAAGATAAATGGCAATGAAAGGAGACTTGGGTTGGTAGTTAACACAATACGATGTACAGATGATGTGCTGTAGAATTATGCACCTGAAACCAGGATAATTTTGTTAATCAGTGTCACCCCCATAAATTCAATAAAAAGGGGGGAAAATAGCCTGGTTCACCATTACCAAAAGTAGAAGTCCCTCCAAATATCTCCAATATCCAAGATATTATTAGATCAAGGAGGTACTAAAACTAAAACACAAAGATCTGGACTCTTAGTCCCAAATACCTCTCCTCCTGGTCTTTCCATCCCGGTAATTCAACCACCAGAATTCATCTCACTCAGACATAAAACGTGCATCCTATGTGTATGGTGCTCGATCCACCAGCAAGAAACTATGTATGGACCCCCAGTTTCCAAGATTCCTGTTCAAACCTAGTTTGGGAGTGAACTCAAACCACCTCCTCTTTCCCAGCTACTGGCACCTGCCCTGTGGTTTTCACCCGGGGTTTATAAACAACCTCCTCTCCCTCTACCCCAAAGCCGGGGGGGACTTAACCATATTCTGTATTCCCTTTCCCCTCCGCAGATTCGCTCTGCTCTTTCTCTACTCCTTGTTGTCGCTTTCCTTCTCTGCCACAGGTCCCCAGAGAAATCAGAATGCTAGCTGGCGAGCTGTTGGTGTCTCTTGCTGCCCATGATTTCAACTCTGTGATGTATGAAATACAAAGTAACTTCAAGATCCTGGAGCTGCCAAATGAATTCATTGTGCTGGCTCTGGCCGAACTGGCCACCAGCTACGGTACGGAGGGAGCAGTCTCCTCGTTTTTTTTCTGGGAAACAGCCCCCCCTGACTAACGGTGGAAAACCCCAATGGGAGCAAACAGTAGAAGGGAGCGCATCTCTACCTTGTGCCGAGCCAAACATGATTGACAGAGGGACGGGGACAGCTGTGTATGTTATAGGCAGAGATGAGCCTGCTGACTGCCACTGGTCAGTCCGTGCTGCTCTGAATGTGGCTGGCTTCTCACCCACCCTCCCCTTCAGCCAGCGTCGTGTGTGCGGAAGCCCATTTTCCAAATGCCGTATTCTGCAAACCAATGAACACTGGTAGGCAGTATGGGTTTCTACACCACTTTACTTAAGAGGTATTTACTGCCGAAACGATTTGGCTCAGTGGATAGAGCATCGGTCTGTGGGCTGAAAGGTCCCAGGTTCGATTCCGGTCAAGGGCATGTATCTTGGTTGCGGGCACATCCCCAGTAGGGGGCATGCAGGAGGTGGCTGACCGATGTCTCTCTCTCATCAATGTTTCTGGCTCTCTATCCCTCTCCCTTCCTCTCTGTAAAAAAAATCAATAATATATATATATATTTTTTTTTTTAAAGAGGTATTTATTGAGCACCTATTATCTGTGCCAGGCTCTGGGGATGTAGGCCAGTTCTGATGGAAGGAATGAACATTAATGAAATCATGATCCAAATAAGTCATTGCTACTACACATAGGTGACCAGATAGCTAGTACCTGATGCTAAGCCAACCATTCCTTAATCTTCTAACTACGACCTGGATGGTGGCCGGGCGGGATGGAGCACACCCTCCGACAGCCTCGTCCCCCTGCCCGCGGCAGCCGGGAAATGCTTGTGGCGGATGGTGTTGATAGGAGGAGGGAGGAGCAACGGGACTCCCCCATGTGAGAAGATAATGCCTTTCTCGGCTTCCCCACGGCAGCATCCCAGACCATTCCCTTCATGATGATGACCCTGCTCACCATGCAAACCATGCTCAGGCTGGCCGAGGAGGACAGCATGAAGGGAGCGTTCTGCGTCGGTGAGTACCCTGCGCTTTCCCCTTTAAGACCGGTCTGGTCCTCTCCAACACCTACCATTTATCGAGTGTCTACCATTGGGAGGGCCCTGGGCAGAGAGTTCTCTCTCTCAGTCCTCATGACAGTTCTGCAAAGGAAGTGCTTATTTTACAGAGAAGAATCTGAGAGCCACGGAAGTTAGGCAATGATCCCGAGGTGGTGAACCAGTCGATGAGATGCAGAGGTGGCCTTCAAACCCATGTCTCTGTAACCACCCAATCTATACTCTTTCCACTGGGGTGGATGGTCTCCATCTCTCCTAGTCTCTTTCATTGGATCACAATTTCTCTACAAGGAGGAGGGCTTACCTGCTCTTACCAGTTGGCTGAATTTTAGCACGTCTTTGTAATGCAATCCTATCTAATAAAGAGGGAATATGCTAATTGACCCTCACACCCTCACAAAGATGCAGTGCCCATAGCCAATAAGGAGGGAATATGCTAATTGACTGTCATGCCCTTCAAGATTGTGGTGTCCACAGCCACAAGGTGGCAGCACCCAGTCCCCTCAGCCTTGCTGGGGTGGCAGGCGCATGGCAAGGTTGGGCGGACCCAGCCACTCCACGCACCTGCCTCTGGAGTTCCCGTCCCCTCAGTTCCCCAGCCGCCCAGGGATGTCCTGACACTCAGGCAAGCCCTGGATGGCAGGTGCCCAGCTGACATCTGAGGCACAGGCAAGCCTCAAATGGTGGCTGCCCAGCCGCCCAGGGCCACTGGAGGCTCCGGTAACCAGGACCAGCCAAGGCCTGTGCTGCCGGCAGTGGCAGCAGCAGAGGTGTAATGAGGTGTCGCCTTCCCCTGATTGCCAGGTCACCTCCCACCCCTGAGGACTCCTGGACTGTGAAAGGGGGCAGGCAGGGATGAGGGACTCCCCTCCAGTGCATGAATTTTCATGCACTGGGCCTCTAGTATCATAATAACGATCAATAAATAATCTAATCAAATACAAGCAATCACAAAATCAAGGAAAATAGGTAAACAAATTATGGTCATAAATCCAACCCCCTTCACATTCAAGTTGAAATACATCTACAGCAATCAAGGGTCTACAGAGAACAATGTACCCCAGAATTCCTAGGGGAAAGCACTTACAGCACAGTGAGAGGTTTTCTGGATGGCTATACAGGCCTAGACTCTTAACTCTAATCTGCCCCACCTTAGGTACCTCCACCCTTCGCTCAATCTCAGTTTTACCCCCAAAAACATCAAACAGAGTGAGTGCTCAGATTCCTTCCACCCTTAACATCACTAATGTTACTATGTTTTATTATTTAAAAGCCAATACTTTCTGGAATGTCTTTACCTATCAGCCAAAACTATTTTACTCTATCTTTCCCTTTTCCTCATGTTCTGTCCTCAATGAAGATAATTTTTTACCAGTGCTGCTGCTTTTATTTATTTTAATATTTATTTATTAAATTAATTGGGGTGACATGGGTCAACATGAACATATAGGTCTCAGGTGCGGGAGAAGGTAATATTTCTATCTGACATATACTGAAAATTGACTATGTGCCTGGGCCCTGCCTTGGGTATTTCATTTAACCTGCACAGTAATCCCATGAAGCAGATAAAATTGTCCTCCGCTTTGAAGATGAGAAATTAAGGTTTTGAGAGGGCAGACAGCTTGCCTGAGGTCGCACAGTTAGTCTGTGGCAGAACCGTGATTTGAATTATATCAGCCTGACCCGAGGACTTGAACAACTGTCCTAGATTAGCATAGTTCTCAATACTTTTTGCTATTCCTCCCTACTATGACAGCTAACACTGTGTTCTGCAAATAAACATTGGCACCTCCACTTGCAAAATTAGCAACCAAGAAAGTCAGAGAAATTAAAATCAGAAATCATAATGGCAATGAATAAGGGAATTCTCTGTATTTATCAAGTCATTGAGTGCTCTTTGGTCCTAGAGCAACTTCTGCCTGACTGCCACTAAAGGTATAAAGTTCAACAGCCAGCCATCCGCCCATCTATTCACTCAGTCAATCAGCAAATAAGTTGACCCTGTATCCATTGTGTCTAATATCATCAACAGACACAACATCAGGCCTCCTCTCATGTTACTTATAGGCCAGTGTGAGACACATACACACACACAAGCACCAACACCTGCATGCACAAAAGATTATGATAAAATGTATTAAGAAGATTATAATAAAGAGTTCAGAGGGAATGTGAATGAGCCAGTAAGTGGCCAGCTGGAAAGCTAAGATTCTTGGCATCTTTACTTACAGTTTTCTTTGCATAAGAAACACCCTTGAGAGAGGAAACTATGAATTTTCTTTATTATCAATGGAAGGGGTAGAATGAGGGCTGAAGGGAAAAATAATATTATTTCATGCACTTGATACAAATTCATATGGTCTAGTGGCCCAAATGGACATTGTTGTAGGCCCAGGGTCTTTTTAAAATTTTATTCAGGTAAAACGGACACATAGGAAGGCATACAAATCAGAAGTCGGTGAGCTGTGATAAAATGACCATATCCATTTGACCATCACTCAAGCCAAGAAGTAGGACATCACTAATACCCAGATGTCCTCTTTGTCTTTTTTCCCAGTCATCTCCCTCTCCATTCTTTCATAATCTTGACTTCTAATATCATAAATTATTTTTGACCATTTGTGAGATTCATACATATTGTTTTGTATAGCTGTAGTCTATTTTTATTTCTATATACAATTACATCTCTATACTACAATTTAATTTTCCATTCTATCTGTTAGCAGATATTTGGACTTTCTGTTTGAGGCTCTAACCGACCCTCTGACCCCCACAAAAAAAAAACACACCCTCATATGAACATTCTTGTACAAGTTTCTAGTGGCCATATGTATGCATATCTTATTATTACATACCAAGGAGTGGAATTTCTGGGTCACCAAAATCACATAGTCAACCTTGGTAGATAGTGTCAAATAGTTTTCCAAGTATTTGTATCAGTTCATACTCCCAGCAGTATGTGAAAATACTAGTGGTACCTTAGTCTTGTCAACACTAGCTATTATCTTAGATTTTAGCCATTCTGCGTGGTATATAATAGTATCTCATGATGGTTTCAACTCACATTTCACCAGTGCGGCTGGACACTTTTTATATGTTTATTTGGTACAGTCATAGATGTTATAGAAACTACTACACTGCATTTTCTAATCACCAGTACTCTGTTCTCCAATTATTTTGTGGTCCTTCCCACTGTTACATTTTTCTCCATTTGTGGTTGTTTTTACAATGCAGCCCTTGAGAAGTTCAGCAAGGCCATTTTCAAGTACGTCAACCACTGGAGAGATTTTCCCTATCCCAGACTGGACGCCAACCGACTCTCTGACAAGATCTTCATGCTGTTCCGGTTTATCATGGAGAAGTGGGCGCCCATGACCTCGCCCATGCAAGTGAGTGGAGCCCCAGACTGGGTCTCCTCCATGCCAGTTGAACTTCCTCTTTGCATGTGATTGCTCGTCTCAATTTTTTTTTTTTAAGTTATGGGTTGTGTGTCCCAAATGTATTTGTTATTCACTTGATTTTCTTATCTTGATGAATCGCCCCATTATCAGCTTATCAAACCTTTTGTTTTTCCTATGTCAAATCCATATTTATTCATTCTGACTTTCCACTAATATAGATTGAGTCCGTAGGACACACCAGACACTGTTCTGTATGCTAGTGACACAGAGATATTAAACAGACCAGAATCCCCGCAGACAAGATAACATGAAAAGAATATACAGAATGTTAGCCATTTCGTGTCTTAGATGCCATAAACCATATTTGGCTTGAGTCCCTGGTTAGGAAAATCAACAGTCCCCAGAAATTTCCTGTGTGTGTGGATATCACATTGAAATAACATCTAAAGAATTTGCCTGGCTGCTTCAAAATGCTGTAATTCTTTAGAGAGAATAGATCACACAGCACATATATATAAGCCCATTCTTATCTTGCTTAATTCCTGTAATTTTTTTCAAGTGGGCTAAATTACACGCTAGTTAATCTCCTATTGCTCTAATATAAAAGATGTAACATGTAGCTACCTTCTGGAGTTTAGTTCCTTTTATGTACTTTGAGTCTGAAGGCGTTTATTTTTTAACATGCTGAATTGGTTAAATCATTAGCAAACATGGAATTTTTAAAAACATCCTACAGAAATGTTTTCTTTAAGACACCTGAAAAATTCAATACAAATCTGATGACTGCTTTCCTAACTTCCCGTAAGAAGAGTTAGGCATGTGACAAGAAGGTTCATGAAGTAATAAGGGAGCATAGAGAGAGAGAAGCACCTAACTCCAATGATTGAGCACTGGAAAGGCTGTGGCATTGTGACTGAACTTTTAACCCCTGGGGTCATTTAACACAGGGAAGGTACATGCCCTAAAGGGGGAATAAAACCTACTGAAGCGTAGGTCAGGGATGGGATTACATGCATACGTGAGAGAATCTGGTGGGAGAAGGCAAAAAGGGGAAATGGGGTAGAGAAGCAGGAAAAAATAAAGCTGGAAAGGTCTCAGCCACATAATGCGGAGCCTTGAATACTATTCAGGAACTTGGACTTTTTTTTTTTTCTGAGAAATGAGATACCTTTAAAGATTTTAAATAAGAATTTGAGTGCCAGAGAAATCATCCTACCATCAATACTAAAGGTGGATGGGGTATAAGGAGGGAATAGGACAAGACTATCAGGAGGCTGTAGAAACATTCCAGGCCATGAACGCTAATGGATCGGTAAATGTAGTATCAATAGTATAGATCTAAGGAGTCACTTTGCTGAAAAAATAGGGTCTTAGAGGACTTGGCATCAATTAGATGTTTTTAATGAGGGAAATGGAGGCATCTGGGATGGTTCTTACATTTCCAACTTGAATGATCTTGGGCCATTCATCAAGATGAGAAAAACAAGAAAAATAACAAATAGATTTGGGGCGGTAAGAAAAATGTGTTTCATTTTAGACATTTTGACTTGAATGCCTATGGGTTTGGGGATATTCAGGGTTGGCGTTAAGATGAAAAGCAAAAACTAGATACACAGATTTAGATATCAGCTTTATATACATGACAATTGAATAAATGGTTGTGGATAGAAGAGTACATATTGCATTATCAGAGGGAACACTTTAGAATCTAGAATGAACATCTATCCACTGTGCTGTACACCTGAAGCTAACACAAAATAGTGTTGAATGCAAACCATAATTGAAAAATAAAAATTTTGTAAATAGTATTTAGAGTGGCAAAGTTCCAAAAATAGAGTTTGGGGGTGGGGCAGATAGATTTTTTAGGAAAAGCAAAGGAAGAAGAACTCACAATGAAGAACTGAGAACGTGCTGCTGAATCAGTGGGAGAACCAAGTGGAATGAGATCTTACAATCTAAGAAAGAAGGGATTGAAGCAAAGAGAAATCTAGAATCCATTGGCATAGTGCCCAAGCAAAAAAAAAAACTTTTGAAAGGTATTCATTTCACAGAAATCTGCTGGAAGAAACAGTTTAGCTGACACAGTTTTAAATGAAAATAACGATGGTTGTTATTAGCCATTAAGTTTTGAAGTAGTTTTCATTCAGAAAAAAAGTTAGCTAATAGAAAACAGTTCATCATATAATGGTATGTAGAAAAGGCAGAATGTAACAGTATATATTTTTTTAAAATATCATTTTTTTTAATTTTGAATCCATAGAAAAAATATTTTTTAAAGGCCAAATAAAGACCATATTAAAAATACACCAAGCTATGCTTATCTATGAGTATTATGGGTACAATGTTTTCTTCATCATAACTTAGGGAATTTCTGAACTTCTATAATCAATACATATTACATTTATAGTTTATATTGTTCATTTTTTTATGTCAATGGAAACCAGATTATAGTGGATTGAGGGATACATGGGAGGAGGGAAGAGGAAACTGAAAACATAAACTCATTCAAAAAGCTTTGCTCCACGTGTAAGAAAAGAGAAAAAACTGGTTGAGAATGATAGTTGATCAAAGTAATATGGAAGCAAAGAACTTTTTAATATGAGGGAAATGTTAAACCTATTAACATCATGAAAGAAAGTGAGTATTAGAGAGAGGTTAAAGAAATAAGAGGGGTCAGGTATTGAAATGAGAATCAGTATCGATGCAGGGGTAGATATAAATACAATTATAAATATAACTGCCTCATACAATGCTCTTAACCTAAATATATTTTGAAGTTTTGAAGAAATATGTCTTGGTTGAAAGCATTGAGGAAATTTCCGGGCAGGAGATCTAAATCTGAGACATGTACAAAAAGCATAATGGCCGAAACCGGTGTGGCTCAGTGGATAGAGCATCAGCCTGCAGACTGAGGGGTCCCAGGTTCAATTCCAGTCAAGGGCATGTACCTTGATTGTGGGCACATCCCCAGTAGGAGGCATGCAGGAGGCGGCTGATCGATGTCTCTCTCTGTCATCGATGTTTCTAACTCTCTATCCCTCTCCCTTCCTCTCTGTAAAAAAAAAAAAAAAAATCAGTAAAATATATTTTAAAAGACAGAATAAAAAATAAAAAAAGCATCATGAAGAACTAGCAGTGCTGTCTCTTTGCTGCCTCTGCAGACTTTGTCCATTGTGAAGGCGCACGGCCCCTCGGTGAGCCTGCTGCTGCATCGGGTAGAGCTCTGCGAATACGCCCTGGGCCAGGTCCCCTGGCTCCTGAACCAGTACAGTGACAAAGAGATCGATTTCCATGTCACCCAGGTAAGAGCCACACCCCGAAAGGCTGATTCAGAGCGTCCACTGGCAACCATCCTCGAGCGTACAAGGCTCAGGAGGCTCCAGGGCACTGAATACCTGTTCTGGCAGCTGAGTTTGGCTACCGCTTGAGAAATGTGACAGCAGGAAGTTGGCCTGGCTGGATGTGGCAACTCCAGAAAGGGATTGTGATTTTTTTTTTCAAGCTGATGAAGCAGTGAACAAGGTAAAAGGGCCAAAATCACCAAAAAATAAATAAAAATAAAAAAATAACAAACAAACAAAGAACCTGGTACAGTGGTACCTCAAGATACGAGTTTAATTCGTTCCATAACCTTGAGGCGTGGGAAACTATGAGATGCTGGAGTCGAGGTAAACTGGTGGGTCGTGTGCAGCCGGCCGATCCACACGATGACTCCTATCCCAACTGTTGCTCGTATTTCAAGGCAAAAATCCCTCGCTCGATGGCTCGTATCTCACAAATCTCGTCTGTTAGGGCACTCGTATCTCGAGGTACCACTGTAATTGCAGGAAAGTTATGGGTTCCTTCTCCTCATAAAACATGATTAGCCTTCCACAGCCTGTGTTTGTGGCTTCGAGGTCAGCCTGCAACCCCCCCTCTGATTGCAGAGTCTGAAACAAATCCTGGGTGCGGCCTCCCTTTACGAGGTAGCCCTGCCGAAGGACTTAAAGAGAAGCATCTTCGACAATCTGCTCCACCAGGTGAGAGGCGCCTGCTGGCCACACGGATGGATGGCTCAGTCTGCACCAGTTTTTCTGTTGATAACGTCCCCCACCTGCTTCTTCTCCTCGCTCAGGTGTGCCGAGTTCCAGAGCCGCCGGAGAAAGAAAACGAAATGGAAGCTTCAAGCTGTTTCCTCATTCTAGGTAGGACCAGGCATCCAGAGGGTTTTTAATAGCCACGTCTCCAGGCGGTGATGATGGCGATGATGAAGGGCGCGCCAACTGTCACATTCGTTACTTTCGCACATACACACGCAAAACGTTTCTCCAACTCACGGTGTGCTGGGTCTTTCTCTATCTTACCTGTTCCCCCCAAGAGTGTACTAGCTAGAGCAGCGGTTCTCAACCTGTGGGTTGCGACCCCTTTGGGGGTTGAATGACCCTTTCACAGGGGTCACCTAAGACTATTGGAAAACAACTATTTCCCATGGTTTTCTGCTTCTCGGTGTAGCAAAGTGTAGCAATGTAGTTTACTGTTGTCATGTGAAGACTGTTACCCATGCTACACCACGATTCAAGACAAAATTTCATTTATTTGTCATTAGAAATAAATATTTCACAATATATAATTACATGTTGTTTTTGTGATTAATCACTATGCTTTAATTATATTCAATTTGTGACAATGAAAATACATCCTGCCTATCAGATATTTACATTACAGTTCATAACGGTAGCAAAATGACAGTTATGAAGTAGCAACGGAAATCATTTTATGGTTGGGGGTCACCACCACATGAGGAGCTGTCTTAAAGGGTCGCGGCATTAGGAAGGTTGAGAACCACTGATCTAGAGTGACCAATCCTCCCAAGAGATAAAACGCTCAGTTCTCAAACCAGAAAAGTCCCAGGTGCATTTTGGATGTGAATCCCTTGTTGAGTATATCATTGGCAATTGTTTGTTTCTTCCCCATTTCATACGTGGCCTGTTCGTGCCATGGATGGTTTCCTATGCTGAGCTGAAGCTTTTCAGCTTGATGTAGTACGGTTGGCTTGTTTGTTGTTTTGTTGCTCTTTGGTGTCAAATCTAAAAACTCATTGCCAAGCTCTGGCCAGGATGTTCAGTGGGTTGGAGCATCATCCCATGCACTGAAGGGTCATGGGTTTGGTTCCTGTCAGGGTACATACCCAGGTTTCAGGTTTGATCCCCAATCAGGGCTTGTGTGGGAGCAACTGATCTCTCTCTCTCTCTCTCTCTCTCTCTCTCTCTCTCTCTCTCTCTCTCTCT
>JAAGEH010002531.1:75092185-75155956 GCA_011751065.1 Lasiurus cinereus
AGAGAGAGAGAGAGAGAGAGAGAGAGAGAGAGAGAGAGAGAGAGAGAATCTGCAGCCCAGGGGTGCCCACAATTTTTGCTTTTCTGCTTCAGTCAGGGGTGCTTTTCCCAACCCATCCCTCCAAGAAGCACTTTAAAACGGGGATCAGACGCTGAAGGCCCAGCCGGCCAGGCTCCAGGAGCCCCTTAGGTTGATGGCCGCGTCCTGCCCTCCACCCCAGAGTCTGAGCCCTCCACGCGGGCGGTCAGGGGGGTGGGCCCCGGGCAGGGATTCCGAACAGGTCGCCTGTTGCGTGTTTCTTGAAGGAGAAACCAGCGAAACCTAATTCCCTGGAGGACGAAGCGGGAGAGAAATCTGTCCGAGCCACGAGCCTCGAGGTCTTAAGAAGGCTGGACCCGCTGGTCATCGGGATGCCCCAGGTGAGGGGTCTCGGTCGCGCCCGTTCCTTCGAGGGCCCTTCTGAAGCTCCGCCCGTTTCAAAGTAAGGACGCGGTGTGCCCCCACCTGTCATGAGCTTTCGGGTGCTCTGACCGGAGCAAGGTGAGGGAGGCCCAGTGCCCGCACTTGGCAGCTCCACAAAGACAGCTACCCAGTCCATTAGGGAATGTCTTCTATCTGGAGGGCAACCAGCACTTTCATACATCGCTTCTCTCCTTCCCCTCACCTTCCTTCAAGCTGTGATGTAGGCGCAGGGGGTCAGTGCAGGGTCCGCTGAGCATCCCCAGCCATCGGGGAGGTAGTCAAACACCCATTCTCCAGCCTCCCTGGAAGCCTATGAGAATCTCAGGGCAGGCACCTGGAACCTGTGTTTGCTGCAAGCTGCATAGTCACCAGAGTCAGGATATGGGGGCCAGACATGCCTGGTGCAGCCAGAGTCCATCAGAGACCAGTTCCAGCAGGCCGGAGACTGACCCCAGAGGGGAGCATTGAGTGGGGAGTCCAGGGGGGCAGTGCCTACAACACGTCCTCACATTGGAGAATCCACCCACCTGCCCCCATTCCAGCCACAACCCCACGGAGAGACGCCGACCAACACGCACTGCCATAGCAGCTGAAGGGGAACGTGCCGTGCAGAGATCTTGTTCGGAGATTTCATTTTGATTTGGCCTTAGAGCAGCGGTTCTCAACCTGTGGGTCGTGACCCCTTTGGGGGTCGAACGACCCTCTCACAGGGGTCGCCTAAGACTATTGGAAAACACCTATTTCCCATGGTCTTAGGAACCCACACACCGCTCCTCGGTATAGCAAAGTGTAGCCATGTAGTTTACTGTTGTCATATGAAGACTGTTACCCATGCTACACCACGATTCAAGACAAAATTTCATTTGTAATTAGAAATAAATATTTCACACCATATAATTACATATTGTTTTTGTGATTAATCCCTATGCTTTAATCATGTTCAATTTGTAACAATGAAAATACATCCTGCCTATCAGATGTTTACATGACAGTTCATAACAGTAGCAAAATGACAGTGATGAAGTAGCAACGGAAATAATTTTGTGGTTGGGGGGGTCACCACCCCATGAGGAGCTGTCTTAAAGGGTCGCAGCCTGAGGAAGGTTGAGAACCACTGCCTTAGAGCAAAATAACAAGTGGGGGCAGGGGGGAATGTTTCCTAAATCAGGGAGGACCCAGGAGAAGTTGTGGAGAAGCGTCAGCCATCCCGCGTCCTGGCCTGTTGCCCGCAGGTGCTGTGGCCGCGGATCCTGACCTTTGTGATCCCCGCCGAGTACACGGGGACGCTGGACAGCCTGTTCAGCATCATCCGGAGCCTGATCATGGCCGAGGAGAGGAAGAAGAGGCACGCCTCCGAGTCAACAGCCCTCGTCGTGTCCACGGGAGTGGGTTTGTACACGCAAAGACAGAGCGAGCCCCGGCCCGTGTGGCTCACTCGGCTGGCTGAGTGCCGTCCCAGGCACCGAAGGGTTGCTGGTTCCATTCCCAGTCAGGGCACAGGCCTGGGTGGCAGGCTGGATCCCCAACAGGGGGCGTGCAGGAGGCAGACAATCAATGTGTCTATCTCTCTCATTAATATTACTCTCTCCCTCTCTCTTTCTCTCAAAATTTTCCTCTTTGTCTCTCTAAAAATTTTCCTCTCTCTCTAAAAATCAATAAAAGCATATTTTCTAAAAGGTAAAACATTTCTCTTATCTGAGACTCATTTCCAGAAAGACAATAGAGCTTTGATAATATGCCCACCCCCAGTCTGAAATTTGCTAGCCCCTCCGGCAGTAATGAACCTTGCTTTCTCTTTGCAGTGAAACTCCCTTCATCACAACAGCTCCTGGCCAGACTTCTGGTGAGTGAGTGAGCAAAGACCAGCGAGGGCTAGGCGGAAGCCAGTATCTGCGACTCCGGTCCAACCCGATGCTCATAAGCAGCGGTTCTCAACCTGTGGGTCGCGACCCCTTTCGGGGTCGAACGACCCTTTCACAGGGGTCGCCTAAGACCATCAGAAAATGCAGATATTTATATCACGATGCATAGCAGTAGCAAAATTTCATGGTTGGGGGTCACCACCACATGAGGAACTGTATGCAAGGGTCTCGGCCTTAGGAAGGTTGAGAACCACTGCTTATACACATTGTAAAGACCCCAAAGCAAAAGAAACACTGAAGGCACCCTAAGCGTTCTGCTGTACTGATGACACCCGGGAAACTTTATAACTGGCTAGATTATCTTCTCACTCTGAAATGCTTGGTAACCTTTTTGATTTTAAAAGAATCACAGAGCGAATCTGATCCATTCGTGCCATTGGAACAATTTCCACGTCTATTACTTACATTGCTTTCTCGTGTTCGTCCCCTGTCTGTCATTTACTCGGGCACTCATTCCACACGCCCCTATTTAATTAATAAAGATATCTACAGCAGCGGTTCTCAACCTATGGGTGGAGACCCCTCTGGGGATCGAACAACCCTTTCATCGGGGTCACCTAAGACATCCTGCCTGTCAGATATGTACATTACGATTCATTAACAGTAGCACAATGACAGTGATGAAGTAGCAACGGAAATAATTTTATGGGTGGGGGTCACCACCACATGAGGAGCTGTCTTTAAGGGTCGCGGCCTTAGGAAGGTTGAGAACCACTGATCTACAGTGTTGGCGCCTTTCACTGATTTCTGCTCTGGACAAGGTGAGAACAGACTGGCATGATTTATTAAAAGATTGGCTAATGTAGGAACCAAGGGAATCTAGGACAATTGTAAAAAATTAAATTAAATTAAATTAAATTAAAATAAAGTAAAATTAAATTAAATTAAATTAAAATAAAATATCCCTGAGTTGACCAGCATTTTCTCCTCTCTCTCCCAGGTGATATCCATACTCGCCAGTCTAGGGAAATTGTGTGGGGTTGGTGCCATAGGACTTCTGAAGCTGATGCCTGAGATAATTCACCCCAAATTGGTAAACCTGTGGAAGGCACGCCTACCTGAGCTCCTGCAGCCTCTGGAAGGTACGGGGAGGGGGACCCCAGGAGGCAAACACCCCGAGAAATGAGGCCCCACTTCTCTGTGGAAAGCCATGGTGGTTCATGTGAGGCAGTAAAAGCAATGAACTTGATAGACAAGGTAGACACCTAGGTTCTCTTTGTCTATAAAACACTGGTGGGCAACATCCTTCCCAGGAACTTTTACCTCTGCCCCTGGTCTTCCTGTGGTCTTTGAGAAACTCTCCTTTGATATTGTTCGAAAAGTTATTATTCCTCCATGTAAAAATACTGAAATCCGGTCATTTCGGTAGTTACTGTTGAAACTGGCAAAAAGCCTAGATTTCGTCATGGATGGAAGACCCTCTGCCCACGTGACTAGCACTTGAACGTTGGCAGGATGGTAAATGTCATCTGAAGTGACGCTCCTGTGTGAAGACAAAGCTTGCTGTGGGACTGCAGCGTCCCCTGGGGACCCGGCAAGAGAGAGGCTCAGTCTTCATTTCCGGGCAGACACGGTGTCCTTTCTCTTTCAGGGAAGAACGCCAGCATCGCGCTGTGGGAGGCCATGCTGCTCCAGGTAAGGGAGGCGGCTGGATCAGCTGGTGCTGATGGGGTGAAGAGATCCGCTGAGGTTTCCCATCTTAACCAGAAAGAACTGGATCCCATGGGGCAGCGATCAGCATCTTCTTTTCTTAGGAAAAGGACTGGGATATTAGAAGTAATCGCTTAAGAATGATGCTCTTTAAATCACCATAATCTGAGCAACAATCTTTTTCTTTTTTATTTTATTGATTTTTCACACAGAGGAAGGGAGAAGGAAAGAGAGCTAGAAACATTGATCAGCTGCCTCCTGCACGCCCCGCGCTGGGGATGTGCCCATAACCAAGGCACATGACCTTGACCAGAATCGAACCCAGGGCCTTTCAGTCCGCAGGCCAAAGCTCTATCCACTAAGCCAAACCGGTTTTGGCTGGGCAACAATCTTTAGTCTCCAATTTGGTTAAGAGTTTAAGACAGTTTTGAAAATTGTACTTAGTAATATTTTTTTCGGGGTCTTTCTTAAATCTCCAGTTTTCAGGGTTCTCTCTCTCTCTCTTTCTCTCTCTCTCCCCTTGCAATTGCATTCTTTTACCATCATATAAAGAAAGCAAGCCCAGCTGCTGTGGTTCAGTGTTTGAGCATTGATTCATGAACCAGGAGGTCATGGTTCGATTCCCAGTCAGGGCACATGCCCAGGCTGCAGGCTTGATCCCCAGTAGGGGGTGTGCAGGAGGCAGCTGATCAATGTTTCTCATCATGGATGTTTCTATCTCTCACTTCTTCTCCCTTCCTCTCTCTGAAATTAATAAAAATAATTTTTTTAAAGAAACTGAGACTAGCATAATTTCCACTTCTAAATACAATTCCATTTCCTTCTCTCTCTGTTTCTCCCTGTCTTCTTCCTGATTTCTAACAACCAAAGGGCCACATTATGCCCCTTCTTCAGAAAAAAAAAATCCTCTTCTTTCGCACCCCAAATGATGCCAAATCCCCCAAATTGCGAATTTTAACCAAGAGTTGTGCCTTGGGTTTCTAGGGAGGGCTTTGGTTTCAGGACCCTGCAGAAGGTCAAGGCCACAATGAGCAGGGAGCTTTGAACCTAGCGGGATATCAGTTTATAAAGCACCTACAGAGCACTCACATACAGTTTCCTTTATTATTTTTTTAATATTCTTTTAACTACAGTTTACTTTCAGCATTCTTTTGTGTTGTTTCAGGTGCACAGCCCAGTAGTTAGACAATCAGATACTTTACAGAGTGTATGATATTTCAAGTATCCACCTGACACCATGCATAGTTATTACAATATTATTTTCCAAATTCCTATGCTGGACTTAACATGCCATGACTGTTTGGTAGCTGACATATGGCTTCTTTTAAAATGTCAGTTTTCAGTGATTTCTCCTCAGCACCTCCACCTCCCATGACCACCCCTTCCAGAATCAGAATCTGGCGGGGGGTAGAGGGGAGGGGGTACTTGAGAATTGATACCTCTTAAAGACTCCCACAGTGATTCTTACCCAATATGAGATGTGAGAGCCACCGTCTATTCTCCTGGTCCTTCATTCTAGCATCCACCTCTTCTCCTTATTCCTGTTTCTTTTATCTCCCCAACCCCATCAAAATCCCTCCCTTATGTTCTCCCGCTACCATCTTACAGGAACTGTTCTTACCAGGAAGGAAGGTTTTTCTCTCTAGAGAGAAGCCTCGAGAGAGTTTCTTTCCCTCTTGCAGCCTTGAGGATGCTTCTAGCCTTCTTTCAAAACTGTCTGCATGTGCTTCTTCCCTCAAACTTCTGAGGCTGTCTCATTTTTCCCTTCAAAGGACGCACTCACTGAACGAGTTCCTCTTCAGAAAATGCATGCAGAGTTTCCCATTGGCTTTGACACTGTGTCCTTCTCGGGGCTTCAAGTAGAGAATAATGGTTTTTAGAAAACGCCACGGATGCTGTCCTCCGGAAAGACAAAAACGCCTTTGTGTGCATTGTTCACTGAAGAAGAACAAGGGTCCAGATGGCTGGTCGCGGCCTTGGCTCAGAACAATTGGTGGAGTTAGGCATGTTTGGTTACGAGAGTTGAAGTTAGCAAAAAGTGCCTGTATATCTAATTGGTTCTTAAAGACATTCATTTTTTTGCTCCAAAAATGTCCTTTTTTTTTTTTTTAGTATATAATAAAGCAAACTAACATTGTGGAGTTTCTATAAATCTCTTCACACCTTGAAAAATGTTAACTTCAATTAAGTTTCAGAATAGATTATTTTCTTTTAGGTCCTCAAGCAATTTTTACTTGTAAAGACAAAGAAAGGAATTAGGGAGAGGTGGGGTAGATAAGAGATCAACCAAAGGACTTGTATGCATGCATATAAGCACAACCAATGAATGCAAGACACTGGGGGGTTGGGGTATGCCTGGGAGTGGGAGGGGGGGCTCAATGGGAAGATGTGTATACATGTGATACATTAATAAAAAATTTTAAAAAGAAAGGAAAAGGCACTTGCCTGTAGTGACTACCACCTTCTGTGTGATTTATTCCTAATGGAAATTCAGAACATAAGAGAAGATGGCTTTTAAAATAAAACCAGATACAAAATCCCAAAGCAACTCATTTTTATATGGGAAATGGAATAATCCCATTTAATATATATTTATACTTTTGAAAAATAAGGGACTAAGTATCAAGAAAGCAGACTAAACAGTCACATCTATATCTGACTTCCGCTTCCTTCCGCAGTTCCTCAAAGAGTCTTTGTGGGAGATCAGTGACATAGGCTGGACCATTCAGCTGAGTCTGGAATTCAACCAGCAAATGGGCAGTTACAGCAACACCTCCATTGAGAAGGTTGGTGTCCAGTGAAGGGGCCTTAGCTCAACCTTATAATGTGAAATGGCTGTTTGAGCTCCACTTCGTCTATACTGCAACCACAGAGAGGGCGGAGCCCGGCCTGTGTGGCTCAGTGGTTGAGCGACCTGAGAACCAGGAGGTCATGGTATGATTCCCAGTCAGGGGCACATGCCCGGTGGCAGGCTTGATCCTCAGTAGGGAGTATGCAGGCAGGCGGCAGCCAACCAAGGATTCTCTCTTATCGTCGATGTTTCTATCTTTCCTTCTCCCTTCCTCTCTGAAATCAATGTTTAAAAAAGGGGGTGGAGATGTGGGATATAATGAACAACATAAACTAATGAACTAAAGTAGATCCAGAGTCATAAAAGCATTGAACATTCAGAGGGAAGGTGGGTGGGGTGGTGGGGGCAGGTGAGGAGGGGGATGTGTGTGAGAGATCAACCAAAGGACTGGTATACATGCATATAAGCAGAACCCATGGACACAATCAGTAGGGGTGGGGGAGGGCATGTGCTAAGGGGTAGAATGAGCAGGGAGAGGTCAATGGGGAGAAAAGGATTCTTATGTAATGCTTTAAAAAATAATTTTCAAAAGTAAAATCAATAGAGAAGTAGAGAGGACAAAAAATAAAATAAAATAAAATAAAAAAGAGGGAGGACTTGGTAGAGAAATGCTGTCTTCTCTTCATCTCCCATTCGACCACATGTCACAGGGCCACCGCTGTCTGAGAGGAACACTGAGGAGCATAGTGTCTTCAAGACAGACAAGCTCCTGACTGAAATCCAGAAGTTCTGTTCCAGAGAAGGGAGACGAATGATTATTGGAAGTCCGATCACCGTCTCCCCCTAGCACCTAACACACAGCTTGGGTCTTAGTTCCCATTGGGCCAGCTGTTGTGAGGCCGGCTGTCAGAAAAGAACCTACTACAGTTTTAAAAACTTGGAGCTGAAAGAATGCTCAGAGGCCTGTCCTTTCATTCCTCTGTCTCCAACTGGCCTCTATTAACCCTCCTCGTTGTATGAAGCCACGTTCTGCTACCTGCTACTTCTGCAGCTGTAGGTAAATCACTGAACCTGCCTGGAGTCTCAGTGCACTGACGGATGAAACGGAGTTGATACCCACTTCTGAGGGTTGTGGTCTTATGAGGGCTCCATGGGATCCAGTATATTAAGTTACCCGAGTCCTGCTTAACATGCTGGTGCTTACCCTTTGCTTTGCAGAAGTTCCTTTGGAAAGCCTTGGGAACCACCTTAGCATCCTGCCAAGACACGAACTTTGTAAGCTCACAGATTACGGAATTTCTGATGGCTCCCAACCAACTTGGGGATCAGCGACAGGTGGGAGCCCTTTTTCTCCATTTCCTCTTAGGACAATGATAATTAATCCCATCTGACAGTTTTATGATAAGGTCTGACTCATCCAGAATTACCAGGAATACAGTCCAAGTAGCCCAACAGAATCTTTTTAGAAAAAAAGTGGCACAACCGTGTTTAAATATCAGTGTTTCGTTATCTAACCAGCTTTGTAAAAAATATTGAGAAATGAATTTTAATCCTGCTTACTTAACGAGAATATCTTCGATATATTTTGACATTGGCTTTATAACTTGAGTATGATCATAAACATCAAAACCATTGACTTTACAAGCTGAAAGTAACATTATATACCAATGGTTTTCAACTTACAGAGAATATAAGTATAACCTGGAGAACTTTTGCAAAGCACTTTGACCTATTCCCTATCCTAGCCTAGGCTGGAGAGCATATATGGAATATGGAAGAACAAGAGGATGTGTATTTAAAAAAAAAAAACTCCCCAGGTTAATAAGACCACCTAAGTATAAAATAATTACTGGGTTGTGTTATATACTCTCCTCTCAGAAATTCCATGGTGTTTAGGTTTATTTCTCCCATATTCAATGTCCAGATACCACCAGGGCAGGGCACATACCAAGGGAGTGGGTTAAGTCCCCAGTTGGGATGAGTATGAGAGGCAACTGATTGATGTTTCTCTCTCCTCTCTCTCTCTCTTTCTCGCTGTCTCTCTTTGTCTCTCTCTATCTCTATCTCTCTCTCTCCCTCTCTAAAGTCAATGAACATATTCTTTGGGTGAGGACTTAAAAAATAACAAACAAATTACAAACTCTCCCCAACCTGCAGCCCTTTTTCTGTTTCTCTCTTCTCTGTAGCACTTATATATCAAAATACTATATATTTACATGAACTGGACTTCTGTTTATCTAATATCACTTCACCTGGTTGTAAAATCCACAAGGACAAGGAGTTTGGTGTGTATCCTTTTACTTCTGCACGCCCAGGACCTAGAAAAAGTCCCTGACACATAATTGATGCTCAATATATATTTATTGAATAAGTGAAAGGTTAAACTCCAAATATCGTATCTTTTCTGATTTTAGGGAATAACATCTATTTTAGGATACTGTGCTGAGAACCACTTGGATGTTGTCTTAAGAGTTCTGAAAACATTCCAAGACCGGGAAAAGCGTTTCATGAATCGCTGTAAGGTAAAAGGAACACCCACCATCTTCTCCAAAGCTTTTGGTCATATGATACTTACTCCTCTCCCCAAGTCTTTAGCCCAGGCCAGGACTGTGGGACAGAGACCCTATAGGATGACCAGCTAGATAACAACACTCCTCTATTTTCCGGCACTGATGCTGACCCACAAGGTCCCAAGAAGCTTTGCGTGTGCCTACGTTTGTCCCTACCAGCTGTTTAGGCCTCACAGACAATTTCCATTGTGAATGCCCTGACAGAGAATAAATTTAATAAGTAAAAATTAACACAAACTTCTCACAGGTAGCTCTGTTAAAGCCTGATATATCCACAACACAGTCCAGGCTGTTTACATTTGGACAAACCAAAGTACCCCTGTTAGATAGATTCTAATAATCTCGGGCTCATTTCTGAGCCCTTGTAGTCACCCATAGGATTAGGAAAAGACAGGAGAGAAAGGACACTCCTTCCGTCAGACTTTCCATCTGTCTCCTTGTCTTCAGGGTCTTTTCTGTGGGAAAAAGAGCCTGAGCAAGACCGACGTTATGGTGGTCTATGGGGCCGTGGCCCTCCACGCGCCCAAGGGGCAACTCCTCACCAGGCTGAACCAAGACATCATATCCCAAGTCCTGTTTCTCTACGGCCAGTGCTGTCAGGTAACGGCTCCGAGAGGCTGCCTCCATCTCCAGCCTGGGGTCCCCTGGGAATCTCCGTGCTCAGAGCAACGGGCCAAACCCAGGGAGGACCTGGTATGTTCGGAAGATGAGAACAGGTGGGAACAGAAAAGTTTACTATGAAACAGGGCCAGGTACATTACTCTGTCCTCTGATCTTGGGACATTCACGTCATACCACTCCCGTGATGCCTCCCGGATCAACTATACCCACAGATGTTTCAGATAATGATGACTGGACATTTTCCAGGTACGATCAGTTTTGCTGTAACCCACCATTCGCACTGAATAGTACAAGAAACACCTCAGGGATGATGAGGAAAATGGGCCGAGGGGCACAACATCCAAAAAGACCCCCATCAATGGCCATTTTAAGAAAACAGCCACCTATTTTTAAATAGATTTTTAAATAAAATTTTTCCTTGAAAAACACCGAAATTCTATTGAACTTCAAACAATTCCTCCCATTCTACTTCAGGGAAGCTGGCTTATTAGTTCCTTCTTTTTAAAAAAAAAATATATATATATATATATTATTGAGTTTTGACAGAGAGGAAGGAAGAGGGATAGAGAGTTAGAAACAACGATGAGAGAGAAACATCGATCAGCTGCCTTCTGCACACCCCCTACTGGGGATGTGCCCGCAACCAAGGTACATGCCATTGACCAGAATCAAGCCTGGGACCTTTCGGTCCACAGGCCGACACTCTATCCACTGAGCCAAACCCATTTCAGCTAGTTCCTTCTAATAGCCTCTGAAGTATAACTAATAATAGTTGCTTAAACTTTTATATGGTAATATCTGTAGACCACATGAAACGGTGCCTCACAAATAAATGCCGTATGTGTACTTTTAAGTGAATAAACTGTGTCACTCATCAACTACCCCACCCACCTCATGTTGTGCTGTTTTCCCCTCCTCATTCATCCCAGCCACCCAAAGGTTCCCGGCACCCCTCAAACATGCCAAGAGTGTTCTACATCTAATGCAGAGCCATCATACTGAGTTAGAATTCGTCCCGTTATTCCTGCCCCCGTAGCACTTTTAGTATCTTTCATAAAGTGCTTTCAGCATATTGCTGACGAGTCCCAAGTTGCCACCTAATAGTCACCTAGGGATCAAGCTGAAAGTGGCTTCCCAGACCTATTTTCCAGGCAGGTTGGTTCAGTCAGTCTGGGTAGAGTCTGGCATCTGTATTTTTTGAAGTTTTATGAATGATTCTTATCCACAGACAGATTTGGGGAGCTTCCATTGACTATGTCTCCATCTGCTGCTCCCATTAGATTGTTAGTACCTCGATGTTAGGGATTGTACCTTGTGCTCCTTTATCTCCTCTTCTGTGCCCTCCACAAACCACCTGGCTGTGAAATCTGTGCCCTTGACATTTATGCATGCGATAAGCATGGAACCGTGGGGAGCTCGTGATATATAGCGATAGTAAGCATATGCCAGTGGAAGGGCATAGAGGGTCGAGATTCTCACACCTCAGTTGCACGAGAACAGAGAACCTGTTGTAAATAGAGACCCCTAGTGGACCACAGTCTTCCGGGATGTATCACTGAACCTGTATGTATAACATGACCCTCAAAAGATGGTTCTGATGCACTCAAAATGTGATACACAGTGACAAGGACAGAAAACATAACAACAAAAAAACATTTTATGTTACATTAGTTTTTAGTCCATCAGCGAGGAAAATTTTAATAAAAATGAAAGAGGAGAGACATTAAAGATGTTTCAGATAATGGTGACTGTACATTTTCCAGGTACAATCAATTTTGTTATAACACACCATTCGCATTGAATAGTACAAGAAACACCTCAGGGATGATGAGAAAAACGGGCCGAGGGGCACAACATGCAAAAAAAAAAAAAATCTACCAGTGGCCATTTTTAGGAAACAGCCATGTATTTTTAAATATATTTTATTGATTTTTTACAGAGAGAAAGGGAGAGGGATAGAGAGTTAGAAACATCGATGAGAGAGACATCAATCAGCTGCCTCTTGCACATCCCCCAGTGGGGATGTGCCTGCAACCAAGGTACATGCCCCTGACAGGAATCGAACCTGGGACCTTTCAGTCCGCAGACCAAAGCTCTATCCACTAAGCCAAACCAGTTTCAGCTAAAGATATTTTTAAATAAATTGTTTTCCTTGATAAACACCTAAGTTCAATTGTGACAGTTACTAGTATAAAATAGGATGACATGGAGGCAAAGAAAACTTATCCTCAAACTGAGGGACAGCTGCAGTGCCAGATTGAGATGGGTAGTGTTCATAATACAATAAACCGAGGAAGCTAACACCAGCCCATCAATGCTACCCCTGCTCCCTCACATCCCCATCGCACTGGAACCAGTTTTCATTCTGATAGCAAGCATTTCAGCAGAACTGACTGTCTCCGGCTCCAAGGGCAGCTGCCCTCTTGCCTATACCGGTCCTTTCAGGGGTTTTCCCTGCTCTGTCTGCCCAGTGCCTTCCTCCTTTTTCCTACCCAAGTCTAGGAGAGCCTCTTCCAATGGAGAAGCCTGCAACCTCTGTAGCATAGCCCCAGTTCACCCACCCGAGGAATGGTTCCTGTCCGTGTCCAAGGCCTCGCTTTGGAAAATGGGGGAGGAAGGGGGCGCTTTGGCAAGACTGGAGGGACGGGGGGGGGGGGCCGGCTTCACTGTGTCCTTAGAGTTGAGGGGCGGGGCTTCTTGTGGGGGCACCGGGACTCTCTCACTGCTGCTCCAGTATCTGCTTTTGCCTTTGAATTTTCAGGTCCTGGGCGTGTCCGTGATGAACAAGGTAGGTGATATATTTGAACTTGCGTATCTGAGCACAAACCATGCTCCCTGGAAGTGCAGTAAGCAGAGGTGCCCTATGGATTTGTGTCCCGAGGAAAGGAGCCCAATGTATAGCTAATGAACCCAGTTCTGAAGCCAGGATTCCCGAGCCTAAGCTAAGACAGAGCAAGTTGCTGTGTTTGGTTACAAATGGCGTGGAAGTTAGGCTGCAAACGACAGCCAGGTCATTAGAACTGTGGGTTGTGATCCACCAGTGGATCATGCAATTCATTTAATAAATCACAACCAGCAACATTTAAAAATATATATATATTTTATTGATTTTCCACAGAGAGGAAGGGAGAGGGATAGAGAGCTAGAAACATTGATGGGAAAGAAACATCGATCAGCTGCCTCCTGCACGGCCCCCCCTGGGGATGTGCCCGCAACCAAGGTACATGCCCTTGACCGAAATCCAACCTGCGAACTTTCAATCTGCAGGCCCACGCTTTATCCACTGAGCCAAACCGGTTTCAGCACAACCAGAAACATTTTTGCACTTAAATAGATGAGAAATGCATTGCATATAGTAATACCTATCCTAAAACTTTTATTTCAGATGGATGATGATAGATAAATAGAAAGATAGATGATAGATCTAGATATTGTAGATGTAAATGTTGGGTAGAATTGTAAATAGTTTCTTCCTGTGATTTATGGTCAAGGAGGTTTGAAAGCCACTACTTTAGAGGAACTTCAATCTATGGGTGGAGGTCAGGTGGACAAAAGAGAGTGTAAATTGACCTGTTTTTAAACCTCAGGTCACACGTTTATAGAACCAGACTCTGGCTTGTACCTTGAATCGTTTTGCTTTAGGACATGGATCTGCAAATGAGTTTCACAAGAAGTATCACTGAGATTGGCATCGCAGTCCAAGACGCTGAGGACCAGGGGTTCAAGTTTTCCTACAAGGAGTTGCTGCTCGGGTACATGCTGGTGAGTGAGCAGAGAGGACCTGGGCAAGGCCCTGAGAAGTCCATTACCAAGGTCGGGGGGGGGGGTCTTTCAAAAAGTGGGTAAAACCGGCCAGTGCCAAGGAGCTGATCCCAACTGTATCTCTGCCCGAGGGCACCCCCGGGTCCCCTGAGGTCACCGCTGCGTCCTAGCTGAAGGGAAACCCCGTGGATTCTTTCTGAAGCCTCTCACCTCCTTGTCTGTGGCAGGACTTCATCAGGGACGAGCCCCTGGATTCCTTAGCCACCCCTGTCCGGTGGAAAGCCTTGATCGCCATCAGATACCTCAGGTAGAGAAACGTTTGCTGTTCTCATTGGAAAAAATAGTCCCTCCCCCGTGTCCTCCTTCTGACTTATAGATCAGTGCAAATTCTAAAGTACCCTCTCCAAAGTGAGCACAGCTCCTCGGTGAGTTATCCCAAACAGGACCTCTCTCTCTCCAGAGTTGTAAAACTGACAGATTGATCACATGGTGCCTGACAGAGAGAAGGGTTGCTTACAGGAGTCGGATGTATTGATATATGAAGACTGAAATTTTGTGCAAAATGCCATTTTTCTTCCTAGATCTTGACCTATGGAAAAACTTTCATCTTCCCATTAAACGATTGTGAGAGCCCTAATCAGTTCTAGTTGGTTAGTAACAGTGAGCCTGAAGAAAACAACGTTAAGCAAGTTTTTGAAATAACATTCTCCCCACCCTAACCGGTGTGGCTCAGTGGATAGAGCGTCGGCCTGCGGACTGAAGGGTCCCAGGTTCAATTCTGGTCAAGGGCATGTATCTTGGTTGCGGGCACATCCCCAGTAGGGGGCGCGCAAGAGGCAGCTGATCGATGTCTCTCTCCCGTCGATGTTTTTAACTCTCTATCCCTCTCTCCCTTCCTCTCTGTAACAAATCAATAAAATATATTTTAAAAAATAAATAAATAACATAAAATAACATTTCCCCCCTGCCCTGCAGCGTAGGAAATTCAGGTTCACTGTTAAAACTTGGAAACTACAGAAAGTTTTTAAAAACAATAAAATTACCCCTATACTTACTTACTTATTTATTGATTTATTTATTACCTAATGGCCCTGGCTGAGACTTCTAGGCCTCTGTTAAATAGAAGCAGCATTCTATTCTTTTCCTGATCTCAGAGGGCAAGTTTTCAGTCCTTCACCCTTGAGTATGACGTTACCTGCAGGCTTTTTATATGTGGCTTTTTATATGCTGAAGGAACAAAAGTCATTTTTCATGTCTTCCTATTATTGAGTTATGCCTTATATCACGTAACCAACCTCCTCTTGCTAATTTTGATTGGGGCCTGTGTTTAAGGACTATAAATAATATTTTTGGTGAGCACCTTTATGCAAAAAGTGTTCTCTGAACGTTTAATTATAAACGTTTCCAATTTGATCGAATGCACATGACTAAGTGTCATCCTTGTGACAGGCAGTGATATAGTCCTTAAACACAGGCCCCCATCAAAAAGAGCAAGAGGAGGTTGATGAAGCAATATAAGGCATTCTTTGCATGATGTTATGCAAAAAGTGTTCCCTGCACTTCTAATGACAAAGGTTTCCAGTTTGATTTAATCCCTATTACTAAGTGGCATCCTTGCTTCGGGCAGCGAGCTGCGTTCAACAAGGACAGTGAGAAACAGCTTGTGGCCTTGACCTGGGAGAGTGTCAGCCTCCGGGGAAAAGCAGGTGCAGAGCACCCCTCTGGGATGTCTCCAACGCAGCGGTTCTCAACCTGTGGGTCGCGACTCCTTTGGGGGTCGAACGACCTTTTCACAGGAGTCGCCTAAGACCATCGGAAAATGCAGATATTTACATCACGATGCATCACAGTCGCAAAATGTCATGGTTGGGGGTCACCACCACATGAGGAACTGTATGCAAGGGTCTTGGCCTTCAGAAGGTGGAGAACCGCTGCTCCAATGTGAGGGGGGAGACAAGATAAGGGACCAGGAGCAGTCTGTTTACAGAGAGGAGGAACGTTTGAAGACAACGCAAATGCATAAACCTTGAACACGAGTAAGAATTAACTGGGTTCTAGGACAGCGTTGTGAAGTGGAAATAGAAGGCTAGTCCTAGGTATCATTTACATTTTTCTTTTTATATGTATATATATTTTATTGATTTTTTACAGAGAGGAAGGGAGAGGAATAGAGAGTCAGAAACATCAATGAGAGAGAGACATTGACCAGCCGCCTCCTGCACGCCCCCTACTGGGGATGTGCCCACAACCAAGGTCCATGCCCTTGATCGGAATGGAACCTGGGACCTTTCAGTCCGCAGGCCGACGCTCTATCCACTGAGCACTTTTAAGAGTACCAAGAGACAAGTTCAATTAATTTTCATCCCGTTCTTATTTAACCCAACACGTTCAGTCGATGATCATTTTAACACACATTCACGTGGCTCTCGCTCCAGCAAACTGAAACCTCCGCTCTCGCTGAATGACAACCTGAACATTCTGGAAGAGAACATTCGGAGGCTGCTGCCCCTTCCGCCGCTGGAGCGTCTCAGAAACGAGGGCGAGACGGACAAGGACAAGGAGCACATCACGGTACGTGGGGTGAGGCCCAGACGGAAGGGAGAGCCTGGCAGGGCCTGGCCTAACCCTCCCGCTCTCCTGGAATTTCAGTTTCTCTACGAACGGTCCATGGATGCTCTGGGCAAGCTGCTGCGGACCATGATGTGGGACAACGTGAGGGCCGAGGACTGCCAGGAAATGTTCAACGTGAGTCTGGCCACTGCTCTGACAGATCCCAGGGACCCCTCATCTGGGCGCTGGAGCCACTCTCAAACTGGACCTCCTCCTCCTCCTGGCAGGGAGACGTCCGGCCCTCCCCACTCAGCCAGCCCTGTGAGGGCCCATTCTGTGGTTCTGTTATTCTGTCCATTCAGCAATAGTATGGCGGGTGGTCATCGCCTGGCCTGTTGCAGCAGAGGCTGGTGGGGGCGGGCAGAGGGGGCAAGAGAGAGAATGCGAATGCATGGATATGAAGGACACTGTGGAAAGGATGCTTCTCCTTTGACCGACAGCTCCTGCGAATGTGGCTGGTGTCACAAAAAGAGTGGGAGAGAGAAAGAGCCTTCCAGATCACCGCCAAAGTGCTGACCAACGACGTGGAGGTGGGTCCCGCCCCCTGGAACGGGTGGGTTTCCTGGCTGGCTAAGGGCAGGGATCTCCGAGGCCCCTGGAGCCCAAACCTCCCCCAAGGGGTCTCCAGCCCCAGGCAGAGTGCTTTCCGGGGTGGCAAGCACACGGGACCAGCCAGGCGGTCGTCCGTGTGCTGCTTGCTTACTTTCAAGGGTAAGTCCAAGATGCCCTTTCATTCATTCTAAGGACCAGCGGGGAGCAATCAAGGGGTTTCCTCTCCAGTGTTGGGATTCTCCAGCCACCCCATCCCCTCGGGGGCCCTTTGTCCTGCAGGCCCCGGAGAACTTTAAAATCAGCTCGCTGCTCGGCCTGCTGGCCCCGCACTCCTGTGACACCCTGCCCTCCATCCGCCAGGCCGCAGCCAGCTCGGCCATCGCGCTGTTCTGCATACAAGGTGAGCGAAAGGCAGATGCAGAGAAAGATCCTTGTTTTCTCCCCAGTTTTCCTCCTTGTGCATCCATGTTTCCCTCTTCTCTCTTTGTCCCTCTCTCTCCCCAGCCCTCCCTCCCTCTCTTCCCTCAGTTCAACCATTCATGAGTTCTAACACCTTAATTTCATCACCGAATTTGCCTCTTGGGTCTTTCTTCCTCTGTGGTCCTATTATTATTTTTTTTTTAGAAATAAAGATAATGACACCAAAGCATCTTAATGAGCCTTAAATGTGGGTGGAAAGTTTGAGAGTGTCCATCACCTGGTCCCCCAGGAGGAAGCTATGCTTTCATTCTGTTCCTCTAGATCAGTGGTTCTCAATCTTCCTAAGGCCGAGACCCTTGCATACAGTTCCTCATGTGACGGTGACCCCCAACCATGAAATTTTGCTACTGTTATGTATCGTGATGTAAATATCTGCATTTTCCGATGGTCTTAGGCGACCCCTGTGAAAGGGTCGTTCGACCCCCAAAGGGGTCGCGACTCCCAGATTGAGAACCGCCTGCTCTAGGAGAGAACTTTAGAGAAGGTTTCCCGGTTGGCATCTCAGGCCCTGCGTCTGCCCTCTGAGTGCATGGGAGTGACTGGCAGTGTCAGTCAGTCTAAGAAACGGAAAACCCCAGTGCAGGGTGAGGCCCAGCAATCAGGGCTCCTGTCCAAGCCAATCAGCGGGTGTCTCGTGGAGCAGGCGCAGTGGGTGTGCTCCACTGTGTATCAGCCAGGGAGGCCGGGCACACTTTCTCAGTTCGGTGCCAGCCACGGTTAGTTTACTCTTCAGGCTCGCAGGTACTCAGGAGTCTATTTCCCCAATGCCCTCCCAGATGCCAAGAGCTGTTCTAATGCTGGAGACATTAAAAGTCAAACCTGGGCCAAAACCGGTTGGCTCAGTGGATGGAGCGTCAGCCTGCGGACTGAAGGGTCCCGGGTTCGATTCCGGTCAGGGGCATGTGCCTTGGTTGCAGGCATATCCCGGGTGGGAGGTGTGCAGGAGGCAGCTGATTGATGTCTCTCTCTCTCATCGATGTTTCTGACTCTCTATCCTTCGCCCTTCCTCTCTGTAAAAAAAAAAAAAAATCAATAAAAAAATAAGGATTTGGTGGGAGGGATGGGTGAGGGCATAGTCAGTCAAAAAAGAAAACAAATCTTCTTAGAAACAGGTCTTCAAACACGCTTTGTTAAGAAGAAACCCCCATCATCTGTTCTTCACTTTAACTCTTTCTTGACTGATCAAATGAGCATGATAGAGAGGAAGAACATGAGTATGAATTAAGCACCTACTAGACACAAGTACCGAGTGTGATACTAAATTAAATACCCCCTTGATACTCATGGACGCTGCTCCATCAGTTTGAGATGAGGGATCTGGCGTTAAAAATGTGCAGGTAGCTGGGATCTCATTGGAAAGTCCATCTGGATCTGACTCTCAAATGATCTCGGGGAGCAGAGCTTTGAGCCCCGTGCTGTGCGACTCCAAAGTCTGCGTGAGATTTGCTGGGCTGGGGGGCCTTCCACAGAATCCCTCAGGTGTGTGTTTGCACAACTACCCTTCATTCAAACAGCACACAAGCTACTTCTGTCAACTGAGATCAACAGGCGCCTGCTCAGTGCTGACGTCCCCATTGCACTAGTTAGCTGCCCATTCTCCCCACAGCAACTCACCGAAGAATGGAAGTCCCTCAGAGTCAGCAGCGTTGTAGGGCAGCAAGAGCCTGGGCTTTGGTGTCAGGGGGTCAGACAGACTGGGGCACAAGTCCTGACTTTCCTATTTTTACTCACCTTCATGGGGCCAATGGCTTCATCTCTCTGCCTTGGCTTATCTGCAAGATAGGGACAATAGCAGGAGAGTCTCCCTCAGATGACCTTTCTGAGTAACAGATGAGATCACTGTCTGCGAGTACAGTGGTACCTCGAGATACGAGTGCCCTAACATACGAGATTTTTGAGATACGAGCCGTCAAGCGAGTGATTTTTGCTTTGAAATACGAGCAACAGTTGAGATAGGAGTCATCGCGCGGATCGGCTGGCTGCACACGACCCACCAGTTTACCGCGACTCGAGTGTCTCCCATGCCTCAAGGTTACAGAACAAATTAAACTCGTATCTCGAGGTACCACTGTATTTAACAGGGTGCCCAGAAGGTAGAAACTACGCAATCCGTGTCTGTTCTGAAGCTCACGGTCTCATCAGGCAGTGCGTCTGCTGAAAGGGTCCAGCAGCTGAGTTCCTGTCTCATCACAACCGAGCCAGCCTCCTCCATGTCTATCAAGTCTTTTACCTCCCACCTGTGTCTCCTGTGGTTGATTTCAGGTTCTCACCTGGAAGTGGAAAGACTGCAGGGATTGCAGGAAAGCCTGAAATCCAATGATGTGCAGGTCCAGCTCAAGATTTCTTCTAAAATAGCAAAGGTAATAGACACGGAAGACCGGTTAAGGGCTGTAAAGACGATTCCAGATGGACTTTCAAATGAGTGAGCTGTGTACACCTCACTACCAAAGAGGGCCGCAGCCGAGCCATTCGAGTAGAATGAACGGCCTTTGTCCTGTCCTTTATGAACTCTGGGTTGACATGTGCACAGCTGAGGCCTGCTCCTGCTCATTCCATGCGCTGGGGAACCTTGTCAATCAAGTGGCCTGCTCCAGGCTGAGGGAGGCAGTGGATGGAGCAGAAGGAACGAGGGCTGTGGAGTTGATCAGGTACACTCTGAGCTCGAAGCTCAGCATCCTCAACTTCAAAATACAGTGGTACCTCAAGATACAAGTTTAATTAGTTCCGTAACCTTGAGGCGTGGGAAACTATGAGACGCTCGAGTCGTGGTAAACTGGTGGGTCGTGTGCAGCCGGCCCATCCGCGCAATGACTCCTATCTCAACTGTTGCTCGTATTTCAAAGCAAAAATCGCTCGCTCGACGGCTCGTATCTCAAAAATCTCGTATGTTAGGGCACTCGTATCTCGAGGTACCACTGTAATGACCTAACCTTCCTCTCAGGTGTTGTAAGGACTGGTTGATCAATTCATTCATTTATTCAATCATTCGTTTATTCACCTAATATGCCTTGGCCACTCACCATATGCCAAACTTTGTCCTAAGCTCTAAGAATAGGAAAAGACAAAACGCCTGCCTTCACTGAGCTTGCATTCCAGGAGATGGAATCCGGCAAATAAATAGCAGGTCAGGTAGTGATCACTGAGAAAAATAAAATTCAGTAAAGAAAGGGTAATCCCTTAGAGAAGGTCACTCTGAAATAGGGAAGTATATAGACATCTGGAAAAGAACATTCCAGGCAGAGGGGAAAACAGCAAGTGCAAACATCCTGCCATGGAGAAAGACATAGATAATGAGATCCGAGAGATAATCCAGGGTTGGTTCAGGAACATTGCAGGCCTTATTAAGGACCTTGGCTTTGACTGCAATTGAAATGTCAAGCCAACAGAGGTTTTCTGAGCAGGAAAGTCGGGCCCACTACCTACCATTGTGCCAGTTGTGAAAAACACACAGAATCAGCAGCATTTCACCCCCCGTGTGAGGCGGCATCACTCCTACAGTAGACATTGTAGAGTTGTATGTATTCTGGCAATTAGCCCCAGATGTCAGTGAAGGGTCCAACAAAGTCCATCAGAATAGAGGGCAGAACGCCTTTGCCTAATTTTCAAAAACCTTTTATGGACTAGTGTTGGTTCTATGAGGGGTAATGTGATTAAATATATGTTTCTGAAGGATCATCTGGCTGCTATGTTTACACTAGAACATAGGCTGGCAAGAGTGAAATTGTGCCAGTTGTGAAAAACTTTGGAGGAAGCTACAAGAATCTAGGTGTGAGCTTAAGTGACTTGGACTAAGGAGGCAGCAGTGGTGACAAGAAAGTAGTCAGAACATGGGAGAAAAGCAAGATGAGGTCTTGAGGTATGTCACATGACCAAGAATGTCTGATGCATGATAGGTACTCAAAAACATGAGTTTCTTCCATTCCTTTCTTTGTAAACCAGCATCCAACACAATGTGATTTTTTTTTACAAAGGAAAAGAATAAAGAAAAAAGATAACCATTGAGCTTGGACCCCAAGCAAGCATTTGGTGCTACAGAGAACAGGCTAGTCTAGCCCTCTGATGTGGGAACCATATAACTCACAAACTGGGAGACACAACTGCTATGAAAAGGAGCCATTTCCTCTCAAGGATGGTCCTACCAAACATCAGCAGGCCATGTAAGAGGGGAAGCTGGTTGTGAAGAGGGATGTGCTCATACCTACAGACTCATGATTATGACCACATGGTTAGTTACTGGTAAAGCCCTGGATAATGCTCCTGGGATTCATTCAAACTGCTCACTTTTCACACACACTCACACACTGCCATCAACCCACTTTCTGTATAGTTCTTGATGAGATCAAAACGGTAAAGTTTTAATTTTTTTGACCTTTTATTGACTACAGTGTACCTCGAGATACGAGTTTAATTAGTTCCATAACCTTAAGGCGTGGGAAACTATGAGACGCTCGAGTCTCGGTAAACTGGTGGGTCGTGTGCAGCCGGCCGATCCACATGATTACTCCTATCTCAAATGTTGCTCATATTTCAAAGCAAAAATCGCTCGCTCGACGGCTCGTATCTCAAAAATATCATATGTTAGGGCACTTGTATCTCGAGGTACCACTGTACTCTTAATATTGAGACTGGGGAGAGCTAAATACCGGACTCATAAGAGTGCAGGCGCTGCATGTGTGCGGAGGCGCCTGGTGTTTAGCATGGCACTGAGTACACAGTGATAGATCTTCCTGAATTCTCAAGTCTTGGCTATTCTTTGGGAGATGTGAGACTTACTTCTATGCTATGCTATATGAAATGTCTGTGAAGTACTGTGAATCAGATAAATTACTATGTAGACATTATGTGTCATTTTTCCCTTATGAGGTATACCATATCACTACTAGTGGCCCAGTACACAAAATTCATGCATGGGAGGGGGGGGTTGTCCCTCAGCCCAGCCTGCACCCTCTCTAATCTGGGACCCCTCGAAGGATGTCCTACTGCCATTTTACAGGGATCGGGCCTAAACTGGCAGTTGGACACCCCTCTCACAATCCAAGACCGCTGACTCCTAATCGCTCACCTGCCTACCTGCCTGATTGCCCCTAACCACTCTGCATGCTGGCCTGCTTGACCCCAACTGTCCCCCACCACCAGCCTGATCACCCCCAACTGCCCCATTTGCCAGTGTGCTTGCCCCCAACTGCCCCCTCCTTTACTGGCCTGCTTACCCCCAACTACCCACCCTTGCTGTCCTGCTCACCCCCACCTCTCCTACCCACTGGCCTGCTCACTCCAAATGGCCCTCCTCTGCTGTCCTGATCACCTCCAACTGACCCCCACTGACATCCTGCTTACTACCCCAACTAGCCCCCCTGCTCGTCTGCTTACTTACCCCCACCAGGCTGATCACTCACAACTGCCATCCCATCCTGACCTGCTGACCCACAACCACCCTCCTCTCTTGGCCTCTAACCACCTCTACCTCGGCCCCACCACCGTGGCTTTGTCCAGAAGAAAGTCTGGAAGGTCTCCCAGTCTAATTAGCACATTACCCTTTTATTAGTATAGAGAGTTTGGAGAGAATATTGCATCTGCAGGCCTGGGACGGGGTAAATGTAAAATGACAAAAAGGCGACTCCAGGGAAAGTTTGCTTAGAGGCAAAAAGTCATGTCTGTGTCCTATCTTGGTATTTCCCCTGGTGTCTAAGGCCCAGTCCTGTTCTCACTGTTGGCCACGCCCATTAGTCTCCCATACCCCAGAACAGAGAGTAACTGCATGAGGTGGGTGCCCAGGCGTGAAGCGAGGTGGTGGCTAGCTCGAGTTTCCCCGGCATGTTCTCAGGTTGTGAGTAAGCTCATCCCGAGCGGGGAGATCCTCACGTTTCTGGAGGAGACCCTGGATGGTCTGGAGAGCCTCAGTGCGCCCTGCGCCACGGCCTGTGGCCTGTGGATGGTCGCCGCCCTGAAGGAGAAGGGAGCCGCCCTGGAAGACCAGGTACACTGACTGCCCGCCTGACGGCCGAGCAGAATTCTCACCCGTCTCCGCTTTGCCTTTGAAAATGGCTGCATAGCCTTTGAGACCCAGACCCCATGTCCCCCCAAAGCGACGCCAGGGACTTCTGGGTGCCCCCGTCAGTCCTGGGTACCTCTGGCATGCCATCGGCCGTACACTGTCTCGTGCACAAGCCTTTGAGTACATGCCCAACAGCCTTTCTCAGACCCCCGTTTCTTTTGACAGAGTTCTACATCTTACTCGCCTTGGGTAAATTTCTCACGGTGCTTAACTTAGCACAGCACCTGGCCAAAGATAGCCTTTCGCTAAACTGATTTAAGAAAAAGAGACCCAGAGCATCAGCAATGCTCCTGGATAAGAGAAAGGCCATGTATAGAATCAATGATCATTTTTATTTATTTTTCTTAATATATTTTCATTGATTTTTTACAGAGAGGAAGGGAGAGGGATAGAGAGTTAGAAACATCAATCAGCTGCCTCCTGCACACCCCGCACTAGGGATGTGTCCGCAACCAAGGTACATGCCCTTGACCAGAATCGAACCTGGGACCTTTCAATCTGCAGGCCAATGCTCTATCCACTGAGCCAAACCGGTTTCAGCTTGATGATAATTTTTAACATCTCTTATAATTCACCAGCCACCAATATGCTGACCACACACACCCTGAGTCTTTCACATCCTCGAGGGAAAATGACGATGTCATGCCAGCTTTGCCTTTTTCCTTTTAGCTGTTGGAGATCTTGGGCATGATCTACTATCACATGCCAATCCTCAGGCAGAAGGCGGAGAGTTTTCAGTTCATTCTGGAAGCCATGTCCCAGATAGCCAGCTTTCACACGGAGGCAGTTGTCACCAACCTCTTACAGAAGCCTCTGCCCTTTGACAGGTACATTCTGGCTGCACTGGTCCCTCCGCCCAGGAAAGGCCACCCCGCAGGGCATGGGGAGGGCTCGCTGTTGGAAAGGTGGCCAACAAAGGTTGAAAACAGCAAAGGTTGAAAATATCTCATTAGTTTAAAAATTAATGTTTTCCCTACAGTGTGTATATATATATATTTATGTCCTACTGCCCGTTTACAGGGATTGGGCCTAAGCCGACAGTCGGACATCCCTGTGTGTGTGTGTGTGTGTGTGTGTGTAAACTCATTGAGCGATGATGAGGTTTTTGTCTTACATACACCATAGGAATAAGTGACTATTAGAAGGTGAATATTTCTCCTCTTTTTGGTTGCCCAGAATTCACCTTTTTGAAAGGCTCCGTAACCCCAGGCCAGAATGCGAGATTGTCCAATAGCAGCCTTATTTCCCCCAGGCCTGCCAACATATCCCTCTGCCTCGAAATGCTGGCTAGTCATAACATCGTTTTAGAGCAGCGGTTCTCAACCTGTGGGTCGTGACCCCTTTGGGGGGTCAAACGACCCTTTCACAGGGGTCACCTAAGACCATCAGAAAATGCAGATAATTACATCACGATGCATAACAGTAGCAACATTTCATGGTTGGGGGTCACCACCACACGAGGAACTGTATGCAAGGGTCTTGGCCTTAGGAAGGTTGAGAACCACTGCTTTAGAGGGAACTCGCGGGACACGCTCCTGCCCCATGGAGTCGTGCCTTCTCCGCTTGCTGCCCTGCTGCCCTAGGGACACGAAGACGCTGTGGAAGGCCCTGGCTCAGAACCCCGCCTCCAGCAGCAAGCTCCTGCGAGCCCTCATAGCCAAGCTGGCCAACGGGTTAGAGGACGACCTGGCCGGCATGGACGCCGTCTCAGTGAGTGGGCCCCCCGCCCGCTCCCTGCCTGTCCCCACCTGGAACCTGATGATGTAGCGTGTGTCACCCTTCTGCTCTCCGGCCCTGATTTTCAATCCCCTCCAGTTTATACCAGACCAATGCGGCAGTCACTTTGCCTGTGGCTACCTTTTCCAGAAGCACAGTTCTCAGCAGCCCCGAGAGAATCCGTGTCTCCGGATTTCCAAGTGTGTCTTCGGGAGACCTGAAGGGCCCCTCTTTTTGGGAAAGACCCCACTGCTGGCGCACGTGTTCTTTCACCGGCCAATGGAGCAGCCCAGCATGGCAGCCCAGAGAGAGAAACGGTCTGAGCTGAGAAGTTTTCAGACCAAGCCTTCCTGTTGTTTTTATTTTTAATCTATACATTTTTATTGATTTCAGAGAGAAAGGGAAAGAGAAAAAGAGAGAGAAACATCAATGATGAGAGAGAATCATTGATCGGCTGCCTCCTGCACGCTCCACACTGGGGATTGAGTTGCAACCTGGACATGTGCCCTTGACTGGAATCGAACCTGGGACTCTTCAGTCTGCAGGCTGATGCTCCATCCACTGAGTTAAACCAGGGAGGTCCCAACCCTTCCTTTTCTTTTTTTGTTTTGTTTTGTTTTGTTAATTGTTTAAAGTATTACAAATAGTAGTACTTTTTTTTTACATGTACATGTCTCCTTTTTTTTCCCCCCATTAACCTTCTTCCAGCCTTTCCTACCCCCCAGTACATGCCCTCACCTGTCCTCCTCCCCCGAGTGTCTTGTATCCATTGGTCATGCTTACATACATGCATACAAGTCCTTCGGTTGATCTCTTACAGCCCCCCCCTCCACCCCAATCTCCTCTGCCTTCCCGCTGTAGTATGACACAGTCTGTTCATTGCTTCTTTGCCTCTGTATCTGTTTTGTTTTTTTCCCCCTGATTCTTTTCTTTAAAAACATCTTGCCTCTGCAGGCTAGAAATACACCTATAAGAACAAAAAATGTTTGAGTTCCAACTTCAATGTCCAACAGTTCTGAGTCCCAGTTTCGATGTCAAACAGTTCCCTATGTGTACACGTCAGCCATGGGATCTGGATGGTGGACAAATGGCCCAAGCCTTCCTTTTCTGTGTTTTTATCGTGAGCGTGGTCACGGGGAGGGAGTCACTTGGGGAGAAAACAAACTTGCCCATCAGCCCCGTGAGAGAGCGTCCTTGGGAGAAAGGAGCCTGTCTACCCAGGTGTCCTCTCTCCCCTCAGGTGGCCTGTGCTATCCAGGAAGTGGTGTCGGTGGGCACCCCGGTGACCATCTTGTACCCACAGCTGTTCACGCTCCTCCTGAAGCTGATCAGCTGCTCCCTGGGCCAGAAGATGCCCCCTTCTCCCACGAGCTACAGGCGGCGGGTGTTGCATCCAGGGGAGCGGCACCAGGCCTCGGACCCCTGCCGGTAAGGAGCCGGGCAGGGAGCGCCTTCTAGAGCTGTCCTGGCCACAGGTTGCAGGACCAGGACTGCAGAGGTCAAGGCCGGTGCCTTCTGGCTCGGCCTCCACTACCCATGAAGATTTGGGGCTCTACCACCCCTAAGCCGTGGGGCGAGTCTTCCCCGAGCCCATACCCAGTGGCATTGCCCGGAGCAGTCACAGAACGAATGAGCAGCTGTGTTCTCCCCAGATGGCCCACTCTGTTTCCTTTAGCTGAGATCTTTCTTTTAAAAAATAAAATACGCACACACTAGTGTAACTATTTTTTTTTTTATTGATTTCAGAGAGGGAGAGAGAATCATTGATCTTTCTTTAGAATATATATATATGTGTGTGTGTGTGTGTGTGTGTGTGTATGTGTGTGTGTATATATATATATGTGTGTGTGTGTGTGTGTGTGTATATATATAAGTATATCTATTTTTTTATTGATTTCAGGGAGAGAGAGGGAGAGAGAATCATTGATCTTTCTTTAGAATATATATATATATGTGTGTGTATGTGTGTGTATATGTATGTGTGTGTGTGTGTGTATATATTTCAGAGAGGGAGAAGGAGAGAGAATCATTGATTGGCTGCCTTCTGCATACCCCCTACTGGGGATCAAGTCTGCAACTGGGCATGTACCCCGACCTAGAATTGAACCCTGACCTCCTGGTTCATAGGTCAACAACCAGTAGGCAACAATGGTCACACACTAGCCATTGCGAGATGCATCCTGACTTCTAGAAGAACTGCTGTTTCAGAATCAGTGAAATCCGGTCTTTTTTCAGTTTCTATTCTTTAGCAATTCGTTTTCTCACAAGAGGTGGGCGAGACTGTGTGGCATTCTTTACCCACTCACGTCATTTGGATGTTCCCTCTGATCCCAACACTAAAGTGTGAGGTCAGGCTGCCCTGGCCAGTGTTCCCCTGGCACCAGATCCATCGATGCAGGAGTGAGGGAGCATTGTGGGAAAGAGGAAGAGCGAACCCGGAACATCCCAGGGCACTGGACGGGTTGACTTGCTCTTTCCATGTCCCGCGTGGTTCAGGGTTCCCATTCAGGGTTCGGGTTCTGGAGGAGGCCACACGCAAATGAAAACAGAGACTAGAAAAGTATTAATTTAGTGATATTGGGGGGCCAGGCGGGACCCCACCTCCAAGTGGGAAGACTGCCCTCTGCTCTGGCCTTTTTCTCCCTTTTATTGAGACTATGAGACCCACCCATAGCCTTTAGGCAGGACATTTCAGTAACAAAAATACATCAGACAAACAGAGGTGGAGGCTGCTTCAGCTAACAATGTTTCCACTAAACAGTGAGTGGTCAGAGCAATTAAGGTTGTTGACCAGCCTTCCCGGCTTCCTGTACACATCTTGCTGTCAGTGAGACCATGTCCGGTTTCCGGCAGCTCTTGTGATGCCAACTCTCCCCCACCCCCACCCAGGCTCTCCACCGCAACTCTGAAGTGTGTGCAGGCCCAAGCCATGAGAGAAGGCCTGGCCAGGGAGTCTGACGAAGGGGACAACTTATGGACGCTGCTCTACACGCCCAGCACCCACCACCTGGGCGTGTGTGCCCTGGCCAGGTAACCTGCCGATGTCCGGGAACTGGACACAAAGCAGGAAACGCAGAACTGTCAGCTGCTCTCAGTGCTGGTATACAATCAAGGAGGAGAAACAAGGAAGAAGGAGCCAAGGGGGGTTGGGAAGAGGTAGTAGGGTCACCCCAGAACTCACCACCCCCCTCAAACAAACAGCGATACACTCAACAGTTCTAGGCATGTGGCGTTTACCTTGGGCTTGATGCCTTCTCTTCCCTTGAACATTCCTTCTTAGGGGACTTATTTTCCTGGTAGAGAAATAGACTAAAATTTCCTCCATGGCCGAGACCGGTTTGGCTCAGTGGATACAGCGTCTGCCTGTGGACTGAAAGGTTCCAGGTTCGATTCCGGTCAAGGGCAGGTACCTTGGCTGCAGGCACATCCCCAGTAGGGGACGTGCAGGAGGCAGCTGATGGATGTTTCTCTCTCATCGATGTTTCTGACTCTGTCCCTTTCCCTTCCTCTGTGTAAAAAAAAAAAATCAATAAAAATATATTGAAAAAATAAACATTTCCTCCCTGGTTGGGCAAGAAACAAGCCTCTGTGACAACGGGAAGCTTGTGTTTTCCAGGAGCATGGCCGTGTGGCACCAAGGAGTCACGGTGGACATCATGGAGCAGCTCCTCCCGTCGCTCACCTCCTCCTCGGAGAACTACCGCATAACCGGCATGGCATTCTACTCTGAGGCAAGGCTGGCAGCCCTCCCAGTGGGCTTGCAGGGCCCCTGCGGGATTTCTCTCAGGGACCTGCATGGGGACCTTTGGTAGTGGAGGGATCTAGCCACTTGCAGAGACCTGGCCCCTGAGTAGTGAGTGAGAAAAACAGAGCCCACCCTCTAACTCTTCCTTCCCTCTGGTCTTCCAAGGTCAACCTCCCAAAACAAAGGAGGGTGGAGAATAAATATGAGAGGGACAAGGAAAAAAAGGGGGGGTGTGATATTACTATTACAAAAAACCAGAATAATCAAACCATGCTCGGAGAGTTTGGAGTTACATTTATTACGCGCGGGTCCAGAGGAAAATGTTTCTGAAATTCTGGGCCCCAACATGCTGAAATTTTCCCTATTTTATGTTTTTACCTTCTTTGTCTCCCAAATATGGGATATTTCCCATCCCTTTACAAGTTCTTAAAGGGCCCCTATGTGCTGAGGCCTTGAGACCTCAACCAAAGGCCTGGCCTGGTGCCAGCACTGATCATTTTGTCCAGGGATTGTTTAATGGCCTCTCTGAAGTGAGAAGAGTCTCATTTTCCTTATTGTTTAAGCAAGCAAGCATTTACAGAAGCCAAATAGCAAGGTTAACATTTCAAACATCAGTTTTTCTATAAGATGGATGCTTCATTACTGTCCCCCAGACTCTGGGATAAAGGCGGTCCCGGCTGGTCCAGACTTGGCATTGTCAGTCACCCCTGTTTTCCCTGCCCCGTTTCCCTCTTGAGATTAATTAGAAGCATCTTCTTCACTGGCTGTTCCATTCTCTTCATCACATAACCTTTCCCCGTGGCTGCTCACAGCTAGAGCTTAGCTTCTGCAAGACCTGCTTGTTCACCGAGGGCCCTCCCTCCTCTGCTCCACGAGCAATGGGGCCTCCTCTGCAGCCGTAGTTCTGGGGCCTTTGCCGCTCCCCCAGAGGGAAGCCACTCCCTTCACTAAAGGGGAGGCGTGTGTTGGTTTCAGCTCATGAAGGAGCCGATCCTGTGGAGGCACTGGAATCTCCACGACGTGCTGATCTTGATGGATCAGAGTGCTTGGGACTCCAATGCCACTTTGAGGCAAATGGCCATCCGAGGGCTGGGGAACACAGCTGCTGGAGCCCCTCAAAAGGTATCAGGAGGGTTGGGGTGCGGGGGGGAGTGATACTTTATTTAAGTTGAATTTGAAATACTTATTTACAAACCCGCTTCCGGTTGCAAGACATTAAGGGCAAATCCCAATAAATCGCGGAAGTTGTAGCTCTTGAATTGCAGTATCTGTGACCCTAACAGTTCCCTTGTCTGGGGTCTTCTTCTGCCCCAGTGGTTCTCAACCTTCCTAAGGCCGTGACCCTTTAAGACAGCTCCTCATGCGGTGGTGACCCCCCAACCATAAAATCATTTTCGTGGCTACTTCATCACTGTCATTTTGCTACTGTTATGAACTGTAATGTAAATATCTGATAGGCAGGATGTATTTTCATTGTTACAAGTTGAACATAATTAAAGCATAGTGATTAATCACAAAAACAATATGTAATTATATATTGTGAAATATTTATTTCTAATGACAAATAAATGAAATTTTGTCTTGAATCGTGGTGTAGCCTGGGCAACAGTCTTCATATGACAACATTAAACTACATTGCTACATTTTGCTACACCGAGGAGCCGTGTGTTGGTTCCTAAGACCATGGGAAATAGGTGTTTTCCCATAGTCTTAGGCGACCCCTGTGAAAGGGTCGTTTGACCCCCAAAGGGGTCTCGACCCCCAGGTTGAGAACCGCTGTTCTACCCTATTCCAGACACACATACAACCGTTTTTGAGACTGAGCACCTCTGTTTCAACATAGGTGCGGAAGCATAAGCAGCTCATCTTAGAATCTGTCATCAGGGGGCTGTACCACCTGGCCCGCACCGAAGTCGTCTGTGAGAGCTTGAAGGCTCTGAGGAAGATCCTGGAGCTGCTCACAGACCGAGACGTGAGCTTCTACTTCAAGGAAATAGTGCTACAAACAAGAACCTTCTTTGAAGACGTAAGTGAGCCCGTTAAGGAATCTTCCCTTCCCAGAAGAAGTGCGTGAACACAAAGAGGTGCAGGTAGTGCTCGTGGCAGACAGTGTTGCTGTCCCATCCATATCCCTTGGCCTGCCCAGAGGTCACTTGCCCCAGAGGTCACCTGCATAGAGGTCACCTGAACAGTTCCTCTGCCAGCTGTTAGCTTCCTATATCTCTCTGCGTGAGGGGACTCTCTGGCCCGGGAATCATATTGGGTCTGAGCAGGGTGGGCTGGACATTAGGAAAGGACCTTCCAATGATAAGGAACAGGAGTTTGTAGAAAAATTCCCCAGCTTCCTCGCCCCTCTGGATTGAGCTCCACCTTCTCCCAAGGGTAACACCCTCAGGAATATTCCCTTTTGTCTCTTCCCTTTCTCAGTCCCACTTCCCATCATGCTTCCTGGGTTCACCTCCTAAATCAATTACTTGCGTCTCAATCCTCATCTCAAAGTGGACTTGTCGGGGAATGCAAGTTATGACAATACTCGGTACCGGACGAGGGCCCATAAAACATTGTCGCCTCCAACACTATCTTTTGCGCATCCAAAAGTCAGAGACTCAAAGTGCTTGTGTGGTTCCTGTCATCCAGGAGTCGGTAGGAACCAGCTAGTTGGGCCACAACCAGCCCAGAGCATCTTTTTGTGAATTGGGTCTCCCTGGGCCACAGCCACGCTGGCTGTGTGGAGCATGCTCACTGCTTGCATGATGTCTGCGGCGGCCTTCCCACTTCATGGGCGGAGTTGATTAGTTGTTACAGAAACCAGATGGCCCACAAAGTCCCAATGATTTACTGTCTGGCCGTTTAGGGCAAAGTTTGTCAACCCCCTGATCTTCTAACCCGAATCTCAGAAAAACACCGGGCAGACATCCTGGGCAGGGGAAGGTCCTTTTCCTTTAGAACTTCTGGGAAATGTGATTGTATGATTCGTTTGTGGTGTATTCACTGTCGTCAGTGTCAAAACCTATTTCACGTCTAACTTCAATCGATGTTTGTGGGATCTAAACCTGTTTTTTCCATGTGGTGTTGTCGGAGGAGATGGAAGACTGCTAGTTGCCTCCTGAAACATTAAGGCTTTATTCAATTACCTATTTACGTCCAGTCTCCAGACTGGAAAGTCTTTGTTTCCTTCATTATTCACCTTAACCTGATTTTCCAGCTTCTGCAGTATTTTACGAGCCAGTGACTGCATTGTACTTCTCAGTGAGGCCAGAGAAATCTCAAATATTATCTAAAGAAGAAGTACCTCAAATCTCCTTTTTTCCTAGTCATTCACTCCTTTTTTGTTTTTTAATCTTGCCCTTTCTTTGTGACTCTTTGGCAATTGATTAACCATACAGACCTCCAGGTTTTAGTGTATGCCCACAGTCAGTAATTCTCCAGGTTCGTATTTGTCAGTGTCCCTTGTTTACTTACCTGCTAGCCTCAACCTGACCTTTGAAAGGAGCTTTCTGTTCATTTCCTACTGTTTTCTCCACTGTGTCAGGATTACTCTTAATTCCCATCTGGCTCTCCAAAATGTTTACTCGGCTCCCACTCAGGTCAGTGTCTTCTGTAAAAGAACAAATGTGTCCTCTTGTTCCATTTCACAGACAGCGGATGACGATCTTTAACAAAAAGGGCCTGAACTCCCCCCTGCGGAGCCCCATCTGTGTGTTAGGTTTCCCGGGGTGATTGTTAACCCAGTGGTCATACTTCTCTTGCATCTGAGCCTCCCATAGTGGCACATTCACCTGCGACATTAGCGGTCGAAGTCATCTTTTCCCATCTTATTGCAGAAGAAAAACAACCGAAAATCTTTCTGGTTGAGTTAGACCTTTCTCATTTCTAATACGGATCAATTCCATCGAGTTTGCATAAAAGTTGGATAAAACTTGGGTCATCGCAATGACATGCAATTTATTCTCCAGGAATGCTCTCTTTCGGCCAACATGTTTAGCTAGACTTTATGATACTTTGTCCCTATGGTTTCTACAGATTAAACAGACAATTTTGTGATCTCCAAATCTCCCCCGCCCCCTTACACACACACACACACACATGCTTTTTTTTCAATATTTAAGTCTTTCCCAGGACTTTGCAGAACACGGAGACACTCTGGTGAAATGGTAGGAGAGAAAATAAGGCTGTGGTCCCAGCCCCAGTCCCAGCTTGCTGCTCTTTCCCACACTGTCACCCTGAGCGGTCACCTTACTCTCTGTGACTCGTCTTCTCCATTCAGAACAAGGACATTAAACTCTACCCTCTCTCCCAGCACCCGGTTAGCTGATCCTTCCTTAACCTGTGATGAGGTCATCAAATTTGGAAAGCTCAAAAGATTTATTTAAGTCAATATCTCTCTACTTTTTGGGCACTCTGTTGTTAGTCTTCTTTCTTTTTTAAAAGAATACCTTTTGAAAATAGTTCCTGACCACATTCCCAGGACATTTAAAGAACATTTCTATCACACAAGGCCGCATCTCAGGTATTCATTTACCTCTGCTGGCCCTTTCACACAGACCAGCATTAGGTCTTCTGAACGATCTTTATTGACTTCTTTTCTCACGGCATTTCATTGGTGTGTCCACTTAGGCACTTAATTTGCCTTCAGAATGACCTCCTCTACCTTCTCCTCCTTTCTCATATTCATGGGAATGCTTTTTGTTGGCCCTTGTTTATTGCTAACCTAAATATTATTCTACTACTCAGGACGACTTTTTCTTTCATTCCTCTGCCCCCACCTGGGTATTTTAATCTAATTTTCTAGATTAAAATGGGGTTGGGAGAAAAGCGCTCTGGAAAATTCCTCCAGGCTTGTTAGAACTCTGAACCACATCGGCAAAATACCCGAGGTGAAAGAAGGCATCTTTCTCCATCACTATACCCTTTGTAGTTAAACAATCATTGCCTACCATTCAGGACAATAAGCAAAGAGGTTCCAGAATTTCACACATGCAAGAATGGAGCTGTGCACTTCTTCGTTTCTCCCTCCCTCCCTCCCCCCTCTCACTCTCTCTCTTGCCCAAAGCCCAAAGCCCAAATTTCTAAGCTGCCTGTAATTCCATTAGGAAGTATTTGCACCCAGCCGGTGGGACTCAGTGATTGAGTGTGGACCTATGAACCAGGAGGTCATCAGTTTGATTCCTGGTAGGGGCATATGCCCAGGTTCGGGTTCAATCCCCAGTGTGGGGCATACAGGAGGCAGCCAATCAATGACTGTCCTTCTCGTTAATGTTTCTATCTCTCTGTCTCTCCCTTCCTCTCTTGGAGAAGGGTCCTGGGCCTTGGGCAGTTTAGATTAGAGGCACCATAACCCTAGGCTCCTGATGCGATCAGGCTGATCTCTGTAAATGCAAAATAAACAGGAACTCTCCCCGCCTCTGCTCCCTGCTTCTCTCATTCCTGTGGTCACATTCCCTCATCAGTCACTCCGAGGCGGCAACCAAGTCTTGGGTTCTGTGGTGGCCCTTAAACCCTTGACCCAGAGTCATTTAAACGTCGGTCATTGCGGGTTAGTGAGCTGCTAGGAAGGGAATATCCGGAGGCAGTGACCGGTCGGTGCCCAGGCCTGGGTTCCAGGCTTCCTTTGTGAAATGGGGCGGCCAGGCAGGGCGGGGCTGAGGAGGGGGTGCTGGCCGGAAATGGCCGAAAAGGGGGCTCACCGATGCCATGCATCTGTCGCCACAGGAGCAGGACGATGTGAGACTGACTGCCATTGTCTTATTTGAGAATCTGGCATCCCTAACAGGAAGAAGGTGGAAGATTTTTTTTGCGGAAGAAATTAAAAAGAGCATGATTTCATTCCTCCTCCACCTCTGGGACCCCAATCCCAAGGTTGGAGCTGTAAGTGGCCCCCGCACGGACCCCTGCACCTTCTCCTCTTCCTGCGCCCGAAAGCGCCTGGACTTCACCTCGTCCCCAGCTCACTCTCCCATCCTTGAAACCCGGGAGGTGCCAACCCCGACTAGGAAGCCCTTCACGTCACCGACTTCTACTGCTCCTCGCCCAACACCCGTCGACCTCTCTTCCTTCTGGAAGGGGGCCCCGCGCTATGGACGGTGATGCAAAAAACCCTGTCTTTCAGGCCTGCCGTGATGTCCTGGTGGTCTCCATTCCCTTTCTGGGCCTCCAGGAGCTCTATGGGGTGTTAGACCGTCTCCTTGAAAATAAGGAACAACCGCGAGCCAGGGATTTCTACAGGCAGTTCTGTGTGAAACTGGTGAGTGTGCGGTCAGTGTTGCCTGGAAAAACCACAGGCAAGAGGCCCAGCAAATCCCAGAAAGACAGACAAACAGGGCAAGGGATCGCTGGCCTGACGCAGGACAGCAATGATTCTTGGTATTCTGCCATATTTCCCAAGTCCTGGCTGGAATCTGTTCTAGATTCCTGCAACACGCCTGTCGACTAGTCCCATAAGCCCAGGACCTTTCTGATTAAGTTGGAATAGCCATAAGACATCTTCCCATAGAATAAGTAATGGCTGTCTGAGTTTTGTTGGCCTGTATATTTTTTTTTTATGACCTCTCAGATGCTGATTTTGAGAGAAAAAAAAAAAGATCTCTTTCTGGTTGCCCACTTTGCAATTCATCTCTCTTCTAGGCCAAGAAAAATCAGGAAATCCTGTGGATCCTCCACACACACTCATTCACTTTCTTCAACAGCAACTGGGAGATGATCCGGAGCACGGCCATCAAACTCACAGGTGAGGGCACCTCCACATCCCCCCTCAGGTATGTCTGTTCTCTGCACCTTTTTGCGCCTTGACTGCAAGTTGACTCCAACTTGAAAACTGGTAAAATGAGTATGACAAGAAAGAATGAGAGGAGGAAGGAAGAAAAGGAAAAGAAGGAAGGAAGAGAGAGGCAGGGGGAGGGAGGGAGGGAGAGAAGGAGAGGAAAATGTTATGTTTTGCAACTTCTCCCTTCAAAGGAACCTGTCCTCTTTGGGGAATGAAAACTTACATCTCCCGACTTTCCAACACTCTGCCTCTTGAGCCCTTCATGCTTCTCTTGGTTCCAAGTCATTGCTCCTTCTCTTTCCCAAGATGTTGCTTCAGGCCTGCTGCCCCTGCCTAAATCTTTTCCTTTGCATCACTTCTGAACATAAACCATAGCACACCTAACTCAGTCAAGCTGAGAGCTTTAGCAGCAGCCGGATGTGAGTGCAGAGTGTGTTGGTATGGGGCCAACAGACCTTGGCTCTGCTGTGTGACTCTGGACAATTCACTTAACTTCTCTGCGTTGCCTCTGTGTCTGGTCTATAAAGTAAAAGAGGATGTCGGTGAATCTCTGAGAACACTTCTGTTATGTAATTCTAAGGCTTATCATGAAGCCTGGTCCAACTGGTCAAGCCCACAGTGAACAGACCCACTAGCTTGGCCACTTGGAAGTGTAAGTGTTCATGTATATGATCATGTATATGAATCATGTATATGATCCCCCAGCTAGACCGTCAACTTTTTAAAGACAGGCACCATGTCTTACACACATTTGAAAGCCTGACAACCACTGGCACAGCCCGGGGAGGACACCGTACGAGCTCTCTCAAATGCACATTGAGTGTGTGACCACCTCCAGACACGGCCCTCCACACCCAATAGCCATGCTCCTCGCATCGTCCTAGCGGGGGCGCGGAGTGCTGTCTACTTTGCTCATTCACCAGCCAGACCGTTTAACCACTGACCTGACCCTTCACATGGCCTCTTCCTCTGTAATGAGATCAGCTTCTGTTTCTCCCGTTGATTTCAGACGCCATTGTTCTCAACCTGACCAACCAATACGTGGAGCTATTAGACAAAGAACAACTGATCGCACGTGAGTGCCAGCCCCAGCTTCTGCCCAGGGTATTGTATGCTCAGAATTCTCAGAGAGAAACAAACGCTGCTCCAAGTTCCATGCCAGCCCAGAAACTGAAAACCCTGGTGCCCCACGTGTCCCATTGTTGTCTTGGATGCTTCCTGGATGCTGGAGTATAAGCCAAGGCCAGTTCCACTCTTTCCAGGCATCCTGGCCACCAGTTTTCCAATTGTCTATTGATCATAAGATCAGGATCCTCTCTTACTCATTTCGGTGTTAAAACACATTCTCAGCTCGTGGCTCTAAATCCTCCCTTTCAGGGTAAACTGAGAGCTTGGGAGCTGGGGTGACCCTCCGTGGGGAGCCCACAGTGCTGCACATCCTGGGCCCTGACTTTCCTGCCCCGCCGGACTCTGCTGTTCTCCCCATTTCAGGGCTCCAAGCACTCCGGCAAGACCCCTGTATCAGCGTCCAGAGAGCCGCCGAGGCTACATTGCAGACCCTCCTGAGAAGGTGTAAAGAGATGAACCTCCTTCCGTAAACCATCAGGAAATAAACTGCTGTTCCCATAACTGCCTGCTGTCTTCCTCCTCGGCGCTCACAAGCCCTCAGCAGCCTAAGGAAGGACCCGGTGCCTGGGTGGGGGCTGAAAGTGGTGGATTCCTCGCCCGCCGTGGCTTCCATGAGGGAAAGGTCACTCCCACAAACTCACGAAAGCCACACAGCTTTGCCACAGGTTAGCCCTCTCTCCTGGGAAACTAAAATCCCAGCAGACACCAACACACGACAGAAAGGGAAACTGGAAACCGTTCTGCCACCATCAAGAAGAGGCCACTGCTATTTCTGCACGCAACCCCTTTCCTTCTGTCTTAGCCAGCTGTGAATTCCTACCCACACTCTTCTCTTTCCAATAACCAGTTTGACAGTAAACTCTAACCTTCTGTTCTTTCTCAGGTAATCATTTATGTGTCAGGACTGTGACAGGTACAGCTCTTCAAAAGACCCTTTCTGACATGTTAAATCTCATGGTCGCCTCTCCATTTTTTAAAAATACATTTTATTGACTTTTTACAGAGGGGAAGGGAGAGAGAGAGTTAGAAACATCAATGAGAGAGAAACATCAATCAGCTGCCTCCTGCACACCTCCTACTGGGGATGTGCCCGCAACCAAGGTACGTGCCCTTGACCGGAATCGAACCCGGGACCTTTCAGTCTGCAGGTTGATGCTCTATCCACTGAGCCAAACTGGTTTCGGCTGCCTCTCCATTTTTATCCCAGACCATTCTTCCCCTTAAATTGTGTGTGTGTATGCACATGTACATGCATGTGTGTGTGTGTGTGTGTGTGTGTGTGTGTGTGTGTTAACCTTATGAGAGCGTCTGAATCATAACTCTTTACTCTTTTTCCACAGTGCATACCTGAGAGGTTACATACATGAAGTGGTGTACATACAAAGAAGTTTCTAACACAGAGCCTGGCACTCATGTAGCACCACCACCATCCTGATTATTATCACAACATTATCCATTTACACATTCCTGTTCCTTCCATTCTAATCTCTTCGTCCGCAGGTTCTTTGAGGAAGCATCTTTTCTTCCTGTGAAACTTTCTAAGGACCGAAGGAATCTTCCAGGTCACAGATGTTAGACCAGAGTTCAGTTATTCAATTGGTTAGCCGATATTTATTGAGTGCCTATCACATATAAGGCATTTTTGTTACCACTGGGGCTACAACTATGAAGAAAACATTTAAAATTCTACCCTCGTGGAGATTAATCTATGTATCAATTCTAGAGGCAGGAGCCAGCCTCCAAGGCAGTGTGATCCTTGCTTTCTGGGGTCCAAGTGGTCTCCTCCCAAAATGAGTAGAAAAATTAAAATGGCCTGTGCAATCAATGCAATATTTCAGAAGTGACAAAATGTGACTTCCGAGGGACATCAGTGGCATTGCACTCTCCAGAGTCACTAGCTTTGGGGGAAGCCAGCTGCCATGTCATGAGGACCTCCTAGCAGCCCAGAAAGTTCCAGAGCAAAGGACGGACACCTCCTGCCAACATCCAGGGCTAGCTTCCTAGACATTTTCATGCTCCATCTTGGGAATCAATCCATGAGCACCCGTGAAAGTCTTCAGATGCTTGAAGCCTCAGCTGACACATGGCTGGGATGATGAAATAAAACACGGAATGCCCAGTTAAATCTGAATTTCAGGTAAACAATATATATATATATATATATATATATATATATATATTAGTAAAAAGCATATCCCGATTATTGCATGGGGCCTACTTAAAGAATTACTTGTGGTTTATCTAAAATGTAAACTTAACTGAGCATCTTGTATTTCATTTGCTAAATCTGACAACCCTACTGCAATCTAAGGACAGCCCCAAGCCAAACTAACTGAGCTAACCTCCTCCCGAATTCCTGAACCGCGAAATTGTACGAGATTATAAATCTCTGTTGCAGGAGCCCCTGGGTCTTGAGGTAATTTGCTACGCACCGGTGGGCAACTGTCACACGGAGGGCTCGTGATCCCACCCACGTCGTATGCAAATTTCTGAGTATAATTACAGAGCTGCATTTCCTAGATGACGGCTTTCATTAAACGCTTAATGGAGCCAGAAGTTGTCCCCAAAGCCAACATGTGAAATGGAGCAAGGAAAGAAGGCAAGGAACGTGGGTTGCATTGACCTCTTTGGGCAGTTTAAGTCCAGTTGGCTTTCTGAAGCAGCCCTGCCCAGAGCTCTCTGCAGGGACGGAAGCTCTGTGCTGCACTGACCAGCATGGTGGCCACGAGCCACATGTGGCAACTGAGCACTTGAGATATGGTTTGTCTACCTGAGGAATTGAGTTTTCATTTTGAAGTTTAATTAAATGTCAGTGGTCCTATGTAGAGAAGTAGGTACAATATTGCACAGGACAGTTTCAGAACATGGGACAAAGAGTTGGGATAGAATTTGGGCCAAGCCACCTGAGAACCACGGGACATTCTGAACAGATGTGTAAATTCACCGACATGGGACTTGGACCAATGCTCTTTATAAATCCCTATGATTCTTCTCCACCCCTCTTAGCACCCAGCAGAGTCTTCCTCATCATCGATTTCTAGGAATTGGGTAGAATGGCCACATGAAATACACCTCACCACTGAGCCTTTATCTGTCTAAACCTGAATCTTAGAAAAAGTCACCCTGACAAGAATTTCCAAGAATTTTTTTTTAAAACACATCCCAGCTCCACCTCTTAAAACCATGTAACTCGGGAAAATCTGTGACCTCTCTGTACTCCCACACTAACATCTATAAAATTAGTGTAATAATTATCTACATCAAGGAGCTATTGTGATGATTAAATGCATTCATGTACAGGTAGAGCATTTAAAAACATGGCCCAGAGTCATTGTAAGCAAATGTTAGCCATGTGATGTAAATATCTATAATAATAAAAGTGTAATATGCTAATTAGATCAGACAGCCAAATAGCGGAATGACTGTCCGGACAACCTTCCAGATGAAGCTGGGGCTGCAAGGGCCAAGCCCCTTGCACAAATTTTGTGCGTAGGGCCTCTAGTTAATATTAACGAACGTGTCATTAGTATCACAGACATCAACAGAAACTCTGTGACCGGTATATAAAGCCAGCTGATTATCCAACCCCCAAAGGGCCATGTTCCTGACCTTGGGAGGCTGACGACGAAGCAGACCCTCCCTCCACTCAGTCCAGCCTCGCAGCGGGCACTCCTTTCTCTGGCAGCCTCTTAGTCTCTGCCATACCCCAGTGAAGCCTTATAACTCGCTCTCATAGCCGACAGAATGAGTCAGAGTCAGGCTGTGTGACAGGAGACATTTAGATCCATTTGCTCTCCCCAACAATTATGTCTATTCATCTCAGCAACTGCTATTCGCCGCCACCAGCCCTGCCTGCCACCTGCCTTCCCCGTGGGTCCTCCCTCGGCCTCTGCACTTCCTCTCCAGGGACCAAACACAGGCCTATTCTCCAAGTGAGAGAGGCTTCTGGAGGGTTTCGGGGAAATGGAATTACAGAGCAAGCGCGTGCTCAAGTACTGTTGAAGAAATTACCAGAGCTGTTCAGCCTCGCTCTTGCAGCCTGCCTGGCTATTGTTAGCACGTGTAATCATTTCTCAGCTCATGTTTACTTGGGGCTGGAGACACTGCGATGATCACAGGCCACTGAGCGGGCCAGCGCTGCTTTGCAGGGCGCTGAATCACGTTGTTTTGCAGCTCAGTGCTCTGCCCTTTGACCCGACAGTGAGAGCCAGCGTTTTGCTGGTAAGTCAGGGCCATTGAGCTTGGCTGACCCCGCTAAGAAGGCAGTTTCACCAGAAAAGAGGAGAGCAAAGATCACAGATGGGAAGAAGGAACAGGCTCCCAGAGACAGAAGCCAGGGGAATTGCTTAATTGGAACTGTCCCTGCACGACCATAGTTTTCAAGGATAAAATACTAGACCAGCTGCTTCTTCTGAAGGCCTCAAGATACTCAGTTTATAGTAAAGTGTTTTATTATGACTTGACTTAGTCCTCAATCCCGCCATTAGCCTTCATATTACCTAAATTCAGCATGGACAGCGCACAGTCAGGTAGGGGGCCGCCTGGCAGCGAACAGGAGCTTTGATCCAGGTTCCTGACAGAAAGCACCTTTCTGGCCAGCAGTTGTAGGCAGCTGTAGCTGAGAGTAAGCACTTCTTGCAGTTTCTCTCTGTTCCTCATTTATTGCAGGTATCCTTAAACTGGGACAGTACAAAACATGGAGGACTCAAGAGCAACATGAGGAAAAGATAGGGGGTTTTATTACCAAAATGTGTGTGTGTGTGTGTGTGTAAAATCACCAAGTCATGGCCTGAGAAATGGCATTTGCTTCTTACCTCTACTTTGTCAAACTATTTATCCAACAAAACATCCCTACTATTTATGCTCCTTTTGGACAAACTTGCCTGGATTTTATTTATTGAATCATGCGGTTATCCTGAAAGCAAGATAAATTTGGAAACACAATTTTATGAACATCCGTGACTCATAGCTTCTTTATTCATTTGAGAGTCACCAAAAAAAGAAAGAAACACACAAGATAAGAAATTCATCCTTCTGCATTACCTACCTCTTCCTTCCAATATTCTCAGTGGTAAATCCTGAGGATTAAGTTGGCCGACTCTCTAACACCTTCTGAACTGCACAGTGGTCACAAAGAGGCTCTGTCCTAGAGAATTGCTCATTGGCCTGCAGAACAGGTCAACTGGGACTTTTTCCTTTCAGAGAGAGGAGTGGGGAGCTGGAATTTACCTTGACCTTGACCCCCATGGAACATCAGAACATCATTAATTACCCCACATCCAACCCTCAAAGCTCTGCTCAGAGTTGGGATCGTGAGACTGTGCCAGGCCTGTGAGCAGAGGGGACAGGCCTGTGGGCAGGACTTGTAGGATGGCCATGTTCCAGTCTGTAACAGTCTATAGAAGAGAGAGAAGGAAACCCCATATGACTGTCGCAGAAAGGTTTTGTTAAGAGATAAAGACGGCTAAGTAGCAGGGCACAGATATGGAATGACATACCAAGTTCCGCTGTATCTAGAAGACAGTGGGAAGCCAAAAGTTCTTGACCAAGGTAGTGGAATTATCAAATCAGTGCATTAGCATGTGACTACGGAGTAGATAAACTGGCCCTGTCATTTCCTCTTATACTATTTTCTTAGCCCAAAAGCCCATCACCTACCTCAGAGAGTAGGTGATGGGCTTTTGGGCTAAGAAAATAGTATAAGAGGAAATGACAGGGCCAGTTACTAGTAAGGAGATGGAAACAGTAATCAAAAATCTCCCAACAAATAAAAGTCCAGGACCAGATGGCTTCACTGCTGAATTCTTCCAAACATTTAAAGACTGTCTCATTAAAGGCACATTAACTCTGCCCTGTCCAGGAAGACAGAGCTCCTACATGACATCCACGGGGAAGGAGAGAGGCCAGCGCTATGGTGAAGCCGGGCGAGCATCCCCTGGCAGGCACCAGAGCCGTCTTCAGGTTAGGTCTCTTGCTACCCAGCCAAGCGCCTATGGAAATGGGCATTTGACTGAGTATAAACAGCAGCATACTGAGCAAGAGGGAGCATCGAAGCATGATAAGTCCTGACCCTCACCAGTCCAGTGGAGGTTTGGGTCCAGAGCTCCACAAAGGTGCCTTCCGCTCACATATAATGAATCTGTGTACCAAGTCCATAGGAAACAGCCAATAACTGCACTAAGATATTCTCTTATTGAATTTTTAGAGAGGTGCGGGGGAGAGAAAGAAACACCAGTGTGAGAGTGAAATATCCATTAGCTGCCTCTTGCATGCCCACTCCTGGGGACTGAGCCCACAACCCCAGACATGTGCCCTGAACTGGCATTGAACAGGGCAACATTTCAGTTCACAGGATGGTGCCCAACCAACTGAGCCAGAGTGGCCACGGCCAATCATTGGCCTTTTAAGAGACTCGAGTTCCTTCGAAAGTCTTCATATCATTAGAGCAAAGTATTGAACCCTATGGGCCTGCAATCATCAGTTAATGGGCCTGTCCACAGTTTTCCGTCACACTGATTCAGGACTTCCTCCTGGTGCTCAGTTAGGGCTCTTGATTAAATACTGTCCACTTGCATGTTTGGCTCGCATGTGGTCTAACACGGCACCAATACGAAGTCTTTCATATGAATCACTTTTTTTTTTTGAGGATGTCTGAGAAAACTTTCCCTTGATGAGAAAATTCCACTTCACTATTATTTTTTTAATATATTATTTTTGGTTTCAGAGAGGAAGGAAGAAGGGGAGAGAGATAGAAACGTAATTGATGAGGTAGTTATTAACGGGATGCTTCTTGCATGCCCCCCACTGGGAATTAAGCTCGGAGCCCTAAGAATCAAACCGTGACTTCCTGGTTCATAGGTCAATGTTCAACCCTTCCTGTCGGGCTCCACTTCACTATTACAGAATATGTCTTTGACCTTTCAGCTCCCAGCCCATTTGGCCAGCTGATTCCATTCAGAATCACCCACTTGGCCAGCTGATACTCACTCGGTATCACCCAAGCTTTGCTCTTCCAGCCATTCTTCTGTCTCAAATTTCAATGGTCTGTTATGCCCCTAAGCCACTGCCCCTAGATTCAGAACAAGCCTCCTCTCCCAGGGATGCATGGAAATAGCAGTGACAACAGTGCAATCCTTTATATTCGCCCATGCACAGGAAATTGACCACAGCCTGACCATCACAGGGAACATCTTATTGTTTTTCTTCTCCTGCCCACCCTCTCACCTTCAGCCCATTCCTTGTGAAACCAGTATCTCCACCTGGTCTTGTTGACCCTTGGCTGAAAAAGCCAATTTTCCTACTTGATTGATGTTTTGACTGTAAATCTGGAGCTTTGCCTGACAAGAACAAATAAAAGACAAATTGTAGGTGCTTCAGTTGTCACGGCAGGGACTCCTATCATACCATCATCTCCCTTGTCCCCAAATGTGCAAAATGCCTGAAAGACCAAGGTAATTGAAAGTGCTGCATATACCTCTGGTTGCTCAGATATTAACGGAAATTGCCTCCTACTGTGGTTGCTTTCTGGGTCTGTGTTCTGAAAGAGAAATAGGTCATTCTATTCCTGGCACAGGTATTGAATACACTATAACTAGTCCATCAAGGTGAAAATTTTCAGTGGACTGGTAGATAATGGACTGTGGCTGTTCAGTTCTGCTAATCCTATTCTAAGAATGACCCAATCTCCCTTTCTCTCTCTCTCTCTCTCTCTCTCTCTCTCTCTCTCTCTCTCTCTCTCCTCTTCTTCTCATTTATTCGTTTGTCTTCTTGCCTCTCCTCCCCTCCCTCTCCTACTTCAGAGAGAGAGATAGATATAGCTGAACACACACTTCATCTTGTATCCAAAGTTTATGTTCTTTCTAGAGGCCCAGTGCATGAATTCATGCATGGGTGCAATCTGCCTGGCCCACTCCAATTGGGGTGATTGGGTCAGGCCAAACAGGGGGGAGGGGATGCAGGAGGTTGGCCAGCCAGACCCACCCCTGATTGGGGTGGTGGGGAGCCAATTGGGGGCAGGGCCAGGCAGGGGGAGGGGCCTCAGTGGTTGGCTGGATGGCCCTGCCCCCTGGTTGAACTCCTGATCAAACTCACAGTTGAATTCCCAGTTGAGGGGACAATTTGCATATTAGCCTTTTATTATATAGGACTAGGGGCCCAATGCATGAAATTCATGCATGGGGGGGTAGGGGGGGTTGCATTCCTCAGCCCAGTCTGTACCATCTCCAATCTGGGAACCCTCAGAGGGATGTCCAACTGCCGGTTTATCTGTCATTTGTCAGATATTCTGACTGTCCACAGGGATTGGGTCTAAACCAGCTATCAGACATCCCTCTCACAATCTGGGAATGCTGGCTCCCAACCACTTGCCTGCCTGCTTGCCTGATTGCCCCTAACAGCTTCTGCCTGACAGCCTGATCAACCCCTAACTACTCCCCTGCCAGTCTGATTAACACCTAACTGCTCCCCTACTGGCCCAATTGCCCCCATCACCACCAACTGCCCTTCCCTGCCATCCTGGTTGCCCCCAACTGCCCTCCCCTGCCAGCCTGGTTGCCGCTGGCTAACAATACTATAATGGATGCTTAAATTTCTCTAAAAGGAAGATCTTATATTGTTTTCCTACAATAATAATAATGGGAGTAGTAAGAGACTTTGGGAACTGATGGATATATTTACGGTCTCGATAGGAGATGCTTCTCCCCAAACTCATCAAGTTGTGGTATTCATTACACATACACAACTTTTAATTATTTTATATGATTTTATTATTTATTTTTTTGAGAGACGGATAGAGAGATAGAAACATTGATGAGAGAGAATCACCAATAGGCTGCCTCCTGAACACACACACACACACACACACACACACACACACACTGAGGACCAAGCCCAAAACCCAGGCATGTGCCCGGGAATTGAATTGATGACTTCTTGGTCCTGAGTCAACACTCAAACGTTGAGTCACTGTAGATGGACATGCATGGCTTTTTATATGTCAATCATACTTCAAAATGTAGCTTAAAAATAAAAATATTTTAAAAAGAACACATTAACCATTCTTTATGGGAATATTCTTTAAAGTTAAAAATCATCCAGATCAAAAATTTCCAAAGGATAGTATCTTTACTGAGTATTTTAATCATTGTCGTTTTAACTAAAGTTTTGTTGCAATGTATTTATCAGTCTCAGGCAAATACAGAAATATTATTTACATGTAAAAAAAGCATATTTTAAATTCCATGTAAGCCCACGCATTTCATCTCCCACAGCTGTTTTCTTTTTGTTTTGTTTTGAAACAGAGTAAATAAGGAATAAATTGAATGCCAATGCTTCAAATTGATCTACCTCTACAGCCCCCTGAAAAATCTTGGTGTGTCCCCACATCAGAGAAAACGATTCTCTGTCACATCCAAGTATGCCATACAGGCATGAACTTGATGCTTCCTACCAAGGAAAAGGAACGAGAGAGGCAAATTGCAGGTCTTGAGTTTGACTCAGACTTTTAAAACAGCTCCCCCAAAGAAGACTGGATTGTATGTTCTCGGACAAAAAGGCAGGAAGTGCCATGCATAGAGCATGTTGGGCTTGGCGCTGACGATTCATGTTTCCATCTCCCGAAAGTTCCTTGACCTAGGCCAATCTTGGAATGGAGTGATTGCACCTGCCTCTTCCCATTCAAGCTCCCCTTTGTATTCGCTTTCACTGGGGGAGGCTCGCCTCTCTCGTCTTCCTGTTTCCTAATCAATTTGCAGCGTGTGTTGGGGCTCCTGGGCGGGCCCATGAGATTTGGAAGAATCATAGGCTTAAAGGGAGCAACCCTCTAACTTTCCCAGTGAAAGTCCAGGTTCAGAGAAATTAGTCATTTTTCCAAGAACACACAGCTCGCTCAGGCAGAGGCGCCTGGCTATTCCCCATCCTGACTGCTGTCTTAGGAAGACAGAACGAGGATCTGAGTCGGGTTTGGCTTAGGTAGGTGGCGGGGCGCTGAGGGGAGCAGGGGGGGCCCTGGAGGGACGGAGAGAGAATGCGCCTCCCACAGGGGTGGCTGATTCTGAGCAAGCCAACAGCAGCCAGGCCTCTACTGGGGTCCCCCCTCGCAGGGCCCTAGGCTGGTGACGGAGATGCTCTGTCCTCTGCACTGCAGGACACCGGCCTGGCACTCGGTCATCGTCCGCTTGGCGCCGTCCACGTCCACGCAGACCGTGCTCCCTTCCTCCTGGCACTCCGAGGCGTCTCTGCACTCACAGGCGCTGCTCTGGGCTGGGAAAGAAGCGAGAAGGGTTCATGGGCACATCACGGCCATGGTGAGTCGGGGCGTTCCCTCCTTGTGGTGATTAGCGACCCCTGGGAGCTCCTGCCTCCAGCGATGGACCACCCCTTCCCCCCCCCCCCCGCCCCGGGAGAGCCTGAGACCAGAAAGCCAGGAGGTTTGCTCCGCTCAGAACAGGCAGGCTGGGAAACTGGCACCAAGCTTGCAGTTCCTCTCTGGAGCCCACGGGCCAGTTCTCCCAAGTCAAGGGCCAGGGGGCATCCAGGGGAGTCAGACCCTCAGGAGGACCTTCAACCTCCCCAACCAAACGAGACCTCAGCAAAGAAGCGGGTGGCAGGGGTCAAACAGAGACAAAGAACCCAAGAATTCAAGTGACATTGAGAGAGAGGGAGGGCATGCAGCCCCCAAGGCCGCATGTCCCCACACAAGGCAGACCTGCAAGGGCCAGGGAGGAGCGCCTGGCACCCATAGCTCAGGGCTGAGCGCTTGCCACGGGCCACCTAGTGGCAGCACGGGGTACGACACCCCTAGAGTTCACTCTGCACAGGTGCCTGGCTGCAGGGGGGCAGGGCTGGAGGGAGGGAAAGATAAGGGCCACTCTGCTCTGTCTCTTCTCTCCTGGCAAAGCCCAAACTTCAAGTAGGTAAGGTGGCTAATACAGGGAGGGACAGAGCAAAATTCATGGAGGTAAAGTGGGGCTCAGGGAGGTCCGGGAGGACAGGCAGACCATTGGGAAGGGTTGTTGGCCTCCAGGAACTTGACCCGACCTGCTTGCTTCCCAGGAAAGCCAGTGCGGGCCGGTGGTTCACTGTCAGGCCAGTCTGAGTCGCTGACTGCCTGGTCTGCTCTGGTCTGCCGCTGGGCTAGAGACCGCGTTTTCCAGAACCTCGGCACTATTGCTTTAGATCAGTGGTTCTCAACCTGTGGTCGCGACCCCTTTGGGGGTCAAACGACCCTTTCACAGTGGGTCGCCTAAGACTATTGGAAAACACCTATTTCCCATGGTCTTAGGAACCAACACACGGCTCCTCGGGGTAGCAAAATGTAGCCATGTAGTTTACTGTTGTCATATGAAGACTGTTACCCATGCTACACCACGATTCAAGACAAAAGTTCATTTATTTGTCATGAGAAATAAATATTTCACAATATATAATTACGTATTGTTTTTGTGATTAATCCCTATGCTTTAATTATGTTCAATTTGTAACAACGAAAATACATCCTGCCTATCAGATATTTACATGACAGTTCATAACAGTAGCAAAATTGCAGTTATGAGGTAGCAATGAAAATAATTTTATGGTTGGGGGTCACCACGACAGGAGGAGCTGTCTTAAAGGGTCGCGGCATTAGGAAGGTTGAGAACCACTGCTTTAGATGTTCACAGTTACAATCAGGGCCTCCCCCTGCTGTTCTGACGTCGGCAGCAGATACCGAATTCATGAGGCATCCATGTTCTTAGAAAGAAAAGAACAGCAAAGAGAGAGAAGGCCCTCACCGTCGCATTTCTCCCACAGCGGACACGCGCCACACGCCTTCTTGGCGGAGGCGGGCAGGGCGCAGCTGTCAGAGCCCATCAGGGTGAAGTTTTTGCCCTGGCAGTGGAGGGCGTGCACCTTGCAAACGGTCAGGGGCAGGATCCTTTGGTTTCTCTCGTCCCGAACACATACCGCCAAGGAGGACCTGAAACGGATTTTTTTAATAATCATATCATTTAGCAGCTTTTCATTCTGAAAATGAGAAGGTGAGGAGTGGCAAGTGAGGTTCTGAGCTCAGGGTTTCGGGTGTCCTCGCCCACAGCAAAGGGATGGAAGGAAAACTAACACCAAACTGACACCACCCTGCTCCCCAGGGCCCAGCCCTCCTGATCTTCTCAATGAACATGTTTTGCTCTCTATTTGCTCACAACTTCTAGAAGCTGAGATAGTGTGGATCTAGTTTCACCCAGATCACATCAGAAACAGCAGATGAGAGGAGAAGGCAGCTGTGCTGGGACCGCTGGGGGACTGGCCGCAGGGAGGGACAGAGAACACACCAAGACCCAGCCCGGGATGCGCTGGCGGGACTGGGCCACCGGCTGCAGGACACTTGCTCTCCCAGCCCCGGAGCCCTGAGAATTCCATTCACAGCCCAGGACTGAAGCCTCCCGGCTAATTGGTTTTTTGTTTGTTTGTTTGCTTGCTTAATTGATTTTTTTTGTCTTTGTCTTTTGTTTAGAGAGGAAGGGAGAGAGAGAGAGAGTTAGAAACATGGATGAGAGAGAGAGAGAGACATCCATCAACTGCCTCCTGCATGCCCCCTACTGGGGATGTATCCGCAACCAAGGTACCTGCCCTTGACCGGAACCGAACCTGGGACCCTTTGGTCCACAGGCCAACTCTGTACCCGCTGAGCCAAACCAGCGAGGGCCAGTTGAGACAGACATTTCCAGAATCAGAAAAGCAGCTGCCTTTTTCCCTGCCGGCATTGCTTGGGGAGTCTATGTCTCAGGAGGATTTCAAATTCGAAACGCTCAGGTGACATTCTGTCGCTTTGCAGCGTTGTGCAGAGAACAGGTAGTCCTTAGCCTCGCCAGCCAGGTGAGAGCACTGCTGATGCCTGTTGTCAGCCCAGGTGACAATCAACAGGCAGGTAACAGGCAGCAGGTGGCAGATGGAAAGGCACAGAGCCTTAGCCCTCGGCCAGCAACACCTTCCACCTCACAGAGAGCAGCAGCTAAGAAACCAGTTTCTCTATCTCGAGTACAATGAAACAGGGAAGGGAGCAAGGACGGGGCTTACCGACACTCGTAGGGCATTTTGCAAACACATCTTGAATTCTTCACTTTCTCCCAGGGCTGACACTGAGGCACGGCCTGGGTCACGGGGGACTCTAAGAAGCAAGAGACGGGAGAGATGCCGTCGTAAGGAGAAGAGGTCCTTCGTGGTGACCAGCGTACCATTTCCAAGGTGAGTCTGGCTCTCTAATGTCCTCCACACGTGGGCACGGTGAAAATATAAAGCTGGGAAGCATGTTACAAGGGATAGAACATTCCTCGAAGCGGCCTACGAATAGCTCATTGGTCCCAGCTGCCATCATTTCTGGGGCATTTACTATCAGCTGGGCACTTCTTATATATTGCGGCATTTAACCCTCCCTCTCAAATGCCCATTTAAGAGATGAGGAGAGGAGAGGTCAGGGAAGTTATGAGGTTAGGGTTCTAGTTCACAGATGTAACAGCTTGGCCAGGCCAGGGTTCGAGTCCATGCTTGTCTGAATCCAAGGCGGGTAGAGCAGGCTGCTTTTGATCAAGAAGCTGGTGTTGGGGGCTCACATATATTAAAAGAGGGACGTTGCCGAGACCGGTTTGGCTCAGTGGGTAGAGCGTCGGCCTGCGGACTGAAAGGTCCCAGGTTTGAATCCGGTCGGGGGCATGTACCTTCCTTGCGGGCACACCTCCACTGTGGGGCGTACAGGAGGCGGCTGATCGATGTCTCTCTCTAATCGAGGTTTCTGACTTTCTCTCTCTCTCCCTTCCTCTCTGTAAAAAATCAATAAAATATATTTTTTTAAAAAGAGGGACGCTGCAAGTAAGAATAGCATAGGCTCTGCTCGAGGGTGGCGTGGAAATTGGTCACAGACATGGACCACAGAGGGGTCTGGGGACATTTTAGGTTGTTACACTCAAGGACGCTACAGGCATCTAGTGGGCGGAGGACAGGGATGCTGGAACTGCTTCACAACGTATAGGACAGGCTCGCACCACGAAGAATTACCAGGCCCATAATTCCAACCGTGTGGGGGTTGAGAAACTCCCATCTAAATGTACCAAAACTGAAGTGCAGTGCCGAAGTCATGTAAATTACTTCTGCACTGTCAGCAGCTGTGGGTCGCTACAGGTTGCCCAGGACCGAACCAGAGAGGGTCGGTCGTGCATTGCCACCCTTTGTCCACCATCCAGTTACCATTGCTGACGTGCACACATAAGGAACTGTTTGACATGGACACTGGGACTCAGAACTGTTGGACATTGAAATTGGGACTCAAACCTTTTTTTGTTCTTATAAGTTTATTCTAGCCTGCAGAGGCCAGATGTTTTTAAAGAAAAGAATCAGGGGTGCGGGTGAGGGAACAGATACAGAGGCAAAGAAGCAATGAACAGGCTGCCACGCTACAGCGGGAAGGCAGGGGAGGTTGGGTGGGGGGGGCGTGCTGTAAGAGATCAACCGAAGGACTTGTATGCATGTATGTAAGCATAACCAATGGATACAAGACACTGGGGGTGTGGGAGGAGGACAGATGAGGGCATATACTGGGGGGTGGGGAAGGCCAGGGGGGAGGTCACCACCCCCCCCAAAAAAGGAGACATATGTACTACTATTTGTAATACTTTAAACTATATATATGTAAAAATTATTTCTGCATTTTGATTAGAATATCATCTGGCAATCATTCTTAAGGATGAAATTCTAGATTTAAAATATTTTCTAAAAGTTACTATAATGTCCTTGTAAAAATTACTTATAGAATTACCTAGACCAAAACTTTGGCATTTAAAAAGAGCATAACTCTGTTATCTTTGTAGCTCAATTAACCATGCTCTTAGGACTCACGGAGAGTATGTACCTTTGCTATTTTAAAACCAGGTTATCTCCACATCAAGATTAAACCCTGTCTGGGGAGGGAGTGAGGGTTTAGTGTTTAATAGGTACAGAGTTTCCGTTTGGAGGATGAAAAAGTGCTGGAGGTGTTGGTGGTGATGGTTTCAACAATAAAGGGAAGGAACTTAAGGCCACTGAACTGTACATATTTTAAAATGGTTAAAATGGTAAACTTTATGGTATGTATGGTTACCACAATAATAAAAACTAAGTATGGATTCAGCAGGTATTTTAAAACATTAACTTTGGCCCAGCTGGTGTGGCTCAGTGGATGAGCACTGACATGACGAGGTTTGATTCCTGGTCCAGGGCACATATCCAGATAGGGGTCTCAGTCCCCAGTGTGGGGTGTGCAGGAGGCAGCCCATCAGTAATTCTCTTTCATCATTGATATATATCTCTCTCTCTTCCCCTTAATTTTATTTTGAAATGAATAAAAGTTAAAATAAACACTAACTTTGGAGGTTGACAATCCTGGAGTTTTTTTACCTGTTATAGGCTTATTTTAAGGGTAGTTATTATTGTTATTAACATCTTCCCCACAGCATGCAGGTCTGAAAAACATCCTTCATTCAAACTTCAATAGAATTTGCTATTGAGTGGGACAAATTTCACACTAAATTGTGCTATTAACAGGACTGAAGCAGACATTTGAGAAAGACAAGTATATAATCTCCTTTGGAATGAAGGCGCAATCTCATCAACCTTACATTGTTCTGTTTAACTTTAGAATCGCCGGTCTATTGCACAGGTCCAGTACCCAAATAAATTCATATTTCTGCTTCAGTGCATATAGAAAAAAAACAAAACACAGCCCTTCCCAGTTTGGCTCAGTGGATAGAGCGTCAGCCTGCAGGCAAAGGGTGCTGGATTTGATTTCGATCAAGGGCACATACTTCAGTTACAGGCTCTATCCCCAGTAGAGGGCATGCAGGAGGCAGCCAATCAATGATTCCCTTACATCTTTGATCTTTCTCTCTCCCTCTCCCTTCCTTTCTCTGAAATCAATAAAAATATGTTGGTTGTTTTTTTTTAAAGAAAAGCACTTGTCTCTGCTGTGGGCCTTTGGCAGCCAAAGAGCAGGTGGTAGCTGGGGAGTGGGCATTCCATTAGACAGGCTTCCCTGCTGTCCCGTCCTGGCTGCATCAGTCACAGGGGCTCCACGCAGGTGGCTCTTTGTCGTTGTGACTGCGTAAGTCACCTAGTGGTGTCACTCATGGAATCTAGTACTTTATTCTCATTGGCAAAGACAAATTTCAGCACCGAAATCAAAATCATACACTAGGCAAATAAGAATACCATATAAAATGGAATGCAAAATAGTGTTTCTGCTTTTCTGTTTTTAATTATTCCAAAACATATTGTTTATTAATTTTAAAAATGCAAACCAGGAATAAGAGGTCCTTTTAAAAACAAATCCATCTCATCTTAAATATCTCTAAAAAGGAAATAGTTTGGCTTTCCAAATCTCTTCCTCCATTAATTTCTTTAGAAAACCATTTTAATTTGCCTAATGTTCAAAATACTCGACTTTTGGTTCTACGCTATTAAAAACAACTTTGCAAACCACAAAATGTTCTCTTCAATGATCTCTGCTTTGTAAAACGCTTTTAATGTTTCTATTTCAATAACACTAATAAATTCTCTGAAAGCCCATAAATAAAACATAAAAAATGTTATGTAACTTACTATCTCAACTTTGGACTTCATAAAAGTACATTTAAAAATGAGGAGAAAACCAGAAATGAGTTTTTAAAAATATTTTTCCTTGGCACTCTAAGTGATACAGAGTTATATTTTGATATAAAGGATTTCAGTTCAAATTTAAGAATCTCCAGGGCTATTCTTGCCTTTCTTTGCATTCCATGAGTCTATCTGTGCCATGTAAAAAAGTCTGCTCTTTGGTCTATGAACTGTCTGCCTTCTCATGACAGGCAGAGGCGAAGGCAATGATTCTACAATTATGGTGATTCAAGGCCATAGAGGACTGCCACAAAGACTGTCACATGCTTGGGTACAGGTGTCCTTGAACCGACCTGGGACTGCTCACCTCTATGGACACAACGGACATCCTTTATCTCAGGACTCCACTTAAGGCTGGATCCACAGATAAATGTTGAAGGACCTTCTAGTGACATGCCACTCGAACAGGAAAAGGTCACCTTATCGCCAATTGCATAGGAAGATTTCTGGGGATGACTCTGTATGCCATCCATCAGTGTTGGTAGAACACAGACAATTCCTAAAAATTAAAAAAAAAAAAGAATAAGAAGAAGAGCAGAATACAAGGGTCATTGATTTCCTAAACCAGTAGTGGGCAAACTCATTAGTCAACAGAGCCAAATATCAATGGTACAACAATTGAAATTTCTTTTGAGAGCCAAATTTTTTTTAACTTAAACTTCTTCTAACACTACTTCTTCAAAATAGTATCGCCCAGGCCTGTGGCATTTTGTGGAAGAGCCACACTCAAGGGGCCAAAGAGCCGCATGTGGCTCGTGAGCCGCAGCATGCCAACCATGGTCCTAAACCATCTTTGTAAAAACATGACCTCCTTGAATGCTACTGTTGTACTTGCTCTGCTTTTTCTCCTTGGAAGACAAGAAAGAAGAGGTGAGCTCACTCTTAGGATGCCCACAAAGACATGTCCCACCGGGCCCCACATGTAATCGACCAATGAAAGATTTAAAATACACGAGCCTTATAAACAGAGACCTAAAGTCCAGCCTGCTGTCCAAACCAGATTTTTCACAGCCACCACGTATCTCTCCAGTCTGGGAGAACTTCCCCAGGAACTGTGTTTATTTGGGTGTCATTGGCATCTATCCGGTGGCATATTTTACCAGCTGAAATTTTTTAAAAACTGCCTTTAACCTTGCAACCATAAAAGTGTTAAATGTGCCAAAACCGGTTTGGCTCAGTGGATAGAGCATCAGCCTGAGGACTGAAAGGTCTGAGGTTCAATTCCGGTCGAGGGCATGTACCTTTGTTGCGGGCACATCCCCAGTGTGGGGCGTGCAGGAGGCATCTGATCGATATATCTCTCTCTCGTCGATGTTTCTGACTTTCTACCCCTCTCCCTTCCTCTCTGTAAAAAATCAATAAAATATATATATATATATTTTGAAAAGTGTTAAATGTTATTTGGTTTCCAATCTCTATTCTTTCTTGCTTGGTTATGTTTATTAGTTCAAACTTCCTACTTGAAAAAGCAGCAAAGAGAAAAATGAGAAGCATTCATTTTTTTATGGAAAGCAAGCCAGATTTCACAATTAAAAAAAAAATTGGCAAGCTCTCTAGTGGACCTTGGACAATAGTCTACAAACTACTGCTCTATTTCTGCACCATCTTCATCGGAAAATCCATTTACTCATTCATTCAAAACAGCATCTATTGGGTGACTCTATTTTGCCAATAATGTTGTATGCTGCTGGGGGTACAAGTTATGAGTCGGGTTTTGAAGGCCTAAGATGCAGAGAGAAAGGAAGACTACATGGTTACGGCACTTGGAAACGCCTTTCTCCTTGAGGTATTTGTAAACTTGGTGGGGGAAAATGTTGAAAGACTGCTAGTAAACTGAGGAGAAAGCTGCAGCTCAGAGGCTGGGAGACAGACATGAAGGCAATGATTCAACAACTGGAGTTGTGGGGCTAGGAGAGCAGAAACTAGAGTCCAGTCCTGCCGAAAAGAAGGGGCCGAAGTAGAAATTTCATGTCAAAATTTCCACGGGGAACCATTCATTAATGGACACGCACCAGGAACAAAGGTAAACTGGGCGTGAACCAGCCTCACTGCTTGCCAGACACAGAACTGAATCTTCTCTCCAGGAAGAAGATAACATCAGCCAGAGCCTCAAGTCATTTCTCTAATTTTCACACATAAAGTCTGGTATTCAATCAAAACTCATTTAACATTTAAAAAGATAAGAGCCAAAATTGGTCTGGCTTAGTGAATAGAGTATTGGTCTGTGGGCTGAAGGGCCCCAGGTTCGATTCCGGTCAGGGGCATGTACCTTGGTTGCAGGCACATCCCCAGTGGGGAGCGTGCAAGAGGCGGCTGATTAATTCTCTATCTATGGTTCTAGCTCTCTATCCTTCTCCCTTCCTCTCTGTACAAAATCAATAAAATATATATTTTTTAAAGATAAAATAAAAAGATAAGAATTCCCAGCTCAGCCCTAGCTGGTTTGGTTCCCTGGATAGAGCATCAGCCTGAGGACTGAAGAGTCCCAGGTTCTATTCCGGTCAAGAGCATGTACCTTGGTTGCAGGCACATCTCCTCTTAAATTTGATACAACGGCCGCGGCCACTCACTCTGACAATGCTTTTCCCCGGCGAGCCACTGTAAGTCATCTCCACATCTGGCAACAGGGTCTCCGACCAGAGCGTATCCTTCCCTGCAGGTGTAGACGATGTTTTTCCCAACAGGAAACAGGGTACCTTCATTCTAGACAGAAGTACACACAGAGAACGAGTCTGCCTGGTTTGCATTAACACAATGTTTCTTTAGACATATTTGGTCCATAAACCATGCCTTCTTTTAATCATCCGGCAACCTTCATTCAAATACAGTGGTACCTCGAGATACGAGTGCCCTAACATACGAGATTTTTGAGATATGAGCTGTCGAGCCAGCGGTTTTTGCTTTGAAATATGAGCAACATTTGAGATAGGAGTAATCCGGCGGATCGCCCAGCTGCACAAGACCCACCAGTTTACCGCAACTCGAGCGTCTCATAGTTTCCCACGCCTCAAGGTGACGGAACGAATTAAACTCATATCTCAAGGTACCACTGTAGCTGACTTAAAAATTATCTATAAAAGCATGTCCTTGTATATAGTCCTAGCCAACAACACTGATCCCACCATCACTGGAAATAAAGCCAGTAATGCCACTGAGCTATAATTTACTGATTGTTCTCTGGAGTAAAAATTTTCCTAAAAGTACTTCAGGCCTTAGCCGGCTTGGCTCAGTGGATGGAGCGTCAGCCTGCGGACCGAAGGGTCCCAGGTTCGATTCCAGCCAAGGTCACATGCCTGGGTTGTGGGCTCGATCCCCAGTCAGGAGGTAGCAGGGGGCAGCCAATCAATGATTCTCTCTCATCACTGATGTTTCTATCTCTCTCTCCTTCTCCCTTCCTCTCTAAGATCAATGACGAAATATATATTTTTTAAAAATAAAAATAAAAGTACTTCAGTACACACTGAAGCCAAGAGGAGGCTTCACTGAGTGTGGGGCCCGAGCCTCATCATGAGAAGGAGTGAAAAGGGCACAAATTCACAGGCGCCCAAGCCAGGAAGATTCCCGAGAATGACAAGTAGCAGCTGACTCGTGTTCCTTCCTGAATGAGAAAGTTGCCTAAAGAACAATGACCCATATCTCACCAACACTCACTGATTGACTGGCTCCTGGAATAAACCTAATACTTCAATCCAGACTCCATATTTATGAAACCTTTTTTTAAAGACTTCTTGCCCTGGCTGATTTGGCTCCATGGTCCCGGATTTGATTCCAGTCAAGAGCACATGCCCAGATTACGGGCTCAGTTCCCAGTGGGGGCATGCAGGAGGCAACCGATCAGTGATTCTCTCTCATCATTGATGTTTCTATCTCTCTCTTCCTTTCCCTTCCTTTCTGAAATCAATGAAAATATATTTTAAAAAAATAAAATAAAATAATAAAGACTTCTTTCAGTGCAAGAATAGGGGAAGTCCTCATGTTGAAGACGTTGCTTCTAGATTCCTATTTTAGTGGGGATGGAAATGTTTACCTCCCTCTGGCATGACTGCATTTCGAATTCATTGGGTGGCAATATTGATTTTGTGCATCTGAGAACAAACTTATATGGCAGTACAACAGAGAGGGAGGCCAGATAATTCTACAGAAGATGGACTGACTTCTGCAGAATTCTAATCGCCTTCGGACAAAGGACAAAGTCTAAAACTCTCATCACTAAAACTAAGATGCACACATAAAATATGTTTAGCTCTGTTTTCTTGTGGAAGAAGGACATGGAATATGACAACAGTGGAGATGCAGAACTTGATGCAGAGAATATGTGTAAATGAGAAATATATATATATATCTCATAACCAACTTGAACAAATCCGTTGTCCAAGGCAGGAGGTGGTGGACAGAATTCCTTTGGACCTGAAGGCAAAGGAAAACAATGGGGTTGAAGTAATCTGGAAGAGAAAGAAAACAAAATATAATTAATGGGATGAATTTCCGTAATATAAGCAATATTTTCCTCCGCAGCACATTTTTTATTTGCATCTGAAAGGATTGTGTTCATGTAAGTAGGTTAATGTGATGATTTTGTCATGGTCAGGATCAAATATCTGATCAGAACCTGTGATAGAAAACTCAAATATAAACTCAGGCTTGCAAACGATAGTTAAATGGTCAGTAGTAGGGGAAAAATAACAGCAGAAAGGAGAGTCATTTTGGGGGCAATGCACCTACTTATGAAACTTTCAGAGATCACCTGTCTCAGACCTCCTTTTTCTCCTGCTGGTTGGTTCTGAAATTCTTTTAACACAGAATTAATTCTGTATTAAAAATAAAGTACCCAGCCCTAGCCAGTTTGGTTCAGTGGATAGAGCATCAACCTGCAGACTGAGGGTCCCAGGTTTGATTTCTGGTCAAGGGCACATGCCCAGGTTGTAGGCTCGATCCTCAGTAGTGAGTGTACAGGAAGCAGTCAAACCATGATTCTCTCTTATCATGGATATTTCTAAAGCTCTCTTCCTTCCTCTTTGAAGTCAGTAAAAATATATTTTTAAAAAATAAAATGAGCTGAAACCGGTTTGGTTCAGTGAATAGAGTGCCGGCCTGCAGACTGAAAGGTCCCAGGTTCGATTCCGGTCAAGGACATGTACCTTGGTTGCGGGCACATCCCCAGTAGGGAGTGTGCAGGTGGCAGCTGATCAATGTCTCTCTCTCATCGATGTTTCTAACTCTCTATCCCTCTCCTTTCCTCTCTGTAAAAAATCAATAAAATATATAATAAATAAATAAATAAATAAATAAATGAAATGAAATGAAAATAAAAATCAACGGAAAAAAATATCCTCTGGTGAGGATTAAGTGAAAGAATGAATGATAAATAAATAAGAGGATGCCATTAAATATATATATTAATTGAGCATGTGCTATGTGTCTGGACTCTTGGCAGTACTCTCCAGATGTGTGTTGCCTCAGTTCACTGTAACCTATGAGACAAGTGGAGTACACAAAGGCTTGGAGAGTTTGAATAAGTTTTCCAAGGTTATAGAGTAAAAAATATCAGGGCTGGATTCGTGTCTAATTAATCAGGCTCTTAAAATCGTGCTCTTTCTACTTCTTACAAGGCAAACTCTAGAGCGAGTTCATAATAGTGACAGCAGTAACAGCCACCAGGAAGCAATGTCTCCAATAGTGCCTCTGAGGTCGTGTATTGCCACTATTGCCTGCACTGCAGAGACCCGGAACCTGAGGGAGAGCATTAGAAATGGCCTGAGTACGGCCTCCTCTGGACTCAGAGCCTCAGCTCTTGCCACCTTCTGAGGAGACTCGTAAATGGGACGTCTTCACTCTTTCCCTCTGCATCCTGAGGAGGAGGCCATTTTCCTCCTCTGAGCACCAAGAAGAGTGAGTGGAAATCCCTCTAGTGCCCCTTAGGGTGCCCCTTCCCATCAAGCTTTATGTCTAAAGGCAGGGGAGGCGATCCAGCGTGCAGCACCTCCTGAGGGACCTCCTCTTCCCAGAGGCATCCACCCTGAAGCCAGTGCTCTCTGCTCCCAAAGCCCACATGCTCCCCATCTTCCTCCGTCAAGAGCAGTGGTCGGCAAACTCATTAGCCAACAGAGCCAAGTACCAACAGGACAATGATTGCAATTTCTTTGGAGAGCCACATTTTTTAAACTTAAACTTCTTCTAACACCACTTCTTCAACATAGACTCGCCCAGGTGGTGGTATTTTGTGGAAGAGCCACACTCAAGGGGCCAGAGAGCCACATATGGCTCGAGAGCCGCAGTTTGCTTACCACTGGTCAAGAGGCAGCAAAGACCTCGGAATGAAACATCACACGTCCAGACACCCAAGGTCACCCTTCCTTCCACCCCCTTGACCTTCACCTTATCTGACTAGACCTTGTCGCCAACCCCTGACTGGAAGAGGTTAGTAAGGACAGTGGACACGGTGGGGGGGACGATTCATCTTTGTGAGAGTATTTGCAAGGTCCTGGCAACAGGAAGTGAGTGTGAAATGACAGTCCAGATGTTCGCCTTCTCGGGTGCCGACATGGAGACACGGGTCATGCTCTTTGCTTGCGGTGGTGACCGTGAGAACTGCGATATTTTTTGCCAGGCTCATGAGTCAACGTTGGAGGGAAGATGTTTCAATATCAGAAATGCCTGAGATTTTAACTGAGATCCTGTGCCAAAATGAGGATACATTTGCCACCATTTAACTTCTAGGAACTCAAACTGCTTAACGAAATTGGATCCCGAAAATGATGGGTGGGGACTTTTTAAAGGATGTCCCTCCCTATTTAAGTGGTAATCAGAGAATCCCAGCTAGAAGAATCCTGGGCTGACTGAGGAGACAGCTGCGCATTGAGCAAAGGGGCTAACTTGAAGATCTGACTCCAACTGAGGAGGCAGTGGAAAGAATCACAATGTGCTCTTCCCTCAATAAAAGTTGTTTGACTTTTTAAAAAAAGGTATTAGCCATCTCAAGCATCTGGCCTTATGGTTCATCCTAAATAAAAAATAAATAAGAAGTGGTATATCTGAAAAATCATACACCTATTATTGAATACTTACTCTGTGCCAGGTTTAATCTTACTTATCGTATTTTCTGGCGTATAAGATGACCCCCAACTTTTCCAGTTAAAATATAGAGTTTGGGATACACTCCCGCCCTATAAGATGACACCCGGCGTATAAGACGACCCCCCACTTTTGAGAAGACTTTCCTGGGTTAAAAAGTCATCTTATACGCCGGAAAATATGGTATATCCTATTACCACTTGATCTACTATGAAGATCTTAATTTTAGAGGTGTGGCAAGGACTTGCCCAGGGTCACACAGCACAGAGGTGGCCAATCTACTTGATGTCAACACTGCCGCTCCTATCTATGGGGCCAGCTGCCTCCCAGTTCCCCAGCCTTCTATGATGATGTGTCAGGAAAACTTGAAACGTGAGTGCAAGGTGGCCAGGCCGGGCCTCCATCCTTCAACTGACCCCTGTGCTAAAGGGCAAAGCAGCCACTGATTAAAAATGGATATTTTCCATTCACATCATCCCATAGCAGCAATCACACAGTCCACACGACTGGTGGCCAGGAGTCTGGTCCCCCTTACCGAAGATTATCCAGCTCCTCGTCTTCCTCTCCGCACTGCCTGCTCTCCGCCGTTTCTCCAATGCAGGATTCCCCACCCCCGCGGGGAGGCGGGTTAGTGCATGCTCGACGCCTTGTCCTCCTGCCTTCCACACAGGGGCTCCAAGAGGACCAGCAGTTCCAACCTCCATCCACCTTTCCTGTGAGAGAAGAGGACGGTCAGAAAGTATTTGCAGCCGAAACCGGTGTGGCTCAGTGGATAGAGCGTCGGCCTGCGGACTGAAAGGTCCCCGGTTGGATTCCGGTCAAGGGCATGTATCTTGGTGGCGGGCACATCCCCAGTAGGAGGCGTGCAGGAGGCGGCTGATCGATGTCTCTCTCTCTCATCGATGTTTCTAATTCTCTCTTCCTTCCTCTCTGTGAAAAATCAATAAAATATATTTTTAAAAAAAGAAAGTACTTGCAGAGGGAGATGGCAGAGCTCATTGCACAGCTCCCTGCTCAATGGTCCTCGGGGGAGGGATGATCAGGAATTTATTACCTTCAGCGTTCAGTGAGTCCTCTACAATGGCCAGCAGATTCTGCACACTGACCAGGAGTGTCCCTACCATAACTGCATTAACAAACTTCTTGCAATTGTATCTTAAATGTGTTTCTCATTTTACAACCGTTTCAAAGCTCTTCCACCTACATTCCCTCATTTGTTGACTTCTCACAAGAATGAAGCCCGGTGGGCAGGAGGTCAATCACCATTTTTGTCTGAAAGGTGTGGAATCTGACACAAAGTAGTTGAATGCCATGCCCGATGCTATAATGGCTGCTAAGAGCCACATCCACACTGTCACTGTGTCTTACCCTTCAGCTGGCCTCTACCCATGCACCAGGCCTCTATCCTATCTAATAAAAGAGTGATATGCAGATTGAGCATCACTTCAACACACAAGATGGCTGCCCCCATGTGGTCAAAGATCCTGCCCCCATGTGAACATAAGATGGGCCCCACAAGATGGTCAGCAGGGGAGGGCAGTTGGGGGTGACTGGGCCTACAGGGAAGGACAATTGGGGGAGACCCAGGCATGCAGGGGAGAGGAGTTGGGTGAGTCTAGGCCTGCAGGGGACGACAGTTAGGGACAAACAGGCTGGCAGGGCAGCGGTTAGGCATCAATCAGGCTGGCAGGGGAGTGGGTAGAGGATGATCAGGCTGGCAGATAGAAGTGGTTAGGGGCAATCAGGAAGGCAGGCAGTAGAGCACCTGGGAGCTAGCAGTCCTGGATTATGAAGGGGTCCCGGATTGGAGAGGGTGCAGACTGGGCTGAGGGACACCCCCCCACCCACCGTGCATGAATTTCATGCACCCAGCCTGTAGTAAGGAAATATGAAGACAAATATACACAAGTTGTCTCATGCGTGGCCTACGTATAAAGTAACTTCACAGAGCCCTGTTCCAAGTGCTTAACACACCAAAGACACTGCCAAGCACACAGCAGATGCTCAACAAGCGCCCATGAATAACTGATGGGCATGACCTAATACCAACAGAAGCAGAGATGTTTCCAGGAGCTGGCCAGCAGAGAGGGTAAGCAGTGCAAGCCCAAGCCCCACAGACCTGGGTTATGATGGGAACTTTCCAGAAGACAACGGAAGGATGGGAGGTGCTTGGTGCATTAAGCTAGTCTGATGGCAGATGGGGAATGGTGGCAGGCAGGGTGGGTCTGTTAACTCAGACAGAAAAACAGACACAGCCAAGAGCCTTGACCCCAGGGTCTACCATCCAGATGTAGAGTGAGAGATAATAAATTAAAATGTCCAGTGAGTCCTACTGGTGTGGCTCAGTGGATAGAGCGTTGGCCTGAAGACTGAAAGGTCCCAGGTTCGATTCTGGTCAAGGGCATGTATCTTGGTTGTGGGAACATCCCCAATAGGGGGCATGCAGGAGGCAGCTGATTGATGTCTCTCTCTCATCAATGTTTCTAGCTCTCTATCCCTCTCCCTTCCTCTCTGTAAAAAATCAATAAAATATATTTTTTTAAATAAAATAAAATAAAATGCCCAGTGAGTCCTACTGGTGTGGCTCAGCGGTTGAGCATTGACCTATGAACCAGGCGGTCCTGGTTTGATTCCCAGTCAGGGCACATCCCCGGGTTGTGGGCTCCACCTCCAGTGCAGGGCGTGCAGGAGGCAGCAGAGAGATGATGCTCTCTCACCTTTGCTGTTTCTATCTCTCTCTCCCTCTCGCTTCCTCTCTGAAATCAGTAAAAACATATCTTTTTGCAATGGCTGGTGAGGTTTCCTCCTCTCCATACACCCCCAACCTCAGGGCCTGGAGGGAAGGGAGTCCCCTTTTCCGTGAGTTCAGAGAACAGCCAGCGCACTGACCTGCTTCGTCCCCCACGAGGACGCCGTGCTCGCAGGCCGCCCCGAACGTGTACGGCTTGCAGTGGCACTGGCACGTGGTGCCCTCCACGGTGGCCACGCCCCCGTGCTGGCAGGGCTGGCAGTGGCAGGGGTCCAACTCGTCCAGGTACTCCTCCAGAGCCCGTCTCAGGTAGAGTCTCTTCACCGCGGCACAGGGCACTTCCTTCACCAGCTCGTACAGAGGTGTCAGCTGCACAGGGGAGACATCCCAGCCAGAGCCAGGGTTTGAGGTGACAGCATTCCTTCCTTCCTTCCTTCCTTCCTTCCTTCCTTCCTTCCTTCCTTCCTT
>JAAGEH010002531.1:75155966-75186604 GCA_011751065.1 Lasiurus cinereus
GTTAATTCCAATCATTTCTTATTCAAATAAAAAGAGAAAATTAACCCTTATGTCAATTCCAATCATGTCTTGTTCAAATAAAAAGAGAAGCCGAAACCGGTCTGGCTCAGTGGATAGAGCGTCGGCCTGTGGACTGAAGGGTCTCAGGTTCGATTCTGGTCAAGGGCATGTACCTTAGTTGCACATCCCCCATGGGGGGCGTGCGGAAGGCAGCTGATCCATGTCTCTCTCTCATCCATGTTTCTAGCTCTCTATCCTTCGCCCTTCCTCTCTGTGAAAAATCAATAAAATATATATTTTTTAAAAAGAGAGAGAAAATAATTCACTTTCCTTGCAGTAGAAATCTAGGGAATATTGGGGCCAGATAGAGAAGGAATATTTTTTGTATCTTGTGTGCAAGTCTGAAATTCTTAAAACCAACGGGACGTCTATGTCCTAATTATTGAAAATTTTGAAGACAGCACATCTTAACCCCCGCAGAGAACAGAGGAAAAGGAGGTGCACTGATGTTACAGTGAGAGCACGTGCAATTAGAGTTAAAGTTACATATCCTGCCACAGAGAAGAGAGCGTCCCCTTTTCTCTCTGAAGAAATGTAAAACAGATTGGCATTGTGCTCTGGGTTGGATTTGTCTGATGCTTCGAGACCACAGGGGTGCTGGCTACGTTTTAGCAATCTGCTCACTCAGGAATAAGAAGGCTCTGATTTGTGCTGAAGCCGGTTTGGCTCAGTGGATAGAGCGCCGGCCTGTGGACACAGGGGTCCCAGGTTTGATTCCGGTCAAGGGCATGTATCCTGGTTGTGGGCACAATCCCAGTGGGGGGTGTGCAGGAAGCAGCTGATCAATATCTCTCTCTCATTGATATTTCTGACTCTCTATCTCTCTCCCTTCCTCTCTGTAAAAAATCAATAACATATATTTACAAGAAGAAGAAGAAGGAGGAGGAGGAGGAGGAGAAGGAGGCTCTGATTTGTAAATCGGTGTAACTACTGTCACCTTGGCTGATGCCAGGCTACCTCCATGACGTCAGGGAGCACAGAACTGGGAACAGAGGGGAGAGTCAATACAAGCTGCCTGCAGCACCAATTAAGATTTACTTGGAGAATCGGTCACATTTCCCCATCTCTGCCCAAGCTCTTCGGAACCGGATGGCATTATGTGGCCAGATAGCTGTAACATGCCTCTGCTCTCTCTGTTCCTGGCCTGTGCAGCCAATCAATTAGCACAGCTAACTGTGACCACTACTGTCCCACTGGAAAAGTGCAGACAGGACATAAACGGAACGTTAGAAAACGCTAACCACGGCCTTCCCTGTCTGACCACCTCGATTCAGTCTCCCTTCCCCAGTGACCGCTCTCACCTTCTGCTTGATGACCTGGGGGAGATCGGGCACGGAGCCCGCCCAGGCTGAATACCGCTTCTGGTTGCCCGCGGGGTTGTCCAGCTCCAGGAAACTCAGGCCGGACACCAGGCCCGGGCGGCCCCCGCTGACGAACGGGTCCCCTCGCAACACGTTGCTCTGAGTCCCTGCACAAGGAGCCATCAAGTGAAGTCAGGATCCGCAGATAAAAATGAGAACAGAAGCGTGAAGCATCTATCAAGCATGCTTCAACTGTATGACACAACCCATCCAACTGTATGACATTCTGGAAAAGGCAAAACCATGGAAACAGTAAAAACCGGCACCCAAAAAAACAATCCGGCCGAGAGCGGTTTGGCTCAGTGGATAGAGCGTCGGCCTGCGGACTGAAAGGTCCCAGGTTCGATTCCGGTCAAGGGCATGTACCTCGGTTGTGGGCATGTCCCCAGTGGGGGGCTTGCAGGAGGCAGCTGATCGATGTTTCTAACTCTCTATCCCTCTCTCTTTCTCTCTGTGGAAAATCAATAAAATATATATATATATTTTAAAAAAAACACACACAATCTGTGGTTGCCAGGGGTGGGCAGTGAGAGAGAGGGAAATGTGAAGCACAGAGGGTTTTGAGGGCAGTGACATTATTATCTAGGACCCTCTGATGGTAGATACATGTCATCATACATCTGTTCAAACCCATAGAAGGTACAATAGCAGGAATGAACCCTCCGGTGAACGATGGACTTCAGGTGATAATAATGTGTCAATGAAGGTTCATCCGTTATGACCCATGTCCCTTATGGGACCCCTGCTAAAATGTCAAAGGACTTTGGTGACCAAGAATTAAGCAGAGAGAGACGGAGGTGACATCTTATAATGTACCCTGCCGCCTTCTCGTTTACCTGCAGCCCATTTTAGAGCATCCTGCAGCTCCTTGCATTTGCTTGAAGAATGTTGAACAAACACATAGTTGGCACTTTTGGATGAACATTCTTTCATATTTATTGAACCAACACCTGTGGGGGGAAATTAAAAGGTGCTTAGTTTTCTGTGTTCGCTGAAGACCTTTGAGACGTAGCTGGGTCTGATGAGGGTGAGAATCAGAGGATGTTTCCTACTACTGGGCCCATCTAATCAAGTCACATGAGCCCTAACCAGTTTGTCTCAGTGGATAGAGTGTTGGCCTGTGGACTCAAGGGTCCTAGGTTCGATTCCGGTCAAGGGCATGTGCCTTGGTTGCGGGCACATCCCCAGTGGGGGTGTGCAGGAGGCAGCTGATTGATGTTTCTCTCTCATCGATGTTTCTGGCTCTCTGTCCCTCTCCCTTCCTCTCTGTAAAAAAGCAGTAGACTATGTTTAAAAAAAAAAAAAAGGTGATGTGATATGGACATTTCCGGTGCTCTACAAGAGCAAAGGGTAAAAAAGAGGATTATTTGACTTATGTCTGATATTAAACAAAGGGACAGAGTCTACACTTACTTTCAAATGGTTGCGCCAATATTGATTCCTATTAATTTTGACCAGAGAGAGAAGGAGGTGCGGGTGATTTCTACATGAAACAGCAGACGGAGCAGAAGGTAAATACCCCAAGGAGTGATATGTGTCACCCATCCATCGTCAGTTTTAAATAGAGCTTTAAAGTTTAAAACAAATAGACAAAAGCAGACTGTGATGGCCTCCAGCCCTCTCCTGGAGACCCCAACAGCTGGGTTCTAGTTCTTCAGCGATTCACTCCTAAAACGCTAGTTCTGCAGCCTATGTCTCTCTGTCTTTAACATCACTAGTTTCTCACATTTTCTTCCTCTGACTCAGAACCTCAGTATGTGAAAATTACCACTCATTAGCCAGTGCCTTTATTTCTTTAAATGGGGATCAATAATAAAGTGTGGGAAGATGTTTTTCTTATACAATGTTATTAAACATAATAACCTCAATATTTCTTAGAGAATAATTGGGGACATATAGAGGGTGGGGCAAAAGTAAGGTTATAGTTGTTTACATGGAAAATAATACAATAACTAATAAATAAGAATATAAGAATAAACTGTGTTTTATATACTACTCACAACTGTAAACCTACTTTTGCCTCCACCCTGTATTATATCCCAGGAGATTTTACTCAAAAGAATACTTTTACCAACTTGAAAAGCTTTTTTAAAAAAAATTCTCTCCATTTCTTTTAAGTGCTAAAAAAAAAAAAGGCATAAACCTGATTTTAGATCAAGTCACTCTCTAGATTAATTTTTCCAGGAAATATTATCTCTGTCGCTGCTACAAAAACCTGTGCTTGGGCAATTTACCTCCAACCTGTGAAGTCAGGAAAGTTCCAATATTGCTTAAATGTTTATTGGTAAAAAAAAAAAAAAAATCAAGTCCAAAGGAAAAAACGAGGCGATGGAGACAGGAAAATATGGCAGTTCAGCCCCAAGAGAGATGACAAGATCTTCTGTGAACTCAGGAAGCAGTCTTACTCTCGCTCACTCTGAGACCCATCAGGGAAGCAACTGCTGAAAGTCTGGGGAACTGCCTTGCATTCTCTCCGGTAGAAACATCATGAGACAATCGGAGACATTTGCACATGATTTCCTAATGACGGGGATATCAAGCCGACACCCGACCTGAATCCTGCGGTATCAAACTTTAAGCCTACTGTTCTAATTTTACCATCATATTTTAGAAGCAGCTATTTATTAATTATTTCTCCTAATAGAACAGTAGGCGAACTGTGCTGCCTAACATGTTTAAAATGCTGCTTTCATGAAATATGCAAACATGTGTTTTTAAGAAAAGGCGTCTGACTCTCCTCCAAGGTTATAAGGGCATCTTGACTGATAAGCGTCCTGAGGAGTCTTGGAATGAAGAAGGAGGTGTGGGCAGCAGCTTAAGGGTAAAGTTGGGAAGGGACAGGTTGTCCCGGGAACATTAGTAAACCGAGTCCAAAAGGACTCTGGAGAGGGAAAGTGGACACGAAGATACCACTCTCTCTCTTCCCACAGTGGGGCAGCTGGTGAAAATCTGTAAAATGCAAACTTAATGGCATGCTCCGATTCTAGCAAAGCAAGGCATTCTTATCAGACACATAGCGGAAGGGAAAAACTAAGTTGTCTCTGGAGCCAGTTAAACATTCTTATGACATACACACACACACACACACACACACTCTTTCATAGGTCTCCATTTCTCAGTCTGTGGGACAAGAATTAGAGTGGTTGTCTCACTGGGTTACAGTGAGGGTCATTGCTAAAACATGTAACTTGGCCCAGCCAGCGTGGCTCGGTGGTTGAGCATTGACCTATGAACCAGGAGGTCACGGTTCAATTCCCGGTCAGGGCACATGCCTGGTTGCAGGCTGGCTGCCCAGTGTGGGGCATGCAGTAGGTAGCCAATTGATGATTCTCTCTCATTGTTGATGTTTCTATCTCTCTCTCCCTCTCCCTCTTCCTCTCTGAAATCAATAAAATCGTATTTCAAAAAAACAAACAAAAAAATTCCATACTTAAAAAAATACAAAACAAAACACATTGATTTCTGTAATAATGGTCAATTCCTCATTAGCTTCCCTTGAGGAATAATATGAGAAATGGGAAAGGTTCAAAGATGTTCTAAAAACCCAGTCAACATCCTCTCTAGATAACCAATGATGATAATGGATTAACTCACATTTCAGGGCGCTAAAAGAGTAGGCAGGCTTTTCTTAAGCTTGTAAGATTTTGAGTAAAATGTAATGGATTCGTGCCATTTGGGATGCCTTTGTAATTTAATTTCTATTTGTCTTATTTTAGAGACTTAAAGTTTAACGCCATGTTATTCCCCATTACAATCCCCGAAATGCTTTACAGAAAATTTTTAAAAATACCCTACCACTTTGTTTCATTTTTTCTGTGTCCACATAAAAGAGGACTCTGTACTCTCCTCCTAAGGATCCAGACTGCAGGAAATGTGTCCCATACTTTTCCATTAATTGTCGGTAAGCGCTATAGTCGTACAGAGAGGGGAGGTAGGAGAGTTCCCTCCAGAAGGGCTCAGCGAGTTGTAAAAATTCCGGATTGTTGTTGATGAACTGAGCCACCTCCACGGTGTTCTTAAGAACCAACAATTGGTAACTCTGTGGGAAGAGGAAACAGTGAAAGGAGTTTTAGGTGGAAGGTGAAAAGATAATGGTCATAGTTCCCTGTCCAATGTTTCCATCAACTGCCTTGTCCTCAGCTGCCACCTTCCACCCAATCTATATGAAGTTTAATTCTGCTGCATAACAAGGTCTCTTCTGGGCCCACTTACTTGAAATAACCCAAGAAATTTTTGGAATCCCAAATAGGAAGAACACCTGAGGGATGTCATGGTAAGTTCGTTTATACATGACCTTGAAAACCCATGACCAAGTTGTTAATGTAGTTTGTCAACTACAAAAAGAGAACCAACTTCATTAAATGCTAGATAATTTCACAAGTAAGTATATAAGAGGTCTTTTAACTACTTTTAGGCATCTTTTGATGATGTTCAAGAACGATCTATCTTATACCAAATCCTCACTTATGTGCACAATAGGGATATGGCCAATGTTTTTATAGCTCATATTTCAACAGCTTCTTAATCATAAAACCAATAAAATATACTTTTATACCTTTCTTGTGTGATTTATTAATCAAGTTACATACTTTAAGAATGAGATAAAATATGCATATTATAAGTGACAATCAGCATGAAATTTTTTTTCAGCAGTAAGTGTGTATCAAGTAGTACAATTCATGTCAACTGTTTAGATTGCTGAGATGAAATTTTTGATGTTTCAAAATAACAAGGTATCTTGCGTTTTTTAATTTTCTTATGTGAAAGTTTAGTATCTCAAAAGTAATAGAGTATTTTAAATCTTTTCTATCATTAGCATTTAGGGAGCATATATTAATTGGATTTTTTAAATGATAACATTTAGCCGAGACTGGTTTGGCTCAGTGGATAGAGCATTGGCCTGAGGACTGAAAGGTCCCAGGTTTGATTCCGGTCAAGGGCATGTACATTGGTTGCTGGCACATTCCCAGTAGGGGGCGTGCAGGAGACGGCTGATTGATGTCTCTCTCTCATCGATGTTTCTGGCTTTCTATCCCTTTCCCTTCCTCTCTGTGAAAAATCAATAAAATATGTTTTTAAAATAAAATAAAAAATAAAAATAAATTATAACATTTATATCATCAGTAATCATGGATGAGAAATTTAGGAAAGTTTTAACTAGAATATTTGAAGATATGCTTTTTTTTAGATTTTCAAATAAGAACAAATACTTTCATGAAAGTATAAATAAATATACCAAAGAGAATTAATAAAAGGAATTAATATTCCTTTTAAAGAAATATATTTTCTCTTTGAGGAAGATACTATCGCCCTATTTAAAAGATGAAAGCTGATCCTTTTGGTAAACACTTTTGTCAACGTTACAAATAACTAAACTGGTAAAATATGGAAAAGTTAACTTATTTCATACTAACCTTTTTCTTCTGATTTTTCTCGTAATTTGAAGTACCACTGTATGAAGGAGAAGTTGATGATGAAAATCCTAAATAGGAGCGTTTCCATGAAGATGATGAGGTCACTGTGGAGGTTTCTTTTACATAAGACCAGCTACTGTTGTAAAATTCATAATTAAAATCATTATTTATTTTCACCTAGAAAGAAAATGAAAATTTTTGCTATAACCAAATTAAAACTTTGGACATAACCAAGAACCTTTTATCATAGATCCTTTAATATGGATACTTGCTTCCTACAACCCCCTAAAGACAAAGGCCTTTATTGACACAAAACAAGTGTGCCTTGCCCCTTCCAGTGTGGCTCAGTAGGTTGAGTGTTGTCCTGTGCACTGAAAGGTCACTGGTTTGATTCCCGGTCAGGACACATACCAAAGTTGCAGACTCGATCCCAGGGTAGGATGTGTACAGAAAGCAACTGATCAATGTTTCCCTCTCTCTCCCTCTCCCTTCTTCTCTCTCTAAAATCAATAAAAATGTATAAAAAAATAAACAACTATGCTTCTCATTAAGACCAGGTCTGCATGAATATAAGAAATGAAGTTTATTCTGTAATTGCTCTTTGGGAAGCCAGAAACATGGTATCAATAATGGCAATCCACCAAGACCGGTTTGGCTCAGTGGATAGAGCGTCGGCTTGCGGGCTGAAAGGTCCCAGGTTCGATTCCAGTTGGGGGCATGTACCTTGCTTGCGGGCACATCTCCACTGTGGGGTGTGCAGGAGGCGGCTGGTCGATATCTCTCTCTCATCAATGTTTCTGACTTTGTATCTCTCTCCCTTCCTCTCTGTGAAAAATCAATAAAATATATTTTTTAAAAAATAATAATAATGACAATCCCACGTGCTTTACACATCTGTGGGATCCCCAGTAGGGGGTGTACAGAAGGCAGCTAATCAATGATTCTCTCTCATCATTGATGTTTCTGTCTCTCCCTCTCCCTTCATCTCTGAAATCAGTAAAAATATATTTTTAAAAAAGATACATCTGAGCCGAAACCATTTTGGCTCAGTGGATAGAACATCAGCCTGCAAACTGAAAGGTCCCAGGTTCGATTCCGGTCAAGGCCATGTACCTTGGTTGCAGGCACATCTCCAATGGGAGGCGTGCAGGAGGCAGCTGATCGATGTTTCTCTCTCATCAATGTTTCTAACTCTCTATCTCTCTCCCTTCCTTCTGTAAAAAATGAATAAAATATATATTAATATATATATATACACATCTGTGTACAAACATCTTCTATTTTCCTTTACAGTGAACATTTAGCTCAGAATTGAGCAAATTAACAAGGCTATACTAAAAAAAAAAAAGAACTACAAAGCATTTACTTCTTGATATATATTTTTTTTTGTCTAACAGAGTGCAGAGATGCAAATGGGTTACATCATGCAATCAAATTACTTGGGCTTTGTTTTGGAACATTCTATGTGATTCCCTATTTAACTTTCCAATTCTGTACAATTTATGCAAGTAAGCCTCTTAGCTCCTTAATTCAGTCATCTACTTTACACATAACTAACTGCAAGAATCATCTTTTTTCAAGGTAGTATGATCTCCTTAAATTTTTCTCAATTACATAAGAAACAGTTGGAAACAGCAATAAAAATGCCACCTACATCAGCATGAATGAAATTCAAAACCATAATTTTGAGTAAAAAAGACAATCCATGGAAGAACATATGTACTATTTATATAAAGGCCCGAAAACAGTCTAAATGAAACTACAAATTTTTATTTGCAGACAAAGACACAGGGAATAGACATATTCAGAAAAACAAGGAAATTATTAATAAACAGGGCGAGATAGCGATGGCTTAAGGAGGTGGGGAGAGGAGGACTGAGCAGAGAAGGGTAAGAGAGAACCTTTAAGTCACTGGCAAGCTATTTCTTTAGGTGGGTGATGGGCTTATATGGGTATTTGTTCTATTAGTTTTACTCCAATTGCACATATATGTTATTCACACTCTTTTGTAAACATAAAATCTTTCACAGTTTGAAAAATAAAAACATGGCCCAAACCGGTTTGGCTCAGTGGACAGAGCGTCAATCTGCTGACTGAAGGGTCCCAGGTTTGATTCCAGTCAAGGGCATGTACATTAGTTGTGGGCACAACCCCAGTGGGAGGTGTGCAGGAGGCAGCTGATCGATGTCTCTCTCATCGATGTTTCTAACTCTGTCCCTCTCCCTTCTTCTCTGTAAAAAATTAATAAAAGAAATATTTTAGAAAAAGAAAAAGAAAAACATGTTTCTGAGGAAATGATTATACTAGAGCCTTGACTTTTTTTTAAATATATTTTACTGCGAGGAAGGGAGAGAGACAGAGAGTTAGAAACATCAATGAGAGAAAAACATCGATCAGCTGCCTCCTGCACGCCTCCCACTGGGGTTGTGCCCACAACCAAGGTACATGCCCTTGACTGGAATTGAACCTGGGACCTTTCAGTCCGCAGGCTGATGCTGTATCCACTGAGCCAAACCGGTCTCTGCCAGGGCCTTGACTTTTAACACCCATGCTGGAACAGACCAGGTGGTCCTGGGCCCACACGGAGAAGAGGCCAAATGAAAATGAGGCGAAAGGAGATTTCAGATAAATGACACAAGTTAAAGTACCCTTACCCCATGCTCTAGGGTTACCTAATGGATATTCTTGATAGATATATTTGTTTTTATTGATTGTATAGAGAGAAGAAGGGAAAGAGTGGAGAGATAGGAACATCGATAAGTGAGAAACATCAATTAGCTGCCTCTTGCACACCTCACCCTGGGGATCGAGCCTGCAACCCGGGCATGTGCCCTGACTGGGAATAGAATGGTGACCTCTTGGTTCAAAGATTGACGGTCAACCACTGAGCCACCCCAACCAGGCTGGGTATTCTTTATAAATCCATATAAAACATTTACAAGAATTGACCACATAGTAGGCACAAGTCAGCTCTCTGCAAACACGCCCCAAAAATATATATCATGTAAATAATGATTTCTGGCACCAAGTCACAGGTGGGAAATAAGTGAAGTCAATGTAATCCAGTACCTCGAAGGTGTAGGAGAGGACATTGGCACTCAGCCTGTAGTAGTCTCGTTTATCCCCACTGAACACCTTTCTGCACTGACCGCCGAAACTTTTCGTGTTGATGACTCTGCTCCGGAACTGGCCGGTGAGGGCATTGTAACTGTCGGGGGGTGTTTTTTTAACAGGAAGAACAGATGGTTGAAAATCAGAAACAGCACTTGCTGAAAAAGGCATCCTCAGAGAACTTTAGGAATACATTACAGTGAAGTACGTCTTTGAGAGAGAGCTCGGATGAAGAGGACAGAATTCTCGTGCCTACCATACGTTCTCCAACCTCCCTTGCTTGCTATGGTAGCTAACACTAACACCTGGGAAAAATCCACCTTCTTGCCACGTGTTTGGGAAATACACGTCTTTGTGTAGCTATGGCAACAGCTGGCTTTGAATTGAATCTACAGATAAAATCAATACAATGGTGATCACCTTCGAGGAGAGAGAGCGCTCTACAGAGAATTTCGACTGATTGCCTCTTCTTAGCATGTCGCCTGGTGTCCTCTTTAGGGTAATTTTATGCATTCTCTGTGAATGCATTTTGAAATATCGTAGGGAAAATCTATCCTTCTACAACAGATTATTTTAAAGCCTTGAAATCTCAACTGGGGTCTGACCCTTAAAAATTCTTCAGAATTCTTTTTGAAAAGACAAACACAGGACTGTCTCAACTTTACTTGGAAATTAAAGTCCTCAGCTCATCTGAGCAATTACTTTTTAGCCTGCATATTCCAATATACTGCTCTCTCTCTCTCTCTCTCTCTCTCTCTCTCTCTCTCTCCCTGTCTCTCCCTCTCTCTCCAACAGTGTGACCAACTATGTGCATGTTCCCAAGTCTGTGAGGTTTCCTTGCATGCAAGACTTTAATTGCTTAAATCAGGACAGTCCTGGGAAAATTGTCCATATTTTCCTGCATATGTATTTATGGGTCTACAGCAGCAGTTCTCAACCTGTGGGTCGCAACCCTCAGCGAGGGTCGAACGACCAAAACACAGGGGTCGCCTAAAGCCATCGGAAAATACAGATATTTACATTACGATTCATTAACAGTAGCAAAATTACAGTTATGAAATAGCAATGAAAATAATTTTATGGTTGGGGGTCACCACCGCATGAGGAACTGTATTCAAGGGTCACGGCATTAGAAAGGTTGAGAGCCACTGGTCTACAGATAGCAATTAAAAAAATCGTTGGCTATTAGATTTGCTATGAGACTTATCAAAAAATAATCACAAAACAAAGCAAGATGAAGAATTATAACCCACCCATATGCACGGTTGGCGGCCCAGCCCCTTACCCAATTCCAGTAAGTTCGATGTTGGGAGGAGGTTTATCGAGGTCACAGGAACGGTTGTCCGTGTCCTCGCATCCATCCTCGTCAGTGCCATCTTCATCACAGTCAGAATCCCCATTGCACACCAGAGACTTGCTGATGCACTGGCCTGCCCACGAGAAAAGCAACCCCTCAAAAATAAAGGAGGGGAGACAGGAAACCCCATGTGGGATCAACACGTCTGCCCGCAGCCCCCCGGCAGGCACTGGCATTTCGGGGTGCATTCAGCCTCCATCCGCAGCATGTTCCGGGAAAGACTGGTGATTATTTTGGTCCTCCTATTTTGCAACATACAAAATTGACCCTGACCTTGGCCAGACACACAACTGAAAAGAAAGCCTGAATTCCAATTCTAGGCTCTCACTCATGAGCATCAAGCAGTTGGTCTGAGTCCTTCTAAACCAGACCCTGCCCACCACTTGGGAGGACAGACTGACCTCCTGCCCTTGAACTTTTGGTTTCTTTTCTGGAATCATTGACCAAGATGCCAGTAGGATACATGCAGGAGGCAGCCGATCAATAATTCTCTCTTATCATTGATGTTTCTATCACTCCTTCTCTGAAATGAATAAAAATCTATTTTTAAAAAGTTCAGTCTGCCATCCAGGCCAACCAATACTCCAGATTACAGATGTACATCGGGAACACAGAAGTGATTTGTTAGTTAGTTCTCTTGGTTAGAGGTTTAAGGAAGGCTTCTCAAAGGAGGTGTCATATATTTTGGGTTCTGAAAGTAAAATGGGAGTTTGATAAGTATGTCTAAGGAACACTTCAAACACAGGGATTATTTATGTACTATTCTGTCTATAAAACCTAAAAATTTTTTTGAGAGAAGTGGTTATGTGTTTTATTTCTAAATCCACAACGCTTATCACTATATCTGGAACATAACAAGAAGAATAAATGCTTGCTGAAGGTTGTTGAGTTAATCTTACTCCACAAATGCAACACAGACAATAAATCAAATAATAATGGAAAAACTATGTTTCAATCACCCATGCATTAGGATGACACCTGTATTGCTCCTTGATTAGCTATTAGAGTTGCTTTTCTTATAAACAAAATAATGCTTTTGGAAATAACATTGTTTTTTCCAGTCTCGGTATAATGTCAAGAATGTTTGGTTTGGCCAATTGTCTTTTTTTTTTTAAAGAGGTAAAGAATCTTCCCACTTTTATTCCCATAGGCCTTCCCTTTACATTTAAAAGAATAATAGTTGAGTGTGATTATCATGCAAATAACAATTATACTGATATTTGAGGAAAATTAATTTATAAATTAATTTATAAATTAATTAAAGGTCAGTAAAATTTAACAAATATGTACTGAGCAATTTAGACAAAATAACATTGAATTTACACTCTCCAACCGGTACCTGAAAAACACCTGAAACGCTCTCCACATCCGTCTTCCACTGGACATCCTTGCGTAGGTTCACACACTTGTGTCTGAAAAGCACTTCCGGTGCAAGGCTGGCCGCCATACTGTGCATAAACATCAATCATCCGCCTGCGAATCTAAACAAAGAACAGGCAGAGTTATCGACAGCTCCAGATTCCTTTATCTGAGAAGTAAAATCTGCGAAACATTAATGCCATGGGAGAAACAGTGTCTGGGAAATGGTCCTAGGTCCCACAGAAGCAAAACCTACAAAATCAGTGAACCCACAGACCCACTTGTCCTTGAGTCCAGTGACACTTGGGTTATTATTACAGATAATATGTTATATCTACGTATGTATGTATGTGTTTACTCTCAGGAGTGAGGGCTAAAAAATAAATAGTAGAGAGTCTTTAAGAAAGTAACCTGAAAGAATTAGTTGGATAAAACGTGTATGCAAATGGACTGAAATACAGAAGATGCATGTCTTTGCCAAAGCTTTGTACCAAGAGCTAATTAGAAGGGTGACAATGAATGTGGCTGGGGAGAGAGAGTAGTGGTTTTGGGAAGAGGATTGAGATGAGGTGGAGTTATGGAAAACTTTGGAAAAGTGGTGGCAATGGATTTGAGCTGAATGTTAACCCTTTGTCAGGAAGGCAAGTCAAGGCAAAACAATCCAGGTAGAAAGGTGTTCACTTGGAAGTCGAATTTACAAAACGGAAGCCTGGCCTGTGTGGCTAAGTGCCTGAGCATTGACCTCTGAACCAGGATTCCTGGTCAGGGCACATGCCGGGCTTGTAAGAGGCAGCCAATCACTGTTTCTCTGTCACTGATGTTTCTATCTACCGCTCTTTGAAATCAATAAAAAAATGTATTTTAAAAAATTTTACAAGCCGAGACCAGTTTGACTCAGTGGATAGAGCATCGGCTTGCGGACTGAAAGGTCCCAGGTTCGATTCGGGTTGGGGGCATGTACCTTGCTTGTGGGCACATCTCCACTATGGGGTGTGTAGGAGGCGGCTGATCGATGTCTCTCTCTCATTGATGTTTCTGACTTTCTATCTCTCTCCCTTCCTCTCTGTAAAAAACCAATAAAATATATTTTTTTAAAAAATTTACAAAACAGAAGCCTTAGTCATCCAAAGGGGAAACTGTATCTACAATAGGATGTTAAGAAACAACCCAAATCCTTGACATCTAAAATGGGAACTAGCTCAAAAGCAAACCTCTGAGGAGGTGGGGGAAGAAGGGGGAGGAGGGGAAATTTTAGAAAATCATCAAGCAAAAGGAGAGACAACTTAATCGTCCTAAAATGCAACCATCAACATGTATCCAATGTTTAAACAACAAAAAAAGATCTACAAAACCCTTTCCTCCAGCAAAGCCTCATCCTATCCTCAGCTCTTCCCATTCATAAAAATGAGTAAACTCTGACATTCCAGATCATGTGTCCTTGAGCAAAGACCAGCAGGGAAGACTAGATTTGTTGAGTCTGTTCATCCATCTTAAACTGGTTAGAAGTGGGGATTCCTTGGGACAAAGGGTCACAGGAACATATGAACTTGGAGCAGTTTTACATCAGCCTGGCCTGGCCCTGGCATTTCTCAGTGGGGGAGGGAACTCAGTACAGTTTCTTTTTTTTTATTATTATTATATTTTTACTAGAGGCCTGATGCACGAAGATTCGTGCAAGAATGGGCCTTCCTTCCCCTGGCTGCCGGCACCACCTTTGCTCTGGCTGGAGCTGCCTTTCTGCCTTCCCATGCTGCCGAACACCCCTGGACACTCAGTGCCTGCCTATGCAAATTAAACCACCATCTTTGTTGGGTTAATTCCCATCCTCGCTCCTGATTGGCTGGTGGGCGTCGTGAAGGCATGGTCAATTAGCATGTTTCTCTTTTATTAGTGTAGATTGATTTCAGAAAGAGAAGAAGGAAGAGGGAGAGATAGTAACATCAACGACGGCAGAATCAGTGATCAGCTGACTCCTGTACGCCCCCTACTGGGGATCGAGCCTGCAACCGGGCCTGGGCCCTGACCAAGAAATGTGACCTCCTAGTTCATAGGTCGACACTCAACCACTGAGCCACACCAGCTGGGCTCAGTACAATTTCTGAGTAAGTTTTTAGTTTCTGTGTTTAATTGATGAAGACACCCCGCACGTATGGCAGATTAATTTGTCATTCTCTGAAGTTCAAAGCACGGAGTGTGCTGTTGTATAAGTGACGTTTTCCCTGCCTGTCTGTCGGGAGCACCTTGATGACTGCCTCATTCTCACCTGTCAGATTCTGACCTTCTGACCCCTGTTTCATTTGCACTTGTCTCTTCCTGGAGGAAAACGTTGATTGTATAAGCTAGGATGTATCCGTTGCATCATGACCTTCACTCAACGAGAAAAAACTGCTAATATGAAAAACACCTTCTATCTACTTCTGTTTAGTGTTCTTCCTTAACATTTTTAAAATTATAAAAATGTTTTGTGTGGTAGGTGTTGGATGTTCACCTTGTTATTCATATACTTTTTTGCTCATAATCAGAGTTGTCATCTATTGTATTTGCCAGAAGCCAAATTCTGCAATTGTGTAACATATTTTGTAAATACCACTCACAGAGGTATTAAATAAATGCTTGGTGAAAATGATGATTATGATGTATGCCTCAAAATATGTTTCTGTTGTTCTAATAACATAAAAAATAAATTTTAAATACATATTTTATCCAAACAGCACCACTTCTAAAATAGTTTACAAATATTGAATAATATTGTGTACCTGAAACTATTATAATGTTACTTGTCAATAATATTTCAACAAAAAATATTTGAACATGCAAATGTTTACAAACTTTAAAACAAATATTATAGCCCTGCCAGTTTGGCTCAGTGGGTAAAGCATCAGCCTGTGAAATGAAAGGTCCCCAGGTTTGATTCCTGTCAAGGGCACATGCCCGGGGTTGCAGGCTCCATTCCCAGTAGGGGGCAGGCAGGAGACTGCTGAACAGTGATTCTCTCTCATTATTTTTTTTAAATTTAATAAATCTTTATTGTTCAGATTATTACAATTGTTCCTCTTTTTTCCCCCCATAGCTCCCTTCTACCTGGTTCCCACCCCACCCTCTGCTCTTACCCCCTCACTGTCCTCATCCAGAGGTGTACGATTTTAATCCAGTCTCTTCCCTTACCCTCCACACCCTACTCCCCCCGAGAATTGTCAGTCCACTCGCTTTCTATGCCCCTGATTCTATTACATTCACCGGTCTATTCTGTTCGTCAGAGTTTTAATTCACATGGATGCCCTGTTGTCCACACCTCACCTATTTCCGCAGATGAACAATAAAGACAACTTTCCACATGGGCCCACCTGGGACTTGGTGCAGCCGTTGCATTCTGACCAAGGGCCGAAGACACCCCACTGGCAGTGGATGGGAGAGGAGGCACTGTCAAACGGTTCAGCATGACGCGGATGGGACGATGAGAGAGAGGGGACACAGAGAACAGTCAGAAACAGGCACAGTCAAAAAGTGCTTCACCAATTTACTTCCGAAGAGAAACCAAAAGGACCCCAAAATATATGTTTAAAACGTGTAAAAGGGACCCACTTTTTGAGGGGCTGACATTTATTAAACATCCCTCATGTACCAGGCACTACGGAAATACCCAGAACTGGAATTCAGTGCAGTCGGGAGCTTTTGTAGACAGAGTAAAAGCAATAGGTCACTAACTGTTGGTAGAGGGGAGGACAAAGACACAGATGCATCCACAAGTGATGTACAATAATACAACCGTAATCCGTAATGCAGTAAATCCAGTCTAAAAGATTGCACAAGCCAAAACCGGTTTGGCTCAGTGGATAGAGCGCCGGCCTTCGGACTGAAGGGTCCCGGGTTCGATTCCAGTCAAGGGCATGTATCTTGGTTGTGGGCACATCCCCAGTGGGGGGCGTGCAGGAGGCAGCTGATAAGATGTTTCTCTCTCATTGATGTTTCTAACTCTCTATCCCTCTTCCTTCCTCTCTGTGAAAAATCAGTAAAATATATTTTTTTAAAAATAAAAGATTGCATGATAGGAATGTGTACAGCATGATGTTACAGGAATAGAGATAGGGAAGTGGTCAGAGTCGGGAGGGATAAGTGAGAACATCTGGCAGGAAGATATTGTAGCCTTCAGAAGGTTCTGAGTGATGGATGAAAACGTTACCCCAAAACTCTTGAACCGGGAGACCAGGAATTCTTGAAAGACCTTGGGAGAAGTGGGGTACTGAAAATGAGCCCGGGCTAAATGGCCAGGAATTTGAGGGGGTTTTTTCTGTTTTGTTTTGTTTTTAATTTATTTTATTAGGAATTTGTCTTTAAATGCGCCCCTGTTCATTGAGGTCCCTTCTTAAGCACACACCCAGAGAGGGGAAATCCGAGCCTACATAAGTGCACTCACATAAAGTCTGTGTGGCAAATGGGGAGGTGGCGCTCACACCAGGCCTAACTCCAGGAGGTGGAGTCACATGGCTTAGCCCTCAGGCCTTCCCCTGGCCCATCCCCAGCGGGTAAAGTGGGGGAGACCCCTGATTCCTGGATTTCGAACACCTTTCTCGCCTTGGAAGCCCCTGCGGGTGACCTGCACTTCCCCTCGGGCCTTCGGGTGACCTTGACAGTGAGGGGCCGGTTCTGCAGTGCGTGTGTCTCGGGTGCTTTTATGCAGCCAGCCTTGCGGCCCCGTATCTTGATGTGGCACCAGGGATCCCAACGCCTTAGACTTATTGACCCTTAAACAATGTGAACTTGCCACGTTTCTCTTTGGGGGCCCAGGGACAGGCTGCTGCTTTCCCCAAAGAGCGAGGCCGGGGGAGGGAAGCACGCTTGGCCTCACCCCCCTCTCGGCTCCCGCTGTGCCCTGTCCAGGCCTCTGGCAAAGAGGGCCCCCAGCCTGTGTGTATGGAAATTGACTGTGTCCCATTCCCGGTCACTACCCTGTTTCCCCGAAAGTAAGACACCCCCTGAAAATAAGACCTACTTCCAGTTTTCCCTCTCGCTGTCATATAAGGCATCCCCCCAAAAAATAAGACCTCCCCAATAATAAGGCCTCCCCCGAACATAGGCCTCCCCGGAATAGAAGGCCCCCGAAGCTACCGTCAGGCGTCTGGCTCCTGATTTAAAGAGACCTCGCCCTGCCTGAACAGCTCCGGCTGCGCTGCGGCCAATCAGTGAGCTGGTTTGTGATGACAATGACTATACAGGTAATCAATTTCCTTTTTGTTGTTGTTGTTCAACAATACATGCATACCGTATTCTTCTTCATGGAAAAATAAGACATCCCCTGAAAATAAGACCTAGCACATCTTTGGGAGCAAAAATTAATAGAAGACACTGTCTTATTTTCGGGGAAACAGGGTAGCAGAGCGCCTGACACATATCCTGAGAGTTTCATAGACTGAACTGGCCGGGTCCCATCCTGCGAACTGACCGCGAAAGCAGAACAAGGCCGTGGTGAATGAGGCTGCGCTCTCCAGGCCCCCAGAGCCACTAAAATCTACGTCTGAAAAGACTCTCGACCTTTAAAATCCAAAGGACGTTTTGCAATGACTCCATTTACAGATCAGATTCTGCTCTGAGCTGTGTAAGGCAGCCGCGATTCTCCGAAAGGCGGGTAAAACCACAGCTGGGACAAGCGGGAAACCCGGAGGTATTTTTCATCTCCAGGTTTCCTCTTTGCAGCAAATAAAAGAAGAATAAAACAAGCTTTTGCTACCATTGCCTTTTCTCAAGATGTGGAAAGATACAGCATTGAAGAGATCAACATGCTCAGGCTGCACTAAAAAATATCCTAAAAACAAAAGAACTATTTTAATAATTTCCACACACAACCCAAACAATTCTCACCTTGAAAAAACTGGAACCTCTGCTATGAATCCCACCAAGATGAAGAAACTTATAGCCTGGGGGGGAAGAAAAACATTATTTTAGTTTGCATTTCTTCAATGAGTTGAAAACCAATGCGTTTGTACAAGTCAAGATGTGTGATGGCTGAAACCGGTGTGGCTCAGTGGACAGAGCATCGGCCTGCGGACTGAAAGGTCCCAGGTTCGATTCCGGTCAAGGGCATGTACCTTGGTTGCGGGCACATCCCCAGTAGGGGGCGTGCAAGAGGCAGCTGATGGATGTTCCTTCCTCTCTCATTGATGTTTCTAACTCTCTATCCCTCTCCCTTCCTCTCTGTAAAAAAATCAATAAAAAATATTTTTTAAAAAAGTATAACAGGCCGAGACTGGTTTGGCTCAGTGGATAGAGCGTCGGCCTGCGGACTGAAAGGTCCCAGGTTCGATTCCGGTCGGGGGCATGTACCTTGCTTGCGGGCACATCTCCAGTAGGGAGCGTGCAAGAGGCAGCTGATTGATGTCTCTCTCTCTCATCGATGTTTCTGACTTTCCATCCCTCTCCCTTCCTCTCTGTAAAAAAATCAATAAAATATATTTTTTTTAAAAAGGGAGCCACCCACAGGACTAAGGATAAAAGTTTATTTCCGCTTGTGAAATCATAGATGCTTTTTATTATCTTACTTTGACTTTTAAGTACCTGCCTTCATTACCTGACAACTGAAGGTGTAGGACATATAATTCAAATCTGGAGACGCTTGAAGAATATCAAACGCATTCAATGCATAAGCCAGTATAAACGTCTTTGCAATCACCCGACCTCTCGTGCTAACAGGCCAGCATTCTTCCTCTTCTGCCCCAAACCTCTCTTCTCAGTCTCTCTGTGACGTGGGTTCCCAACCTTTTCTCCAGACCCTCCCACTCCCCTCCGACATCGCCTGTCCCCTTCCGTTATAAAAACCCTTCTTGCTTGCCTCTGCCTTTTAAACTTGTACAAATCCTTCAGCTTCTTATTCTGACCAGTAAATAATGGTGGAGAAGCTAGGATGCTTTCTGAGTTTTCAACAGACACAAGAAGCTTATAATGAAAAGCAACACCTTCGAAAGGTTATATGTGTTAACTGGAGGCCCAGTGCATGAAATTCGTGCACGGAAGTGGTGGGGAGGGTGTCCCTCAGCCCAGCCTACACCCTCTCCAATCTGGGACCCACCAGGATGGGGTTGTGGGCTCTCTCCTTCAGTGGGGGGCGTGCAGGAGGCAGCCAATCAATGGTTCTCTCTCATCGTTGATGTTTCTGTCTCTCCTTCTCCCTTCCTCTCTAAAATCAATCAAGAAATATATATATTTTTAAAAAATGTTTTTCAATAATAAAATTGTGGTAGCAATTTTAAGTTATTTTTTGCATCCCAGAAATATCGTTTATGATACCATCTGCGCTCTTTGGTCCTGTCTTTGGTTGAATAGTAACTTTTTTTTTTTATCATCAGGCCATTTTGCATTGGGCCAACCTGTGTATTTGCTAAACCTTTCGTTTCATTTCAACTACCCGCATCTTCTAAGTCACAATGCTAACCCCCTAAAGTTCCAAGTCTCTGAACTCTCTTTTTTATACAGCTCTTAGGTAAATCAGACCAGGGAGGGGGGTTTACATTGCTCAGCTCCAAATCAAACACACAAAAACACACTGGAGGGAGTTTTTCCTTCAGAAAAAAAAAAACAATAGCACCATTGTATTCCTTAGAGGCTTTCTGGGGACTTTAATAAACATCGTCTCCAATTTCGGATCCCCACCTCTGAACCAATACTTTAACTGCAGAATAAGAAAAAGGAATTCACTTCAGCAGAACGGTTACATATTTAAGCAAGGACTTAAAAAGCCACCCTCATCATCCCTATTTCCCATATCCCCTCCTTATCTGAGTTATTTCCATTAAGCCTTCCTTACCCTCCTCCTTTGAGAGAGCTTTGTTTACAAAAGTAATGACCTAATGATCTTACCTCCATGACGGGGAGAACATTCAGGGTGGAAGAGAGGATGAGGGTTTCTGCTGATTGCCTGGTGAACTCACCAGCTGTGGAACCCAGCAGTCTGCATCCTCCTGGCTCTGCCCGGGCTGTGCTTCGCTCTCTTATATAGAGGGAGGGATCCTGAGCCTGAGCTCCTTCCACCACCACATTCTCTCTAGGGATTAACCTGCCAGTGACTAGTCTGTGTCTTCAAGCCAGATGCGTCTTATCAACCCACACGGCCAACGGGGGCTGTTTGGAAGGGTAGCTCGGAAGAAACATCTGTAAATCAAGACAGGCAGAGAATGTTCTCAGTTCAATGTGTAAGTGATTTTCAACTCAGCTCCGAATCACGGAGGCCGTGTGAGACAAGGAATAAGCCTTCCTCCTGTTTCCATCTATTAAACCAGCTATTTTCTTTTTTAAAATATATTTTTTGTTGTTGATAGTATTACAAATATCTCCCATTTTCCCCTTCGTCTCCCCTCGCCCTCCTCCCAGTCCCTAAACATCCCTCATATTTTCACTAACCTATTGCCCATGACCATGGGCTATGTATATAAGTATATAAATTCTTGCCCTAGCTGGTTTGGCTCAGTGGATAGAACATCAGCCTGCAGACTGAAGGGTCCCAGGTTCCATTCCCAGGTTCAATTCCCAGGTTCGATTCCGGTCAAGGGCACATGCCTGGATTTCGGGCTTGATCCCCATTAGGGGATGTGCAGCTGGAGGCAGCCAATCAATGACTCTCTGTCATCATTGATGTTTCTATCTCTCTTTCCCTCTCCTATCCTCTCTGAAATCAATAAAGATATATTTTAAAAAACAAGTAAATAAAATAAATTCTTTCATTTTCTCTTCTTATCCCACTAACCTCACATCGAGATATGTCAGTCTGTTCCATGCCTCCATGTTAATATGTTTTTATTGATTTCAGAGAGGAAGGAAGATATAGAAACAACAATGACAACAAAAAATCATTAATTGACTGCCTCCTGTACCCCCGCTACTGGGGATTGAGCCCAAAACCCAGTCATGTGCCTTGACTGGGAATCCAACTGTGATCTCCTAGTATAGGTTGATGCTCAACCACTGAGGATCACTGGCCAGGTGTAAACCAGCTATTTTCAACCTTTTTTATCTCGGGTCACATATAAACTAATTATTAAAATTCTGCAGCACACCAAAAAATATATATTTTTGCCATCTGACAAAAAAAATAGGTATAAAATAGGTATAATTTTGATTCGTTCACATCAAATGGCTATTGTGTTGGCTGTTGTCATTTTCTTTTTTACTTGACAACCTAAGGGAAAAGAGATCAATGCTCCAGACTAAATAAGTATTGCATGTTTAAAAAATTTTTTACAGCACATCGACTGAAAATCACTGTACTAAACTAAGTACATGTTTTCATGGGGTTTTTTTAAAGGATGTTATAGACAGATTTAGAGACTGAACACTTTGTGGGAGAAAAGATCTAAATGCAATTCTGTCACTCAAAATGTAAATAGAACATTCTGGAGGAAAGACACACACATACATATGGCCTAAAACAATATAATACCAACCCTTCATGCTTGACATTCATAGAATGATCAAAAAGAACATCTTTTTTTTTCTTGAAGACATGTTTAAAGGCATCACTAATCTTCCCAAGAGCTTGCCTTAATCCTCAGATATCGAGATCACTCTGTTGGAAAAGTCTTATCATGGTTATCACTCTTGTTCATGTTCTCCAGTTGTTGCCCTGTCTTCTTCTGCCAGATCCTCATTTCCCACGGCTTGACCTTGACTCTAGCAGTTCTTTAATGTCACTGTCACTGATTTCATAGAACACTGTTTTGGGTAAGATTTTTCAGGTCTCCTAGGAAGTTGAGCTACAGTTGGCATGGTTGGGCTAAATAGTCTCGCATTGCCGTTAGGGCACTGGGAGTAGGAGACCTAAGTGTGAGGTGGGAGAAAACATCCAATGCAGGACTGGAAATGTAGATTTTCTTTGGGAGGAGACGCCTTGGAAGGGGTTATAAGTGAAGCCACAGGCCTGAGCAAACATAATTGAAGTCATGGAGACTGATCACCGTGAAGTATACCACAGAAATGCTCCTATTCCGAAAGCAAGAAGAAGAAAAGCTAAAAGAGGAGAGAGAAAGGTTCCCGAGGAGCAAGAGGAAGAAAACAGTCCATGTCAAGCCAACCGAGGAGAATCTCAAGGCGAGGTCAGTCAACCATGACGGACACCAGATGGAGGTCAAGGAGAAGGAGGAAGGAGGAAGACCACACCGCCCGGCAATTCAAACCCTGTGGCTGGACGGAGGGCATACTTCCCACGGAGTCTCTGCTCAAGGCCTTGCAAAACAACGTTGAGGTTAAGTAACTGTAAGAGACTGTATAAATTGTATAAATTATAAAGCAGTTCCTCAGCAGCTGGATTCTGACCTTCGGGGCCTGGATAGCTCTTTGCTGGTGGAGGGAGTGGAGAGGAAGCTGTGCTGTTCATCAGAGCCGAGCCCTGGTCTGTACCCACTCCGTGATAGTAACACACTCCCCAGTCATGCCAATCAAAACCCTGCCAGCCCTAGCCATTTTAGCTCAGTGGTTAGAGCATGGGCCCCTGGACCTAAGCGTCTTGGGTTCCATTCCCAGTCAAGGGCACGTACCTCCATTGCAGGCTCGATCTCTGGCCTAGGTCAGGGCTCACGAGAAAGGCAACCGCCAAAACCGGTTTGGCTCAGTGGATAGAGCATCAGCCTGCGGACTGAAAGGTCCCAGGTTCGATTCTGGTCAAGGGCATGTACTTTGGTGGTGGGCACATCCCCAGTAGGGGGTGTGCAAGAGGCAGCTGTCGATGTTTCTCTCTCATCGATGTTTCTAGCTCTCTATCCCTAACCCTTCCTCTCTGTAAAAATCAGTAAAATATATTTTTTTAAGAAAAAAGAGGAAAGCAACCAATCAATGTGTCTCTCTCACATCGATGTTTCTCTCTCTCCCACCCCTCCCTTCCTTCCACTCTCTCTAAAAACCAATGGAAAAATATCCTCAGTTAGGATTTTAAAAAATAACAACAACAACAAAAATATGTCCAGACATTGCCAAACATCTCCTGGGGACAAAAATCACACACACACACCCTCCATTGAGAAGCGTTGGAAAAATATCTACTCCTAGCAAATGCCCAGCCTTCGAGTCACAAAGCCCAGTGCACAATGTATTACAAACTGAATGTTCTCAGAGTCCTACCCAACGAATACTTCTTTTTAACTCTTTTCAAACCAGAATTTCCCAAATTCATGTGACCAACAGAACTTGCATTTCTAACAATCCCCTCACCTGGTATGTGACAGGCTTTGGCAACTGGTGTCTGAACGGACACTGAATGGGTTAGAGGGGAAAAGCAGGTTTCTGCCAGCCTGGGGAAGGTTCCACTAGAACCTAGCCTTTCCCCACCCCCCACCCCATCTCCTGCTATGACACACCCCCTTTTTCCCATCAGTCCTCACTTCCCTTGGTAGCACCTCAAAAGCGGTTAACAGCTGAGACCGGTTTGGCTCAGTGGATAGGGCGTCGGCCTGCGGACTGAAAGGTCCAGGGTTCAATTCTGGTCGGGGGCATGTACCTTGCTTTCGGGCACATCTCCAGTGTGGGGCATGCAGGAGGCAGCTGATGGATGTCTCTCTCTCATCGATGTTTCTGACTTTCTATCCCTCTCCCTTCCTCTCTATAAAAAATCAATGGAATATATTTAAAATATATATATATGCCACATGTTAACACCCCAGACCCTCGTAAAACTATTAGGCCTCTGATGATAGGCAGGAGCCACTGTGGATCAACTAGGAAAGATATTTGAAAACCTTTTAACAAGCCTGGTTCATTGACTAGCCATTTGGTTTTGTTCTGAGTTAACCCAACAGATTCCATGGACTCAGGAGGCGGAGGAGAAATGAACGCACTGGGGAAGGATAAAGCCTCCTTTTCTCTCTTCTGCTGAGACTGGGTAAGGTCAGCATTGAAACTGTCCGGGGTTGGAAAAAGAAGCAACAGCACCCCCTAGTGGCAGACGTACCCCAGTCCCTGGAGTAAAGAGAAGAGCATTAGGCTCTGGAGCAGTGGTTCTCAACCTTCCTAAGGCCGCGACCCTTGCATACAGTTCCTCACGTGGTGGTGACCCCCAACCATGAAATTTTGCTCCTGTTATGCATCGTGATGTAAATATCTGCATTTTCCGATGGTCTTAGGCGACCCCTGTGAAAGGGTCGTGCGACCCCCAGGTTGAGAACCACTGCTCTGGAATGAACCCATTGGGAAGCCCTGAGAAACACTGACTCTTCTTAGGCTCCAGATCAAGTGCTTGTTGAGCTAACGAAGACTCCCGGTGCTCTCTCTCTTTCCCATTGAAGCGCCATCGTGTAGCCGAAACCGGTTTGGCTCAGTGGATAGAGCGTCGGCCTGTGGACTAAAAGGTCCTGGGTTCGATTCCGGTCAAGGGCATGTACCTTGGTTGCAGGCACATCCCCAGTAGGAGGTATGCAGGAAGCAGCTGATCGATGTCTCTCTCTCATCGATGTTTCTAACTCTCTGTCACTCTCCCTTCCTCTCTGTAAAAAATTAATAAAATATATTTAAAAAAAATTTTTTTAAAGTGTCATCATGTAAACAGTGAAAAATGACTGCTAGGCAATGCCTTATCCAAAGGAAGTTTTCAGCAAATGATTATGACCCGTTTTATCATTACACCCAATAAGATGCTGCCCATCTCCGCTGGTGGCACTGCCTTCAACACTGTAATCTGGGCACTCAAGCGCTGGCCTTCAGCGCCTCCTCTGCATGCTGTTCAAGGTTTAATTAAAGTGAGAGATGTTTACAGGGCTTCACGCTGCCCTTTTAGGGCCAGCCATGGCCCCTTACAGCCCTGCACGGGCCTTTGCTGGGGACTCTGATGGCTGCAGAGGGCAGGGATCCAGTCACCACCAGGGCAGGGATGAGATGTTTTGTCATTTTGCAGTGACGGTTTTTAAATTTAGGAGAAGGCCGGTTTGCTTGGGTTTCTAACTGGCATCGGGTGTTTTCCATGATCAGCAATGCGCATAGGAGCAGCAGCGTGCAAGTGCAAGATACCTCGCATTTGGTTCACATGTGAATGGAATCAAACAGCTCTGAGAAGGAAGATAAAACATGCCGAGTTTCCATGGTTCCCTGACTGCATTAGGTCAAGTCCGGAAACAGCGGTTCTCAACCTTCCTCATGCCGCGACCCTTTAAGACAGCTCCTCATGCTGTGGGGACCCCCAACCCTAAAGTTATTTTCGTTGCTACTTAGTAACTGTAATTTTGCTCCTGTTATGAACTGTAATGTAAATACCTGATATGCAGGATGTCTTAGGCGACCCCTGGGAAAGGGTTGATCCCCAAAGGGGTCGCAACCTATAGGTTGAGAACGGCTGTCTTGGAGGAAGGGTAAATATCAAAAGGCAAGGTCATGCCGAAACCGGTTTTGGCTCAGTGGATAGAGGGTCGGCCTGTGGACAGAAGGGTCCCGGGTTCGATTCCAGCCAAGGGCACGTACCTTGATGGAGGGCACATCCCCAGTAGGGGGCATGCAGGAGGCAGCTGATGGGTGTCTCTCTCACCAAGGTTTCTAACTGTCTATCCCTCTCCCTTTCTCTCTGTAAAAAATCAATAAAAATATATATTTTTTTTTTAAAAGGTAAAGTCATTTATTTATTCTACACTTTAAACTTGTGGTGCCGACAAACAGAGTTGGCTTTGTCTGTTTGATGTTGGTTGTTGTGTTTTTTTCAAATCAAAATTTCAGCATATGATAGTCCTAAAATAAAAATTAATCACTCTCAGATCATGTCAATCTATCCCATAATTTTAGGCTTTTCCCCCTTAAACTCCCTCTCACATATATAATTTGGTGTCAGATCTATCATTACATATTCCATGGCCACAAAAAATAGAGAGCATGGGCGGAAGAAAGAAGTAAAATCCTGTACTGTCCAAACTTTTCAAATGTTGGGGGGAAAAATCTTGGAAACAAGTGAGGAGCAGCCACAAACACATAACTGAAAATTCTTAAAGGAAAAATATTTTCTAAAATTAAGAAAAGGTACTAATTATGTCTCACTAGTATGCAAATGTGCTCTAAAGGCAGACAGTCCAGGTTCAAGTCTTAGGCAAGTTGCTGAGCGACCTTGATCCTCTTGATTCCTTATCCAAAAAAATGGAAATAATATTAACTAACTTAGAGGGTTGTTTCATAAAATGTATCCAAGTAAAGCAGTTAGCTCTGTGCCTGATCTATAGTAAGCTTAGTTCAATAAATGTGAGCTATCGTGCAAAAGACTAGAAACAACCCGAATATTTCCCAATCATGGATTGGTTAAGTCAATTATAGTTTGCACATTAAAATGGAACATTATACAGTTCTAAAACATTGAAGTTTTCCATGCATTGATATGAAAAGATTGCAAAATACACTTTTAATGAGAAAAGAGAAAGCTACAGAGTGGAAGTTACTTTGGGATTAAAACGAGGAAAGATAAGAAAAATATGTATTAATATTTGTTTATATTTGCATGAAGGAACTCTGGAAGGATACCCAAGAAACTAATAAAAGTTATCACCTGACTGGGGATGCATGTGAGAAGGAGCAGAGTGAGCATATTAAAACAGGATAAGTAGAAAAAGCAATGGGACTCAGACTTTTTACCTTATAATGGTTTATCTCTTTAATACATTAGTGAATATATTACCTATTCAAAGGTGAAATTCAAAATTATCCCGTTTAAATTTGTTAGCTCTATTATTTTATTGCTCAGAGTGCCATAGAATAAGCATCCTAGAGATTCTCTGTCCTATGCTTGCTTGTTCATCCATTGTTTGGAGGAACTGGGGTATATTGTAAGCATAAGCAATAAGATCTCACTGAGCCGAAACCGGTTTGGCTCAGTGGATAGAGCGTCAGCCTGCGGACTAGAGGGTCCCAGGTTCGGTTCCGGTCAAGGGCATGTGCCTTGGTTGCGGGCACCTCCCCAGTGGAGGGCGTGCAAGAGGCAGCTGATCCATGTCTCTCTCTTATCGATGTTTCTAACTCTCTATCCCTCTCCTTTCCTCTCTGTAAAAAAATCAATAAAATATATTTTAAGAAAAAAATAAATCTCACTGAAGGCTTCATGGATGCCAGGTGGTCTGCATGCAACGGAGATCGAGTGATTCACAGATCGTCACTCTAACACAGTTCCTAGATGTTTATGTGACCATGTTTCCAAATGTACGTTCTTTCCTAGTGAGCATATAAGGAAAGAGCACTGATTATATGCATTTAAATACACATGAAGATGTGTTACGTTATCATTACTCATAAAGAGATCAGCTTCACGCTCTTCTTGTGTGGGCCTGCTTCTTGGGAGAAAATGTGACTTGCCGGAAAGAGCATCAGGCAAGCCTTATCTCAGATCCAGCCTTTACCATTTACTTTCTACATTATTCTTTTAAGCCTCAATTTTCTTACTTAAAATAAAAATAATGAGGTAGAAGAAGGTAAAGGAGAGACAAATGGTGATGAAAGGAGATTTGACTTTAGGTGGTGAACACACAATACAACATACAGATGATGTGTTAGAGAATTGTGCACCTGAAAGCTATTTAATGTTATTCACCAATGTCACACAAAAAATCAATAAAAATTAAAATTAAAAATAGCCAAAACCGGTATGGCTCAGTGGATAGAGCATCAGCCTGCGGACTGAAAGGTCCCAGGTTCGATTCCGGTCAAGGGCATGTACCTTGGTTGCGGGCACATCCCCGGAAGGGGGCGTGCAAGAGGCAGCTGTCGATGTTTCTCTCTCATCGATGTTTCTAACTCTCTATCCCTCTCCCTTCCTCTCTGTAAAAAAAAAAAAATCAATAAAATATATTTTTAAAATTAAAAATAATAATAAAGTCTGAAGTTAAAAAAAAAAAGCCATTTACTTTCCATGACTCGTGAGTGCCATCTAGTGACCATGCAGGCAACTCGACGAACAAGAAGCACTCCATCAAATTACAATAGAGAAAATAAATGTTATGTTTATACTGTAAAACAAACAAGAAAATAAAACCTTTTCTGTAGGGCTTATGAAACCCAAGACACATAGAATTCATACTGCAGTGTCTTGAACACATATAGGTCTCCACACCCTCCACACCCATGAACAACAATAAGTGAGGTTTTTTTTTCCAAAAAATATGCCTACGCAAAGGTGAGCCAGAGAAAAATGTCAGCAAAATAGTTTGTCCTCAGACAGACCTCCAATGACACCCAGTTTGGGTGCCAAACTTTTTCGAGAACGACAGTATCAACTTGCAAAAACACTGGGTCCAGAATGAACTCGGTCGTTAATTCACGAACGACTATGTGACATTAGAAGAAAGAGTCTTATGGCCTGGGGAGATGGCCATTCGGGAATGCAGTTATTTTAGTGATCTACATTTGCATGATCTCTAAAATGAGAATGCTCGGACTTATCCAAGTGTCAAGATCCTTTTTAAAAAAATAGATAGATAGATAGATAGATAGATATAGATAGATGTAGATAGATATAGATATAGATATATAGATATATAGATATATAGATATATAGATAGATATATAGATAGATATATAGATATATAGATATATAGATATATAGATAGATATAGATAGATATATATAGATATATATAGATATATAGATATATAGATATATTTCATTTTTTTTTTATTTAGAGAGGAAGGGAAAGGCACAGAAAGCTAGAAACATCCACCAGCTGCCTCTTGCACGCCCCCTACTGGGGATGCGCCTGCAAGCAAGGTCCATGCCCTTGACCGGACTCGAACCTGGGACCCTGCAGTCTGCAGGCCGGCGCTCTACCCACTGAGCCACACCGGTTTGGGCCAAGATCCTTTTTCACGCGGAAAGCGCACCAGCCAGCCCTGCAGCTGTGCCTCGAATGATGGCACAGCTCATGCCGAGGCGGAGGCCCCGCCGACAGCGGCATTCTTCTAATTGACAAAGAGGGAAGCCCTATGTGTCGGTGGCGGGGACGCAGAGGACTAACTAGGTCAGCTCTGCACGGAGGGGGAGTCCCTGAGAGGCCCCAGGCCTCCAGGGCAGCGGGTCTCCACCCGTGGGTCGCGACCCCTTTGGGGAGCCAACGCCCCTTTCACGGGGGCCGCCCCAAACCATCGGGAAAACACAGGGCGAAGCTCCCCAAGCTCAGAGGTCCTCCTCGCGCCATCCGCCGCCGAGGAGCGCACGCGCATGCGCAGGCGCGAGGAGGCGGGGCTGCGCGCTGGCCCAGGCGCATTCCTATTGGAGGGCGCCGCCGTGCTGCGGGAAGTCTCGCGTGATGAGCGCGGAAGTCTCGCGTTTCCGGGGTACTTTTTGGCGCGGTGGGGAGCTGCGGCGGGCGGTGCTCAGCGTTTCCGGGGTACTTTTTGGCGCGGTGGGGAGCTGCGGCGGGTGGTGCTCAGCGTGGTCCCGAGGGGCCGCTGCCCCGGGTGGAGGGACGAGGCCGGACTCCGGGCCGGGGCGAGCGGGCGCCACGGGGGCGAGGTGGGAGGTGGGGAGCGGCGGCGGGGTTTCTGGGCTTGCAGGCCCGCGGCCTAGCGGACCCTCACTGCGGGGCGGCCCGGGGGGCGGGGAGGAGCCCCATCGCAGGCTTTCCGCGCCGCGCCGCGCGCACGTGGTGGAGGCGGCCCGGAAAGGACCTTGTAAGGCCCAGTGGTTTTAAACTCAGCTTGAGACGTGATTTTTCTTTTTTTTTAATTTTTTTTATTAATGTGTCACATGTGTACATATCTCCCCATTGCCCCTCCCCCTCCCAGGCATCCCCCAATTTCCCCCCCCCCCCGTGTCTGGGCCCATTGGTGGTGCTTCTCTGCAATGCGTACAAGTCCTTCGGTTGCTCTCTTATCTACACCCCCCTCTCCCTCACCTTCTTGTGATTTTTCTTTTTTTTTTTTTTATTAATGTGTTACATGTATTCATATCTTCCCATTGCCTCCCCCTCCCAGGCATCCCCCAACCCCCCGGTGTCTGGGTCCATTGGTTGTGCTTATTTGCATGCATACCAGTCCTTCGGTTGCTCTCTTA
>JAAGEH010002531.1:75186614-75234495 GCA_011751065.1 Lasiurus cinereus
TGGTTGTGCTTATTTGCATGCATACCAGTCCTTCGGTTGCTCTCTTATCTATCCCACCTCCCCCTCACCTTCCTGTGATTTTTCTTTACTGTTGCCCTAATGTGATGTCAGAGGAGTGCTGGGAAAAGGTGCCAGAATTTACTGAAGGCTTTTTTCTTTTTTTTTCTTTCTTTCTTAAACTATTGGGGTGACATTGGTCAACGTGAACCTACAGGTTTCAGGTGTGGGTTTCTGTGTTACAAGGTCTGTGTGCAGCACTATGTGTTCACTACGCTGTCCAATCTCCTGTCACCATGTATTAGGGTTCCCCCTTCCCACCCCCCCATTGCCATCATCCAACAGCTGGTTAAGGCAGTTTTCCACAGGGGAGGTTTGGAGTTATTGGCCGTTAAAATGGTCCCATTGTAGGCTAAGTGAGTATTAAGACATTGTGCCTGATATAAGAATAGATTTTGGAAATATAAATCTTTTTTTTAATATATTTTATTGATTTTTTACAGAGAGGAAGGGAGAGGGATAGACAGAATCATCGATGAGAGAGAAACATCGATCAGCTGCCTCCTGCATGCCCCCTACTGGGGATGTGCCCGCAACCAAGGTACATGCCCTTGACCAGAATCGAACCTGAGACCTTTTAGTCCGTAGACCGACGCTCTATCCACTGAGCCAAACCGGTTTCAGCGGAAGTATAAATCTTAAAATGGATATGCTTAAGAAAACAGGAAGAGAGAGATTTCTTTGAAATTGTCTTTTTACCTAAAATTGGTTTATGTCATGTGTAATATTTAACAGAATGAAAAGTGGGTTCTGAGAAAGGGAGATGACCATGGTACCATGAGGAATGTGAGCAAAATGGTAGCCGCCTGAAATGTGGGAGGTGTAAGGTGCTAATGACCGTGTCTGTTTTAGGCCGGTAAAAATCAAGGTGACTCCAAGAAAATGGCTCCTCCTCCAAAGGAGGCAAAAGAAGATAGTGAAAGTGAGGAAATGTCAGATGAAGAAGATGAAAGCAGTGGAGAAGAGGTAATTATGTACAATTTAATGCAGAGTCCTATATACAGGCATGTTGTATGTCTGAACATACTGGCAAAGGTAAGATTGTATTTCTTTATATATGCCCTGTTGTAATGGTTGAGTGTCAAAAATACCATACGGGTAAGTATTTGGATAAGCTTGAGAGAAAAGATCTGGAGCCTCTTCCTCATGTGCCCTCCACAGGGCTTAGTGTGATGATGTGTTAAGTCATTTCCAGTTTCAACATACTACCCCACATGCTGGGGAAGGAAACAGCCTGGACACTTAGCTGTCTCGTGTGTGGCAGTGCTGAGCATTACATTCAGGTCTGAGGTTAGTCTTACCAGATCCTTTCCTAGCTGCCAAGCAGGGGTTTCTCTCTCTCTCTCTTTCTTTCTTTCTTTCTTTCTTTTTTTTTTTTTTATAAGTTTTATAATACTAGTCACATTTTATAATGTTGTGGAGTGAGGAATGCCACCTCCCTTTGTGCTGATAATGATACTCTGCTACTCCTGGTTATTGTTCCATACTGTAAAGACAAGTTTTATTTTAACACATAACTTGATAAAACTGGTGGTCAAAAAAAAAAAAAAGCTTTGAATATGACTTGAATGTAGATAATGTTTTTATCATGCTAACTGCTCACTCTTTGTATTAATTTTGCAAGGACTGTCCAGCCTATTTTGTACTCATTTTATCTCTGGTCCTAATACTGAGCTTTCAGTGAACTTTATACCACCTCCCCAAATGATTTAATAAAATTTTAACAGTTAGAGCTTTTTGTTATAGGAATTAATTCATAATCCTTAAAACAACATGTAATATTGGTTATCATAGTCAAAAGAGAAAAAAAGTTGAGGCTTTAAAAAATCTTTCCTCGGGCCACACAGCAGATAAGATCCAGACAGTATTTTCAGACTGTATTTGGGTACTTTGTTGCAAAGTGAAGAACTTCGCCAAAGCTGAAGCAATTACTAGAGAATGAGGTACAGAAATTACAAGTCTGGGTCCAGCGGTACTTGAAGTGTTAAGGGTTCATTATGATTGGATATTTTACCTGACAGGATTCTCCTACCTTGATGCTTTAACAAGTTCTTTTGTTAGCTGTTATGAGCAGTGTAGTTAATAAGGACAAACTCAGAGGTGGACCTGCATCAGGTCTTGTATCCTGAGCTTTCAGTGTCTTAATTTTGTTAATAGAGTATGCTGCTTTTTAACTTAATCATTGCTTCCCCATCGCATTAGTGTTCCTGCTTGTCTAGTATACATGTTAATGGGGCTCTTGCTTTTGCTTTTTTAAAACCTGTAATTTTTATCCTTTGCCTTATCACCTCAAAGTAAGTTTGGCTATGTGGATTTTGAATCTGCTGAGTACCTGGAAAAAGCCTTAGAACTCACTGGTTTAAAAGTCTTTGGCAGTGAAATTAAACTAGAAAAACCAAAGGGAAAAGACGGTATAAGAGGTATATACTGTTTTAGGTAATTATGATACTGATAGGTAATTCCTTAATTGATATATTTCTAGTCTAATTGGCCAGGTTAAATAATTACTCTTTTTCCTTCCTCCCCCTCCTCCCCGAGTATTGTAAGGATTAAATAAGTTAGAATGTTAAATACTTACAGTAGTGCCTGACAGTGTTTGCTGGTGCTAGAAATTCCTGAGTCAGCAAGCAATAATGAACTTACAAAAAAATAACTGTTTAGTTTTGGCCGGCATGACTGAGTTGGTGAACATCATCTCATGCACCGAAAGGTTGCCTGTTCAAATTCCCAGTCAGGACACATCACATGCTCAGGTTGTGGGCTTGATCCCGGAGTAGGGAGTGTGCAGGAGGCAGCCAATTGATGCCTCTTTTCCTAAATTTTCAAAAGAAAAATAGCCTAGCCCAGTGAATTTCATGCACTGGGCCTCTAGTTATAATATAACCTAGTTATTAATAACTAGGAAGAACCAAAGAGAAGACCAGATATTACCAACATGTCATTTGTGCAACTTTGCCAAGAAGCTACAGTTTAGATGAAAGCCCAGTAAAATCTGGATGAACTAGGGAAGGTATTTGCCTTTCAATCATACTTAGGAATAGGTCATTGGCTATAGTAGGCATGGCCACTTCAAGCACCTGAAGATTTGAGATACTTAAGCTCCTAAAAGGAGTTTGCTTCTTGCTCTCTTGGGACTCCTGTTGCAGGGGGTACGCTCTCTTGGATCCCCTGCATTCGTACATATGGCTCAAAGCCATGTGGACCCCATACAATAGACTGAATGACTGAAACTAACATATTACTGTACTGGACCCAATTCCATCATGGAACAGAAACTTTGGATGCTGGCATTGCTTTTATCTCTACTGAATCCCCAGATGCACACCTTCCAGTCTGGTTTAAACTCAGAGATGTAATTCCACACAAATAAAAATCATTCATCCTCCCATGTGAGTCTCTGAAAATTCTTTTTCTTGAGATATCCTAAGGCAGTGGTTGGCAAACCGCAGCTCACGAGCCACATGCAGCTCCTTGGCCCCTTGAATGTGGCTCTTCCACAAAATACCACATGCAGGCGTGCACATACAGTGCAATTGAAACTTCATGGCCCGTGCGCAGAAGTCGGTTTTCGTCCTGGGTGAGTCTATTTGAAGAAGCGGCATTACAAGAAGTGGGGGTGTCAGGTGACAGGAGACTCAGCGCAGGTAGGCTGGGGGATACACAGTGCAGGGGAGACGCACACAATTCATGCACGAGTTGAGTGAGCCAGCAGCCAGCAGTCTCGTTGTGCAGTGGTCAGTGCTAGTTGCATCCACAAATCGCACTTAGGTGACAAAAATATCTACTCGAAGCATAAAGTTACCTGTATTTTTTCAACCAGCTGCAAATCCTACAGGTATTTTAGTCATCAATTTAAGAATTGTACCCTGACCGGTTTGACTCAGAGGATAGAGTGTCAGCCTACAGACTCAGTGATCCCAGGTTCAATTCCAGTCAAGGGCATGTACCTTGGTTGCAGATACATACACAGTGGAGTGTGCAGGAAGCAGCTGATCGATGGTTCTCTCTCATTGATGTTTCTAACTCTCTATCCTTCTCCCTTCCTCTCTGTAAAACATCAATAAAATACTTTTTTAAAAGAATTGTAATTATTTTGTGTTGGTGGCTTTATTATAAAATGAATCTTTGTTTTAGGTGCCCTGTTTGACATGGCTACAAAGAAGAAGCAAAGAAAAACAGGAGACAAAAACCGTGAATTTAAAGTTGAATGAACTGAGACTTTCACGTTTATTCAAAACTTAAATGGCCTTCCGACCTGTCCTATTTGTCAGGAAAAATTGGCACATAACAGGAAATCAAGTTTGGAGAGACACTTTACAACTAAACATGTGTCATTTAGTACTAAATCTCCTGTCGGTGATGCAAGGAAGAAAGCAGTTGAGGAACTCTACTGGATGCAATCTTTCAACAATGTTAATATTGCAAGTTTTGTGGTTAGTCAAGAGATTGCTAAGAGAGGAAAACCATATACAGACGGTGAATACATAAAAAGTTGTTTTATAAGTGCATCCAAAGAGCTATTTCAGGATTTTAAGAACAAAGGATATATTCTTTTAAAAAATTAGAAAAAAAAAATCAATGTGGCGGCATAGGTGAACACCTAAACTGCTGCCTGGCACAACAATTTCAAAACTGCAACTAAAAGACAAAACGGACATCATCCAGAACCACAGGAAAGTTGGATGAGTAGAAATTCTACAACTAGAAGGAAAGAAGAGGGCTCATGGAGACTCAGAGGAAGTGTAAAAAGCTAAGGTATGGAGACATGTGTGTGGAGAGTGGACACCAGAGTGCTTGACTGGCTTCCTCTGCTGGGAAGGAGATGCAGACTCCCAACTGCACTGAACCCCTTATTCTATGGCACTGAGCCCCATTTTAGGGCAAGATCCTGGGAACCCAGATTCACACGGGTCCTGGAGCGAGGGGAGCTGGAAAGGCAGTGGTCTAGAGCGTGCATACAGATGGCGCCAGCCATTACCATGGGACACTTGAGACCCAGGGGCCCCATAGGGTGGGACTGACTGGAAGCCAAGGCACTCTGAGACTCCACCACATCCAAGGTCAACAAAGAGGCTTTTGCAGTTTTGCAAGTCTTGTATCATAAGGCTAATTCCAACATAGCAGTACTCCCAGCATAGTGAAAATGCGGAGACAAAGGAACAGATCGAAAACAAATGACTGCATATAGAGTTCAAAACCACTGTTATAAGGTTTTTCAAGAATTTCCTAGAAAAGATGATAAATTTAGCGAGACCCAAGAGGGGATGAAAAAGAACCAACTAGAAATTAAACATACACTGACTGAAAAAAAATATATTGTAGAGACCAAACAGCAGACTAGAGAAACATAAGAAGTAAGTCAAAGATTTGAAATACAAAGAAGCAGAAAACACTTCACTGGGAAAGAAAAAAGAATCCAAAAATTTGAAGATAGTGGAAGGAGCCTCTGGGACAACCTCAAGAATTATGGGGGTGCCACAAGAAGAGAACAAGATACTAAAAACCTATTTGAAGAAATAATAGCCAAAACCATTTTGGCTCAGTGGATAGTGTCGGCCTGCGGACTGAAAGGTCCCACGTTCGATTCCGGTCAGGGGCATGTATCTTGATTGTGGGCACATCCCCAGTAGGGGGCATGCAGGAGGCAGCTAATTGATGATTCTCTCTCATCGATGTTTCTAACTGTCTATCTCTCCCTTTCTCTCTGTAAAAAAATCAATGAAATATATTTAAAAAAAAAAAATGACTGAAAACTTCCCCCACCTGGTAAAAGAAATAGACTTACAAGTCTAGGAAGCGCACAGAACCCCAAACCAAAGGAATCCAAAGAAGACTACATCAAAACACATAATTAAAACACCAAGAGCAAAAGACAAAAATATTAAAAGCAGCAAGAGAAAAACAGTTAATTACCTACAAGAGAGCACCCATACGATTGTCAGCTGATTTCTCATCAGAAACTATACAGGCCAGACGGGAGTGGCAAGAAATATTCAAAGTGATGAATAGCAAGAACCTACAACCAAGATTACTCTACGCAGCAAAGCTATCATTCAGAATTGAAGGGCAGATAAAGAGCTTCACAGATAAGAAAAAAACTAAAGGAGTTCATCAGCACCAAACCAGTGTTACCTGAAATGCTGAAAGGTATTCCATAAGAAGAGGAAGAAGAAAACAGTAAAGGTAAAAATCATGAACAACAAATATACATCTATCAACAAGTGAATCTAAAAATCAAGTGAATTAAAAATCTGATGAACAGAACTGGTGAATGTAATAGAATTAGAGGCATAGAAAGGGAGTGGACTGATAATTCTCAGGGGGGAAAGAGGTGAGGGGGTGCAGGGAGAGACTGGACAAAAATCATATACCTATGGATGAGGACAATGGGGGGGAGGTAAGGGGAGAGGGAGCGTGGGGGCCAAGTGGAGGGGGGCTATGGGGGGAAAGAGGAACAATTGTAATAATATGAACAATAAAGATTTATTTTTAAAAATTAAATAAATTTGTGTTGGAATCAGCCTTATGATATAAAAATCAAAAAAGAAAAGAAAACAGGAAATAAAAAGAAGGGGGGAACAAGACTAGAGTTTGAAGCACTTTTCAGCAATAAAAGTGAACTGCAGAAAATAGCTTACTTGGTTGACATCTTTGCCATCTTGAATGAGTTAAATTTATCACTGCAAGGACCAAATGCAACATGCCTTGATTTGTCCGAAAAGATCCGATCATTGCAAATGAAACTTAAGCTTTGGCAAGAAAAATTGGATGAAAATAAAATTTACATGTTGCCTACTGTATCTGCTTTCTTTGAGGAACATGATACTGAACCAGACAAAAGGATTACAATGATAATTTCTGTGAAAGAACACTTGCCCATGCTTGCGGGTGAAGTTTCATCGTACTTTCCAAACCTACCTGACACCCTATTTGCTCTTGCCAGAAGCCCATTCACAGTCAAAGTTGAGTATGTTTTTGAGACAGCACATGAGGAGTTCATTGAACTTATTAACAGCAATGCTTCGAGAACTGATTTCTCTACAATGCCAGTTACAGAATTCTGGGTCAAGTGTTTGCAGTCATATCCCATTCTGTCTGAGACTGTGTTGCGCCTTCTTCCATTTCAACATATCTTTGTGAAACAGAGTTTTCCAGCTTGTTGGTTATCAAGTCTAAATACAGAAGTAGACTTGTAGAAGATGATCTTCGTTGTGCTCTTGAAAAGACTGCCCTGAGAATTTCTGATCTGGTGAAAAAGAAGCAATCTCAACCTTCACACTGACGTTGGCTCTTTATGCATATTGTTGCAAAATGTAGCAATGTAGTTTACTACCGTTATATTAAAACTGTTACCCATGCTATACCATGTTCAATACAATGTCATTTATTTGTAATTAGAAATAAATATTCCATAATATATAATTACATATTGTTTTTGTGATTAATCACTATGTTTAATTTGTAACAATAAAAATACATCCTGCATATCAGATATTTACATTATGACTCATTACAGTAGCAAAATTACAGTTATGAAGTAGCAAGGAAGATAATTTTATGGTTGGGGGTCACCACAACTTGAGAAACTGTATTAAAGGATCACGGCATTAGGAAGGTTGAGAACCACTGCTCTAGGGGATTCTTGCCGAAGGCTACAGACCCTGCCTTGATTTTTTCAAACAAGTCTGAGCCTCTGGGTGATTTAATGGAATATTTATGTTTGGACTTCAAAACATCCTTGTTTTAAAGACACTACAGATACATGTGTTTTATCAAGGATACCTACCCTGTTGATAGTACCTAGAGGTTAATTTTAGTTCAAGCTGTTGCTACAATAAAAGCCTAAGGAGGCAGGTGAACGGGGCTATCTGGTTCCTTTAGCCAGGCAGTTCCTTAGCCCTCCCTTTCACAGACATATGTGTCAGAGTAATCATCCATTGCTCAAGGTCTGCTGGTCAGCCCTGGCAGTTGATAAATGTTTTTATTGCCAAAAAATATATTTCAAAACATGTGACCTCAATTCAGGATGAAAGAAAGAGGGCACCTATTTTGCAGAACATTGAACACTTACTATAGAGTCTAGAGATTCGTGGCCTCTCTCATTAAGAGTCTAATGGGGAAACCTCAAAATGGGAAATAAACTTGAGAAACGGTCCAAACACAGGGAGTGACCTCTATTCACACAGGAAATTGAGCAATTGAATTGTATAAAACAGACCCATGCCCTAGCCCAGTGGTCGGCAAACTCATTAGTCAACAGAGCCAAATATCAATAGTACAATGATTGAAATTTCTTTTGAGAGCCAAATTTTTTAAACTTCTAACACCACTTCTTCAAAATAGACTCACCTAGGCTGTGGTATATTGTGGAAGAGCCACACTCAAGGGGCTAAAGAGCCACATGTGGCTCTCCAGCCGCAGTTTGCCAACCACAGCCCCAGCCAGTTGGGCTCAATGGATAGAGCATCATCCTATAGACTGCAGGGATCCAGGTTTGATTTCGGTCAAGGGCATATGCTCGGTTGTAGCCTCAGTTCCCAGAAGAGCATATGCAGGAGGCAGTCAATCAATGAATCTCTCTCATCATTGATGTTTCTTTTTCTCTCCTCCCTTCCTCTCTAAAATCAATTTTTTTAAAGTGTATTTTATTGATTTTTTTACAGAGAGGAAGGACAGAGAGCTAGAAATATCCATGAGAGAGAGACATCAATCAGCCGCCTCCTGCATGTCCCCCACTGGGGATGTGCCCGCAACCAAAGTACACGCCCCTGACCAGAATCGAACCTGGGACCCTTCAGTTCGAGGGCCGATGCTCTATCCACTGAGTCAAACCGGTTTTGGCTCTAAAATCAATTTTTAAAATATTTTTAAAAAAAAGATCCATGAAAATGGACATACTTGATGTTTTACCTAAAGTATACCTAAAATGGTCACCTCTCCTCCATCCACAATAGACACTATGTTTTTAGCCAGTGTACATTGAGGGATATATATGCTAATGGGGTGGGGAAATACATAATAAATCAAGGGAATACAAAGTGATAAGGCACCTCTGAATCATTCGTGAGTTTTTCACTCATCTCACTGCCTCCCACACACAATCCATCAAGAATATACCTCTGGAGTGAGAATCCAAGATTGCGGCATAGGTAAACACCTACACTGCTGCCTCGCACAACAATTTCAAAACTACAATTAAAAGACAGAACGGACATCATCCAGAACCACAGGAAAGCTGGCTGAGTGGAAATTCTACAACTAGAAGGAAAGAGAGGGGCTCACAGAAACTCAGAGGAGCTGCAAAAAGCTGAGGTACGGAGACGCGCGCGTGGAGAGAGCAGGAGCCAGAGTACCTGGCTGACTTTCTCTGGCGGGAGGGAGACGGAGACTCTCAGTGGCATTGAACCCCTTATCCTACGACACTAAACCCCAGATCCAGCCGAGACTCATATAGGGGGAGTTTGGACTGTGAAAAGGGAGAAGTGCATGGGGAGTCGCAAAAGATCAGAAGTCTGGTGATGCGCACGGCACTGCGCGCAGAGGACTGACTGCTGATTGTGCTGCTGGCTTTCATAAGTGGCAGGAGACAGACCCTCCCAACAGCACCACTTCTAACTCCACTAAAGCCCAGTTTCAGGCGAAACCCTGGGGACCCAGACTCATATGGTCCCGGAGCACAGGGGAGCCAGAGGGGCAGCAGTCTAGAGGCACTGCAAGAGCACACGCACACAGACACTGCTCCAGTGATTACTCAGTCATGTGAGACTCAGGGGCCATAGAGGGCGGGGCCGACTGGGAGGCAAGGCGGTCCCTTAAGCCCTGAGATTCCACCCATCCCAAGCTCAACAGAGAGGCTTTTGCACTTTTGCAAATCTGGTATCATAAGGCTGAATCCAACACAGAAGTTCTCCCGGCATAATGAAAATGCCGAGACAAGGGAAGGGATCACAAACAAAAGAAATGGAGGAAAACAAACAATTGGATATAGAGTTAAAAACCATGCTTATAAGGTTTTTCAAGAATATGCTAGAAAAGATGGATAAATTTATCAAGTCCCAAGAGGAGATGAAAAAGAACCAACTAGAGATGGAAAAGAACCAACTAGAAATTAAATATACACTGACTGAAATAAAAAATATTATACAGAGACCTAACAGCAGACTAGAGGAAGGCAAGAATCAAGTCAAAAATTTGAAATATAAAGAATCAGAAAACACTCAACTGGAAAAGCAAGAAGAGAAAAGAATCTAAAAATGTGAAGATAATGTAAGGAGCCTCTGGGACAGCTTAAAGCATACCAACATCAGAATTGTGGGGGTGCCAGAAGAAGAGAGATAGCAAGATACTGAAAACCTACTTAAAGAAATAATGACTGAAAACTTCCCACATCTGGAAAAAGAAATAGACTTACAAGTCCAGGAAGCACACAGAACCCCATATAAAAGGAATCCAAAGAGGACCACACCAAGACACATCATAATTAAAATACCAAGAGCAAAAAACAGAGAGAGAATATTAAAAGCAGCAAGAGAAAAACAGTTCATTACCTACAAGGGAGCACCCATACGACTGTCAGCTGATTTCTCAACAGACACTATGCAGGCCAGAAGGGAGGGGCAGGAAATATCAAAGTGATGAATAGCAAGAACCTACAACCAAGAATACTCTATCCAGTAAAGCTATCATTCAGAATTGAAGGGCAAATAAAGAGCTTCACAGATAAGAAAAAGCTAAAGGAGTTCATCAACTCCAAGCCAGTATTATATGAAATGCTGAAAGATACTATTTTAGAAGAGGAAGAAGAAAGAGGTAAAAGATAAAAAATTATGAACAACAAATACATATCTATCAACAAGTGAATCTAAAAATTAAGGGAATTAAAAATTTGATCAACAGAATAAACTGGTGAATATAATAGAATCAGAAGCACAGAAAGGGAATGGACTAATGATTCTCAGGGGGAAAGGGGTGAGGGGTGTACAGGGAGAGACTGGACAAAAATCATACACCCATGGATGAGGTCAATGGGAGGGAGGTCAGGGTAGAAGGGGAAGGGTGGGAGCCGGGTGGAGGGGAGCTATGGAGGGGAAAAAAGAGAAACAAAAATGTAATAATCTGAATAATAAAGATTTGATTTTTTAAAAAAAGAATATACCTCTGTTTATACCTCTCTTCATTGTATCTACTGTCAATGGATAGCCAGGCTGTCCATATAATTTGCTCCCTTACCTCCTGTCTAGTATATTTGATTATTGGAATACACACATCATAAAATTCACCCTTTTAAACATTCACGTGAATGTGAAACCATCACCATCCAGAGTATGTTCATCATTTCCAAAAGAAATTTCATCCCCATTAGCAGTCAGCCCCCATGTCCCCTAGCTCCTGGCAACCACTAATCTACTTCCTATCTCCATGGATTTGTCTCTTCTGGTCATATCATATAAGTAGATTCATCCAATATGTCGGTTTTTGTGTCTGACTTCATGTAGCATAATGTTTCCAAGATTCATCTGAGTTGTAGTATGTGTAGGTACTTTATTCTTTTTTAAGGGAGAACAATATTCTGTGGATATACCACATTTTCTTTATCCATTCATCAGCTGGTGGACATTTGAGTTGCTTTACTTTTTTGACTATTACATATAACTATAGGCCTGGTGCATGAAAATCCATGCACTGGAGGGGGTTCCTCAGCCCAGCCTTCCCCCTCTCACAGTCTGGAAGCCTTCAGGGGACGGAGGCAACCCGGCAATCGGGAAGGCAATGCCTCATCACACCTCTGCTGCTGCCACTGCCGGCAGCGCAAGCCTCTGCTGGCCCTGGTTACCTGAGCCTTGCCTGCGCCTCAGGCATCTGCTGTGCAGCCGCCATCCAAGGCTTGCCTGTGCCTCTGGCCGGCCCTGGGTGGCTGCAGGGTTGAAGGGACTGGGAGACTCCAGAGGCAGGCACCCCGGCAGGGCTGAGAGTACTGGGTGCTGCCATCTTGTGGCTATGGGCACCACCATTTTGAGGGCAGGGCAGTCAATTAACATATTCCCTCCTTATTGGCTGTGGGTGCCGCCATCTTTGAGACAGAGTGAGGGTCAATTCACATATTCCCTGTTTATCAGATAGTATGCTGCTGTGAACATTCATATAAGGTTTTTGTATGGAGATATCTTCAATTCTTTCCAGAACATAGCTAAGAACTCTGCTTAACATTTTGAGGAACTGTACCAAATTATTTTCAAAATCAGCTGCACCATTTAACATGTCCACTAAGCGTGTACGAGAACTTTAATTTCTCCACATCCTCTCTGATACTTCTTGCTGTCCATCTTTTTAATTATAGCCATCAGAGAAGACGCGAAGAAATATCTCATTGTGGCTTTGATTTTCATTCTTCTAGTAATAATCTTGAGCATCTTTTCATGTACCTTTTGGCTATTTCATGTATAAAGTTTCATTTATAAAATGGAATATAAGAGGACTTCCACACTCTCATTGTGCATCCACCCACCTATCAGCATCAGTACCCCAATACTCTGCCTTACCCTTTGTTACCATAGGCGACCTCTATGCACTCCTATTTGAGGCCAACTCCTCCACTTGTTAACTGGCTGCTGTCCTGTCCACTCACAGTTGGAACCTAACCAGCCCTCATCGCCCTGAAAAACTCTGCTGAGAAACAACCCTGCCCTTAATCACATGGGGTTCTCCACTCCTTCACCATTGAGCATTGCATGATGGGCTGATTGTGTGACCCCTACTCCAGCAGAAATATTTAAATGTTTCCCTAGACGCTCTGCATTTGGGCCCATGGTGGGAGCTCAGAGCATTTTGCAGAATGAATAACATTCCTAGACTCAGCCCTCGATCCCGGGTGCATGTGTTTCCAAGCCTCTCAGGAAAAGCTTTGCCTCGCCTTTGATATGTTTCTGATGAATGCCCCGATAAAATACAATAAGATATATTGATTGGGTCTATTTCAGGAAAGAAAGGTTATTATGCTTTTGAACCCAGCAGGTTCACTTTATGCTAGGGGGACTTTGTTCACTCCCAAAACAACTAACTACTCTGCTGAGTGATGGGCTCCTTCTGGTTAAAAAGAGAAAAAAGACAAAATTGACCCTCTGTTCACCCTAAGTCTCTCCAACAAGAATATAAAATATATGGTGCTGCTATAACTCAAATGGGCTTCTAAAGCATTTTCTATTCCATCTGAGAGCAGCCTTCAAAAGAGATATAAGGAGCTGAAACCGGTTTGGCTCAGTGGATAGAGCGTTAGCCTGTGGACTGAAAGGTCCCAGGTTCACCGGTCAAGGGCATATACGTTGGTTGCGGACACATCCTCAGTAGGAGGTCTGCAGGAGGCAGCTGATCGATGTTTCTAACTATCCCTCTCCCTACCTCTCTGTAAAAAATCTGTAAAATATATTTTTAAAAAAATTTTAAAAAGCCGAAACTGGTTTGACTCAGTGGATAGAGCGTCAGCCTGCAGACTGAAAGGTCCCGGTCAAGGGCATGTGCCTTCGTTGTGGGCACATCCCCAGTAGGGGGCATGCAAGAGGCAGCTGATTGATATCTCTCTCAACGATGTTTCTAGCTCCCTCTCCCTCTCTGTAAAAAAATCAAAATTTTTTTAAAGATAATGAGGAGAATGCCGCCAATTAATTAAGGTCCTGGGACCGGAGAACCTGTTAAGCCTGACCCTTCTGGTTGGACTTAGCACAGAGGAAGAGTGTCCCATGGTCAGGCCCACACGATGCATTTCAGACATCTCATGTGCCTCAGCCTCTGTTTTCTGCTTTTTTTTTTTCTACTCCTCTTTCAACAAGAAAATCCCCCATGCCAGTTTTCATGCACTTATTCGGGGCACATTTTCCAGATACCATTACCCCAAAGGTTGATCTCTCATGAGGCCTGAAAGACAGCGCTCACAATTTCTCCCTTGCTTCAGACAGCCCTCCAGGCTGGGCGAAAGAAGTCCTGCCTGGAAAGAGTGCCGACTGTGTGAGGGAAAAAAAAAAAAGAAAGCTAAGGAAAAGATATAAGAAAGAAATTAAGTGACTGGTCGGTGTGGCTCAGTGATTGAGCCTCGACCCATGAAGCAGAAGGTCATGGTTCAATTCCAGATCAGGGCACATGCCCAGGTTGTGCACTCAATCCCCAGTAGGGGGTGTGCAGGAGACAGCTGATCAATGATTCTCATCATTGTATCCCTCTCTCCCTCTCCCTATCTCTCTCCCTTTCTCTCTCTAAAGTCAATAAAACATATTTAAAAAAATAAAAAGAAATGAAGCGGCATATTAGCCTTTCAGTCCATGGTAGGACCCCACCAGTGGTGCCAGCCCTCCCTGCAGCCCACTCTGCTGTCAGGACCACACAGGTAATGGACTTCAGAGGACGTCTCCACCTCAGTCTCCTCACTGCCATCTCTGTCTGAGACTGCAGGGGCGGACCGAGTGGCTGAAGCTGCTGTGGCCCAGGCACCATGCACGCAAGCAGGCAGCTGCTGACTCCTTGTACCAGGCAGAGCAGGAGGCATATTCTGTCTTCCTGGAGAGCAGGAGCTGTTCTCCTTCCCCGAGGCATGGTGACAAGTGTCAGCAGACACTTCCCTGCAAGCCCTTCCCTCTGCCCATCCGATGACAAGCTAGTGCTGTTAGTAAGAACAGGCAAGCACACCGAGTCCCTGAGCTATTTTGCTGGCAATGCAGCTTTCCCGGAAAAGCTGTAGCCTCAGAAAGACAGCAGTGAACAGAACAGACAAAACTCCTACCCTCGGGGGGCTTCCACTGCATATTAGTGTCAAAACATGACGATGTAGCTGAGAATTCTCAGTGGAGGGTTCAAGTGGGAAGGATGCTTGTCAGGGTCACTCGGAAAAAGACCTTCCCTATTCCCTCTCAACATCCTATCTAATAATCTAATAAGAGAGTAATATGCAAATTGACTGTACCTCTGCTACACTTGCAAGCCACGCCCACCAGCCACAACCACCAGCCAATCAGGAGTGACTATGCAAATAAACCCAACCAAGATGGTTGCAGCCAAGAAAAGGAGGAGGGAGACTTGGGTTTCCCTGGCAATGGAGGAAGCCAAGCTTTCCACCCGCCCTTCCCTGGCCCAGGCCTCCACTCAATGCTACAAAGTTTTAGTAATAGAAGATAAATAAATTCTAACAAAAGTGGCGGTAGCCACAGAGCTGGAGAGAGCAGGAGACTTGAGTTGCTCCTGAAGATAGAGGAAGCCAAGCTTTCCGCCTGCCCTGACGGGCCTAGTCCTCAGCTTAAGGCTACAAACTTTCAATTATAGAAGATAAATAAACCCCAACAGAAATGGCTGCTGCCACAGAGCAAGCAGGAGGCTTGGCTCTGCTCCAGGCTACAAAGTTTCAATTACAGAAGATAGATAAATCCCAGATACCAGGGCCTCTGTTTGGGTCGCCAAGGGGTGTGGCCAGCCTGCAAACCACCACAGGTCCCTCACCCAGGCCGCCCCACATCCCAAGGGAACACCCACCCTGATCTGGGAACCCTTTAGGGCAAACCTCCTGACCCTCACCCATAAACCAGGCCTCTACCCTATCTAATAAAAGAGTGATATGCAGATTGACCATCACTCCAACACACAAGATGGCTGCTCTCATGTGGTCAAAGATCCTGCCCTCCTGTGGACACAAAATGGGCACCACAAGATGGCCAGCAGGGAAGAGCAGTTGGAGAGGGACCAGGCCTGCAAGGAAGGGCAGTTGGGGGCAATCAAGCCTGCAGGGGAGGCCACTTAGGGGTGACCAGGCTGGCAGAGGAGGGAAGTTGGGGGGGATTAGGCCTGCAGGGGAGTGCAGTTAGGGATGACCAGACCTGCAGGCAGAAGTGGTTAGGGGCAATCAGGAAGGCAGGCAGGTGAGCAGTTGGGAGCCAGCAGTCCTGGATTATAAGAGGAATGTCCAACTGCCTGTTTAGGCCTGATCCCGGTCAGACATCCCTCTAGGGCAGTGGTTCTCAACCTGTGGGTCTCAACCCCTTTGGGGGTCGAACAACACTTTCACAGGGGTCGCTTAAGACTATTGGAAAACACAGATACGATTCATAACCATTGCAAAATTACAGTTATGAAGTAGCAACAAAAATAATTTTATGGTTGGGGGTCACCACAACATGAGGAACTCTATTAAAGGGTCATGGTATTAGAAAGGTTGAGAACCACTGCTCTAGGGGTTCTAGATTGGAGAGGGTACAGGCTAGGCTGAGGGACACCCCTGTCTCCATGCATGAATTTCTTGCACCAGGCCTCTAGTTCTATATAATAAAAGCCTAATATGCTAAGTGTCTGGTCATTCAGTTGTCCATTCAACCAATCAAAGCATAATATGCTAATGATATGCTAAGGCTGCTTAACTGCTCCCTATGATGTGCACTGACCATCAATGGGCAGTTACTTCAACTGGTAGGTTAGCTTGGTGCTGGGTCCAGTTGATCAGTACTGAGCAAGATAACGTCCTGGACACGTCCTGGAGCTCTCCTGCATCTCTCCCTGGCTGGCCAACCTCCCACATTCCTCCCCAGCCCCAATCATGCACTAGTGAGGGTCCCTCGGCCTGGCCTGTATCCTCTCACAATCTGGGACCCCTTGGGGGATGTTGGAGAGCAGGTTTCAGCCCAATCTCGCTCTGCAGGAGCTGCCCTTGGTGGTCAGTGCACTCCCACAGGGGGAGCTATCACTCAGCCAGAAGCTGGGCTCAGGCCTGGTGAGCTCAGCAGCAGTGGTGGGAGCCTCTTCCACATCCGTGGCAGTGCTAAGGATGTCTGACTGCCGGCTTAGGTCAGTGAAGGGAAGAAAAAAAAAAGAAAGCTAAGGAAAAGATATAAGAAAGAAATTAAGTGACTGGTTGGTGCGGAAGGCCAGACAGCAGGAGGAGACAGGCTGGCCTGAGGGTCCCCCCATTCAAGGGCACAAATTTTGTGCACTGGGCCTCTTAAATTAGTAAGAATTATAGTCAATGTGTGTCGAGTGGTTACAATGTGTGTGATTGGCACTTCATATACATTACTAAGCATTGTAATATAGGCACTTGCACCAATAATTTTCCCCTTTTGACCCATTTGGGTGTAATAGAAAAAGTGTTGCATAAGAATTCAGAATATTTGGACTCAATTCCTGATTTGACCCTTTGCTGGTTATGTAATCTTTAGCAGCTCACTTATCTTTCCACCCTCATAATTTCATTAAACAGGAGTATTTTTCTTTAAACTATCTTTCCAGAGGCATGGAGAGGATCAACTGACTTCTTACATGTTAAGCACTTAGGACAGAGAAAAGACAACAAATAGCAGTTATGGTTACAGTAACTATTTAATATCTTATTATTAAACTAGAGTCCTGGTGTGTGAATTTGTGACACTGAAAGGAAATTCATTATTTATTTTTATTTTTTTAAATATATTTTATTGCTTTTTACAGAGGGGAAGGGGGATGGCTAGAAAGCCAGAAACATCCATGAGAGAGAGACATCAATCAGCTGCCTCCTGCACACCCCTTACTGGGGATGTGCCCGCAACCAAGGTACATGCCCTTGACTGGAATCAAACCTGGGATCTTTCAGTCCGCATGGCGACACTCTATCTACTGAGCCAAACTGGTTTTGACTGAAAGGAAATTAATTAGGAGAACTATTTTAGAGGCTGGGAAGGGACTGCAGGAGGGCATGTCTGGCCCATCTTGCCCAGTCCTGATCAGCCAGACCCCAGCAACAAGCTATCTTACCAGTCAGAGCATCTGCCCCCTGGTGCTCAGTGCATGTCATAGCAACTGGTCCAAAGTTTGGACACTTAGCATATTGGGCTTTTATTTATATAGATTAAAGGCCCAATGCATGAAATTTGTACACGGGGGGAGGGGGTCCCCTCAGCCCAGGCTGCACCCTCTCCAATCTAGGACATCCCTCTCACAATCCTGGACTGCTGGCTCCTAATCCCTCACCTGCCTGCCTGCCTGGTCACTTCTAACTGCCCCCACTGCCAGCCATGTTGCCCCCTACTGCCCCTTCCCTGCCAGCCTGGTCGCTCCAACTGGGCCCTCATCGGCCTGGTCACCCCTTACTGCCCACCCCCTTCTGGCTTGGTTGCCCCAACTGCCCCTCTCTGCCCCTTTCCTCTGCCAGCCTGGTTGCCCCTAACTGCTTCCCCAGCTGGCCTGGTCACCTCTTAATGCCCTCCCACCAGCCTGGTTAACCCTCATGGCTCCCCTCCAGCCTGCTTGTTCAGTCTTTTGGTCGTCCCTCACTAACCCTCCTGCTGACCTGGTTGTAGACAGCCATCTTGGGAGGGCATGAGGGTTAATTTGCATATTTCCTCTTTATTATATAGGACTAGAAGCCCAATGCATGAAATTCATGCAAGAGGCTCAGCCCTCCACCACCACCATGGCCACCTCTGCCTTGGCCCCTGCCTACTGTGGCTTCATCTGGAAGGTCAGTCCGGAATGACGTCTGGTCTAATTACCATATTATGCTTTTATTATTATAGATAGTTGATGTAAGTACATAATGTTGCACTATAAATTTAGCCTCATGGCATGGATTTCATAAACCATTAAGCTTTTCTTCCTGTTAGTTTAAATTTTTCTTGAGTAGAAGCCACACAATATAGCTTACATTCAAATTGTTTATATCTTACTAGTAGCCCTGCACATGAATCTGTGCTCCAGTAGCTCTCCGCCTGCTTCCCTGCCCTCTTGTAGCTCCCCCTCCCCCCATCGTTCCCACCCCTTTATAGCTTGCTGCCACCCTCCTATAGCTCTCCACTCATCCTCCTGTAACTCCCTCCTCCCTCTCCCCCGCTCATAGATTGCTATCCTGCCCACTCCTGTAGCTCTCCACCCATCCTCCTGTAGCTCCCTTCACCCCCTCTCCCCGCTCCATAGCTTGCTACCCTGCCCCCTCCTGTAGCTCTCCACCGCCCACTTGTAGCTCGCTGCCCCACCTTCCTGCTAATCTTCGATCTAGTCGTTAAACAGTCGATCTTTATGCTGCATGGCATAACGACCATTGGCACATTACATCTTTATTGTATAGGATTGTATCATAGATTCTGAAGCTAAAAGTATATTTTAATGTCTCGTGTTCCGTTTTTTAAAAATTGGAGTGTATCACTCAGCTAGTGACCAAAATCCAAATGTAATTTTTCCTACAAAAACATCTGCTAGTAAAAAGTATAAAAAGAGTACTGGTTTTGCATAGTATCTTCCAGATCTAGGCCAAAATATTTAAATTAAGTCTTTTATCATTTCAGTTATTATCACCAGCATGTTTAGAACTACACCATTATTTTTTATCAACTTCAGAGAACCACATTGCACAGGTCAAGTACCATCACTTCCTTAAGCATTCTGGGTTTTTTTAGTCCATTATAGACAGGGTAAGATTGCACATTTTGTGACATTCCACCTCTCTCACTCACATCCTGTCTGCTCTATGTCCTCCTTATCTACCATCATCCCTCTTCAAGGCCTTCCCCTAAACTGCCTGATCCTGACTAACTCCTCCGTTCCTGTCCGCATCCGGTGTCCATCTGCACTTCTCCTTTTACATTCTCCTCCCGTAGTCCCATCCCTGACTGCCTCCGTGCTTCTAACTCTTCAAGGACACAGGGTAAACCTGTATGGCCCAAGTGGCACCCAGATGGCAGGATGGCCCCATGGAGTAGAGTGCACCTGACTGCGCAGAGTGAGTCCATCCTCCCTGTGACTGGCCACCATGGGGATCGTTGTTGTACTTCATCTCCAGGCCTAGAGAAGCAACAAAATCAGCCTCCGGACCAGCGGCATGGAATAATGACCTGCCCGATGCTGGCCAATCAATCAGTGCATCATAATTCCAGGGTCCATAGTCAAGGTAGAAGTTTTGAGGTTCAGTACCCCCTGAAAGGACACACCTAGAAAACTACTGAATGTTCTATTGAGATCTTTTCCTGGGACCTTCCATAAAATCTCCGTCTTTAAAACCCTTAGGATGCCAAAACCGGTGTGGCTCAGTTGATAGAGCGTTGGCCTTCGGACTGAAAGGTCTCAGGTTCGATTCCAGTCAAAGACAACCTTGATTGTGGGCACATCCCCCGTGAGGGGTGTGCAGAGGCAGCTGATCGATGTTTCTCTCTCATCAATGTTTCTAACTCTATTCCCTCTCTCTTCTTCTCTGTAAAAAAATCAATAAAATATAATAAATAAATAAATAAATAAAACCCTTAGGATGAAGGACCTAATGTACTCTCCCTCCTGGGAGCAGGCCTATGCCTTTCCTTTCCCCTTCCCCTTCACACCTATTTCCCCCTCCCCCACATCCCTACCTCCTACCATCCACCCCACCAGGCACATTACCATTAGCTTCCAAGGGCTCTTTCTTTACCTCTAGAACTTGTTTTCTAAGCCCATTTCTTACAAGAATAACTTTTTCTATCTCTGTACCTTACCCAATAAATGTTCTCTTAAAAAAAAATACATTTTATATTTTTACACATATACGTCTTTGCACACATTAACAGGAATATATGTAGAATGAATCCATAAAATAAATTTACTGGACCAAAAGTTACAGGTATTTTATTTTATTTTTATACATGTAGTCAAATTGCCTTTCCAAAGGATTGTACTAGCTTATGCTCCCACCAACAACGGAAATACTTTTATACCCAACATCTCTATTAACATTAATCTCAAAAACTGTCATTGGAAGAGTATGAAATTAATGGCCAAAGGTGGCTGCTAAATTACTTGTAAAGTTTAACCATGTATGTTTGTCTCCATCTTCTACAAACAAAAATAGCTAACCTCTGAATGCATTTGAAATCAATAAAAAAATAATAATAACAACTCTAACATTAAAAACTTAAGTATAGCCCTAACCAGTTTGGCTCTGTGGATAGAGCACCAGCCCTCAGACTGAAGGGTCCCAGGTTTTATTTCAGTCAAGGGCATGTACCTTGGTTGCAGATCCCCTGGCAACCAATTGATGTGTCTCTCACATCGATGTCTCTCTCTGTCTTTCTCTCTTCCTTCCACTCTCTCTAAAAATCAATGAAAAAATATTCTCAGGTGAGGATTAACAAAAAACAAACAAAAAAACTTACCAGTAAGTATACATTTTAAGCTGAAATCACAAGGTTAATGTATCAGATCCTCTAAGATTAAGCCTAATTATCTTACCTATTACAAATATTTAAAACTAGTGGCCCAGTGCATGAAATTTGTGCACATTAAAAGGGGATTAATTACAGGAAATAATTTAATATTGCTATTTGCCTTTTCTCTATAATAGAAGTGTCAGAGATGAAAGAAAATTAGTAAAATGTATATGAAAATCTCCCTACTGTCAGAGTCTGGGGCACACCACTGGACCAGAGTCAAGTCCCTGCCCATCCACATGCACATCAAAATTGCATGAATCCCAGACACGGCCGTCCCACCCCCCCCTATTGGGCTAGATCCAGACCTGGCCAGTCCCATCCTTCTCAAGCCCCGCTGGGCAGGGGGCATAGTCTCAGGTCCCCTGGCCTGGCACCAGGACAGGGGGCATGGCCTGAGGTCCCCCAGCCCCTATCAGGGCAGGGGACATGCCTTGAGGTCCCCCATAAAACCCCACTGGGTGGGAGGCATGGCTTAAGGTCCTCCATCAAGCCCTGCCAGGTTGCGGGGGGGCACAGCCTCAAGTCTCCCTGATCCAATACTGGGAGGGGCGTGCAGCCTCAGGTCCCACATCAAGCCCTGCTGGGCAAAGGGCATGGCCTCACATCCCCTGACCTGGCTCCAGGGCTCGGTCTGAGGTCCCTTGTCAAGCCCTGACAGATGAGGGGTGTGGCCTGAGGTCCCCTGTCTTCCCTGCAATTGGGGGATGCTGCCTGAGGTCCCTTCAATCTTCATGGAGGCAGGAGAGGGTGTAGCCTCAGGTCCCTGATTGCTTGTTAAGGCTCCTTATGGGAACTTGGCATTAGCTGTGGGTACAGCCATTGTTTGTGATGGAGTGATGGTCAATTAGCATATTCCCTCTTTATTAGATAGGCTAATGAAACATACACAGATCACTATTAAAGTTAATGAAAAATAACTTTATTGGTTGATAGTTCATAATTTCTATATATAAAAGTCAAATGAGAGAGTTTTATCATCTAAGCAAATTGGGATTATTACCACAAGCAAATTGATTTTCCTAAACAAACAGGATTATCTGGTTAGTGCCTGATATTAAACCAAAAATTTTGATCAAGGCACTCCTGGAGCAGCCAACATCTAAGGCAATTTTATTTTCAGTGCTGAAGCAGCCTGAGCCCTAGTTTATGATCTCTTTCCCTGGATTCAGGTTATATATTACCTAAAACTCAAGGCTGGATTCAATTAATTTATTTACCACTTTATTCTATTCTTAATTCTTTCCATATTTTCCCTCTTCCATAGGGACACAATTCTTACAGTTTAATGATAACAATTAGGCAGTGCATATCTCCTGTTCTGGGTCATGCTAATGGTAGTGGTCTCTTACCATCACTTCTTTAGGGTACTATTCTGTGATCAGATACATTTCATAGGTCTCTGGAGCAAGCACTTTAATGCTTCCCTGCCCTCTTGGGCCCTGCTCTCGAGTAGGATGCCTTAGCCTGCGAAGCACTGGTTCCTGATGACTTGGGTTGAGTAGGTCTGGGCTGAGAAGGCCTAGCTTGGGAGGGCTTAGGCTGAGTGGGTTTGGACTGGGAGCATCTAGCTTGAGCAGGCTGGGGATGAGTGGGTTTGGACTGGGAGCATCTAGCTTGGGAGGACTGGGGATGAGTGGGTTTGGACTGGGAGCATCTAGCTTGAGCAGGCTGGGGATGAGTGGGTTTGGACTGGGAGCTTCTAGCTTGAGCAGGCTGGGGATGAGTGGGTTTGGACTGGGAACATCTAGCTTGAGCAGGCTGAGAATGAGTGGATTTGGTTTGGGAGCATCTAGCTTGGGAGGGCTGCGGATAAGTGGGTTTGGTTTGGGTAGGTTTGGATTGAGAAGCCAGAGGTTGGAAGGGTTTTGGCTGGGGGTGCTTGTCCTGGGGTAGCCTGGGCTGATGGAACAGAGACTTGGATAAAAATCTGCTGTTGGACAGAGGATGGGATCCCACTGGGCCAGCTGGATTTGAAGGCCCGCCTGGTGCCTTGAGCTTGAATCCCTGCTGAAAAGCGGGTCTTGGGGGTCTGTGAATGACCCCCACTGGCTGGAAGCTTCGAGGAGGAGTCGCAGTGTGGGAAAATGTTCTCATCTGTCTTGCAGTTGTTGCCTCAGGTGGCTGTGTTCCCTGGGCGTGGGCTTGCCTCGGCGGTGGCTTCCTCACTGGTCCTGCTGGCTGTGCGTGGAAGTGACCTCCTGGGGAGATGCCTGTGGCAGGCCTTGCACCAGCTCCCATTGTCTGCGGTCTGCCGAGCCACGTCTTCACGTGCCGCCAGACGGGTCTTGGTGGTCTCCCAAACAGTCCCTCCATGGGACGTCCCCGAGCGGGTCTCGGAAACTTCATAAAATTTTCAAATGAACAAAACCTCTGGGGTTGGAAGTACTGAACCCCAAAATTTCTACCCCGACCGTGGACCCTGGAATTATGAAAGGGTGGAGGACGGAACCACTTAGACTTCTGCTCTGACCCAAGGTGGAAGCCAGGAACCCTGGGGGCTTTCCCAGGAACACGGTTAAAGTGGCCCCCAATTCCGACTGGGAACGGACTGATGTTTTGCACATAAGGCACGAATATCGGGGTGAGGTGGACGTTCTGAAGAGCCCGGGTGACCTCGCCTTCAGCACCGGGCTCTTTCACGGGCATCTCCACGGGGCCTTCAGATGAGCTTTCCGACTGACCGTGTCTTCGTTGCCCCTCATCTTCCTCCGGTCCAGCCGAGTTGTCACCAGGGGCAACTGGAATTCCTGGCACGTTCTCCAAGTCTTGGTCCACCTGGATCCCCAACTCCCTGGCCAGGGAGGCCATGTCCTCCACAGACACACGTCTGAGCGACGAGGACATCACTTCCTGGAGGGCAGCCCGGAGGCCCTGCAAGTTCCTTCCTTCCTCCCCGGCTTCCTCCTCCTCCCAGAACAGTAGCTGTGATGGCTTCAGCTTCAGAACCCTCTGGAAAATCTGAGCCTCTTCGCTCTCCCTGGCCTGGGGGCTGAGGATAAAGTAGCACCTTTCCATGGCATCTTCTCCTAAAAACATGAGCAGGTCCCATTCCTTTTCACCGAGGCAGTCGGTGAAAAAAAACACGGCTGAGGACACTTCCACCAAGAAACCGAACTGTGTCCAAAAACTTTCTAGGTCTCCATGAAGGTTGGCCACAGCAACAGGCTCCTGGAAAAAGGGAGGGTTTCCCCTCGGACCGGCGCTGTCCGGAAAGCACCAGGCCATCTCCACCAGGCCATCCGAGATCTGGCGGGGCAGGACCGGCACGGGCAGATCGTGATGGAGGAAGACTTTGTGGGGTTGGGGTTGCGCGGGGCTGAGCAGGATGTTGAGGATTCTGGACTTGGAGAAGCTACAGTCTCCTAGACGCACAAAAGAGATGACGGGCATCTGTGCGCGAGTCAGAGACCTTTCGGTTTCCCCCGCCGGCCCTCCTGAAGGCAGTGCAGGCTGCTCGTGCACAAGGCCTCGCAAGGCTCCCAGCATTAAGATGCTTTTGTTGTTCTCCGCATCGGGCAGGAGCAGGGGCAGAGCAAACTGGCATCTGTACATGCCTGACATGACCGCGCGCTGCAAAGAGCTGTCTGCACACAGCAGAGAGGCGCAGAGCACATCCAGGGGGTTCATGGCGGGTGTGTCCCTCATTTCCAGATCCTCCACGCCGGATGGCGACACCCCTTTGCTCTCCTCACCCCGAACCTCGTGTCTCAGGATTGAATCTCTAGCCGTCACATCCAGCGCTTGAATTTTCATCAGGAAATTCCAGGCGAGGTCTCCCGGAGTCTCGGGTGTCCAGCCACATCCTCGATCTAAGGAGAACTGTTGAACAAAATCCGGCAGAAGCTTTCTGCTCCTGTCCAAGTTCAAAGAGGACAGGACATCTTTAAACACCTTTTTTCTTTCTGCGGGAGAGAAGACACTCCATGAATGTCACTTTCAAATTTCAAGTCCCTCACCGGCTTTTAAAACTAAGTCACTGCCATTGTCACTGTAAAAAGATGAAACAAGCCGAAACTGGTTTGGCTCCGTGGATAGAGCATCGGCCTGTGGACTGAAGGATCTCAGGTTCGATTCTGGCCAAGGGCATGTACCTTGGTTGCGGGTACATCCCCAGTAGGGGGCATGCAGGAGGCAGCTGATGGATATTTCTCTCTCATTGATGTTTCTAACTCTCTATCCCTCTCCTTTCCTCTCTGTAAAAAATCAATAAAATATATTAAAAAATAGATGAAACAACTCTGCCAGTTTATGTTCCTTCTAAGAGAAGTCCATATGTTTGCTTCCCACCCTTTTCCTATGCAAATCCATAAGCATGCCTGGATATATAGAAATACATAGTTTGGTTTACTGGATACTAGTTTATTTTCACATAAATGATATTACACTAAACAAGTGATTCTTCAACCTGTTTTCATTTCATGGTATTCCTTACAAATTCTCACCAGTCAATATATATATAATCTACTTAACTCATTTTATGTAATCCATCATATTTTATGGTTTGGAAATTTTTTGGTTAATGTTTATATGCAGAAAACTAACACCTTGTTAATGTTTCATTATACACACGTATGAGGGATTCGTGATATTGATTCCTTTCTCAATGCTTCTCTTGCTAAAGTTTGGAGAAAAGGAAGATGCCATTGCCATTGAGGTTTTCTCCTAATGTACATGTTGCACCTAATTTCTCCTGGTCTCCATTTCCTAATGTACCTTCTAGCTACTTCTTGGGAGTAGAAAGATAGTACTTAGTAGAGAAAGAAGATCTGACAGCATTTTTGGCTCCTGATTGTTGGCAAATTAGCATAAGCTTCTTGAATCCCGTACAAAAAAAAAAAAAGATACCGAAGAAGAAACAAAAGAAGTGAGAGAAAAGTATACATTTTAAGAATTAACAAAAGTAACTCTAAAATATCCTTGGGTTGCCTGAAAGTTACCAAAGATTTCCAGCAAACCAGCAAAGGTAGGAACAGGTTTTCTCTGCAGCCTTTAGAACAGTGGTTCTCAACCTTCCTAATGCTGCAACCCTTTAATACAGTTCTTTATGTTGTGGTGATCCCCAACCATAAAATTATTCTTGTCGCTACTTCATAACTGTAATTTGCTACTGTTATGAATCTTAATGTAAATGTCTGTGTTTTCTGATGGTCTTAGGAGACCCTGCTAACCACTGCTTTAGAAGGAAGCAACACTGTGGACACCTTGATTTCAGACTTCTAGCCTCCAAACTGTTGAGACAGTACATTTCTGTTGTTTATTGTCCAAGCTGCCCAATGGGTGGTACCGCCTGAGGGCAGTCCTGGCAGACGAATACCAGGCGTGGTCAGGAGGAAATAACTCTTTCCCCACCCAGAACTGGATTCAGAATCCCCCAGAGATTTGGAGGGAATGGGAGATGGTAGTCATCTTTCCCTTCTCTGTTCAGAACTTGGTGATGCGTATTTATTTCCTGGGGCAAGATCTCCCCAAATAAAGCATTTGTCATATTTTGAAATTTCAAAAAGCTGTGGCACATTTAAACAATGGAGTAGTTCTCGGCCATAAAAAACGGAAATCTTACCTTTTGTGGATGGACCCGTTGAGGGTTATGCTAAGTAAAATAAAGCCAGTCAGAGAAAGACAGATACCATGTGATTTCACTTCTATGTGGAATCTGATGAACACACTGACAAACAAAATAGAAACAGACTCATCGAGAACAGACTGACAGCGGTCAGAGGGTGAAAAAGGAAAAGGGGTTAAGGAGGATGGGGGAGGAAGAAACCTCCTAGACCCCGACAACAGCATGGTGATTACCAGAGGGAAAGAGGGGTGGGGAGCTAGGAGCGGGCATGGGAGGATAAATGGTGACAGAAGGAAACTTCACTTGGGGTGGTGAGCACACTACAATGTACAGATTATATAGAATTGTACACTGGACACTTACATAGTTTTATAAAACAATGTCGCTTCAATAAATTCCATAAAAATAAATAATTTTCTTTTAGCCAAAACTGGTTTGGTTCAGTGGATAGGCCTGCGGACTGAAGGGTCCCAGGTTTGATTCTGGTCAAGGGCATGTACATTGGTTGCAGGCATGTCCCTAGTGGAGGGTGTGCAGGAGGCAGAGCTGATCGATGTTTCTCTCTCATCGATGTTTCTGGCTCTCAATCCCTCTCCCTTCCTTTCGGTAAAAAAATCAATAAAATATATTTAAAAAAATTTTTTTTAAAGAAAAAAATACTCTAATTGAAGATACCAGTACAGTTTCCCAAGATGGCAATATATGGACTGGATCAAGCCAAGTAACAGTATTTTGCAATTTTATCCATTCATTACAAACTCCTCTCTAGTTTTCACTTCAATAATTAGGCCCATAATCACCATATCCCATTGGTTACAGAGGCACTAAAATAACAAAAGAGGCTTAATTTTAGGAATAGAAGGTAACACCTAAAATGAATCTCCAGCAGCCTAATGATTTTCCTCTCATCATTGATGTTTCTATCTCTCTCCCCCTCTCCCTTCCGCTCTGAAATCAATAAGAATATATTTAAAGCACTAAAAAGTAAATACAATACAATGAGTGTCTAGCAACCCTTATATGTGTGACAGAGGTGACAGCGGAGACCTACGGCTGCATTTTGGTGTTTGCTCTGGCTTATCCTGTCCAGCATTTCCTAGGTGCTGGGTCCCCGTCCCTGTCATCACCAGCCCTGAGGACAGTCCAGGCTAGAGAGGTACCAGGGATTTCTGAGGGGCTGCTCTTCGGCTGACATCTGGTGCCCTCCCTCATCCTGCCTCTCCATTATGTCACAGCCACCTAAAAATATGTTGTTGCCAAAGGATCATATGTCATTTGCATACCTTCCATTCTTTCCTCCTCTTCCTCCTCCTCTTCCTCCTCCTCCTCCATCAGCATGCCGGGTTCTGAATCACCATAACTCTGCTCGTCACCAGAGAACTCGGCGGTTTCTGAGTCCACCGGGTCCTCTCGCCTACCGTAGACCAGGTACTCTGGGTCGTTATACTCCTCCTCTTCCACGGTGCCTTCCGCATCTTCAGAGAAGACGGCCGAGGCTAGATACTCCTCTTCTCCCAGGTATAAAGAATCATCGGGCCCATCGGATCTCTGTTGGTCCTGTGAATAATCGATAGTTCCTGCAACTTCAGACTCAGCCCTCTCTCCTGAGGGTGGCATCGTGGCTGCTGGCGGGTTGTCTGCCACCTCGCCATAACCACTTTCCGTGTCCACGAGCATCTCACAGGTGTCCACCTCCAAGTGTTCTCTCTCTTCAGAGGACGCTGTGATCTCAGAACGCTCCGGCTGTCCCTTTCCCGGGGAAAATAGATCTTCCGAATTCTTGCTTACCCCGGTATATTGAGGAGATTCCGTATGTTCATGTTTTAAAAACTCTGAAAAGAACAAGAAAGTTATGGGGGTTTTCACTTTGTTTTCCAAATTAACAGAAAGAAGTTTTCTATTTACTTCTGTTTCCCAGACCTCAAAGCATTCTCTCTCTCCTTTGTGGCACTGGAGCATAGGAATACCTACCCCCTCCAACACAAATGGCCATAAGTCCACTGTCAGAACCTACTTTTCCCACTGGAAGAAAATCCGAACACACTCCTGCCTTGCTCCAAATTCCACTTTCACAGCAAACGCAAGTGTTAAATGAACAAAACCAAATCTGAATCTTAGGAACTGCTCTAACTTGTGGATTTACTGGGACCCCAAACCAGCTCAGTACTCCTAAGAGCCCTTGGTAATGAACTCTGATCCTAATGACTTCTCATCAGGAAGCAAAGAGCTCAAATGCGGAATAGTAAATCCTAGAAATAAAGAGTAAGACCTGTCTCTTTAAGCACACGGGTCTGGTTGCACAGTAGGGACCATTAACATAAACCCTTTACCCCAGACTGCACCTCTGTTAACACCTCTTTAAAGTAATCCTCAACAGGCCTGAGGTTCCCATAAAAGGAGCTACACTGGCCCCTGGCGGTCATCTACAACATTGCTACCCAATCCATTCGGGTAGGACTGCTCCCTCCTTTCATGATCTCTGCACATTGAAACATTAGGATTGGGATTACTTCAGAACAACAGGGTTCCCCAGCAGAAAAGGAGGTGACTGACCCACCACCTAAGAGGATTATTTCCCCAATTTCCCTGGATTTTCCAAACGGTTATACGAAGTGAAGGATGCAGGCTGCGATTTGGGGAATTCACTTACGAGACAAAGAAATCCCTGTGGTCTCTTTCCAGCTGGGAGTATTGGGGAATTTCTATCATAATAATGAGGAGTCTATACCGGCACTGAAACCACTGCAAAGTTTGGACACAGTTTAAAGAAAAAATGATCAATCCCCGGATAAGAGACATTGTCCCCTGCTTTTGAACTGCTGGCCACTTCCTCTTTATTATATTTCAGTGGGAAAATTATCTCTGGGAGAAAGACAAATAAAAACAAACGGTGCGCCGAAGCCCGTTTGGCTCAGTGGATGGGGCTGGGGGGTCCTGGGTTCGGTTCCGGTCAGGGGCATGTGCCTTGGTTGCAGGCACATCCCCTGGGTGGGGGGCGTGCAGGAGGCGGCTGATCGATGTCTCTCTCTTATCGATGTTTTTAGCTCTCTATCCCTGTCCCTTCCTCTCTGTAAGAAATCAATAAAACGTATTTAAAAAATAAATAAATAAATAATAATAAAAATAAAAGGCGATCAGTTTCTTTTCTCTTTTCTTTTTCCAGGAAATTTGCCTCATTCCTTTCACCACCACCCTCCACCCCCTAACCACCCCAACCCAACCCCCCCCCCAAAAAAAAAAAACTGTAGACATTCAGCTTACCGGGCCTTAAGCCCCAAGTGGTCGCTGACCCTGGAAAAGTACTCCGTAAACATTTGAGGAAGTGCTGACAGCTGTCTTCTCCCTTCTTCTGCACCAAAATCAACAGCTTCCGACTTTTCCTCAGCGGGTCTGCCATACCCTCCAGCGCCTCATACTCGTCCTCGGAAATCAGCCGCCGAGAGGTCAGGGAATCGAGGATGGAGTCCAGGTCTTGCTGGAGGATTTCCAGTAACTTCTTTCGTTCTCTTTCTATGATCTCGGAGGGAGCAGTCCCGGTGGCCATGGCTCCCGCTCTCTCTGGAGCAGGAACTGGGCTGCCCAGCCCTCCCAGTGGATAACAAGTTGAGGCGGGTCCCAGCAGCTAATGATTGCCACATGCTCCCGGAGGCAGGTCAGCTCCGGGGGCAGCAGAGGAGCAGCGGGAGGAGGTGGAGGAGGCCGGCGAGGTTGTCACCAAACCTGCTCCTGCAGAAGAGGACACAGCTCCCAAGAGCTGGCCCGAGGGGCTGAGCTGCAGACCAGGCAGGGCAGACAGGGCACAGCACAGCGGAGAGGAAGCAGGCCGGACTGGCTCGCTGCTCACCTCTCCCTGCAGGAAACAGAAACTAAAAGGCCGGGCAGAGTCCAGCTCAGAGGAAGCGGAGAGAGGGAAGAGAGGTCTGAGGGTTGGTCACTGGTATGGAAATTCTGGCCTGGAACAGGCCGTGCTCTCCCGGGCAGGATGCCTTCCCAGGGTTCTTTGTCCCTCGGAGGGGACATGCAGGAGGAAGCCAATCAATGATTCTCTCTCCCCACTGATGTTTCTCTCTCTCTCTTTCTCTCTTCCCCTCTGAAATCAACAAACATGTTTTTAAAAATAAAGGATCAGCCAAAGCCGGTGTGGCTCAGTGGATGGAGTGTCGGTCTTCGGACGGAAAGGTCCCAGGTTGGATTCTGGTCAAGGGCATGTACCTTGGTGGCTGGCACATCCCCAGTAGGGGCATGCAGGAGGCAGTTTATGGATGTTTCTCTCTATCCCTCTCCCTTCTTCTCTGTAAAAAAATCAATAAAATATATATTTTTTTAAAAAATCAAATTGAAATTTATGCCTGTGTACTTATCCTCAGAACAAGCCATAAAATCACAAGAAAGGCCAAGACTGGTTTGGTTCAATGGATAGAGCATCAGCCTACGGACTGAAAGGTCCTGGGTTCGATTCCGGACGGGGGCATGTACCTTGCTTGCGGGCACATCCAGTGTGGGGTGTGCAGGAGGCGGCTGATCGATGTCTCTCTCTCATCGATGTTTCTGACCTTCTATCCTTCTCCCTTCCTCTCTGTGAAAAATCAATAAAATATATTTTTTAAAAAAACACAAGAAAGGAAAATAATTTTTTAAAAAGAGAAGGATGAATTCTATTTGGCAAAGATTAAATATGTCAACGCTGCCTCTTGTTGGAGGAGCAGATACTAACAAGGCCAGGCAGTGAGAGAATCCACCTTCCTGTGGGTTAGTTATCTGCTCTCCCCATCACTTGACTCAGTCTCAGATGACGAGGCCCCAGGGTCAACTTCTCTGAGAAGTTCCCCTCTCTCTCTCTCTCTCTCTCTCTCTCTCTTTTAAATATATATTTTTACTAATTTCAGAGAGGAATTGTTTCAGACCGATGCACAAAAATGTATGTACGATGTCTGCGTTACAAAACTCTTTATAACAGAAAACTGAAAGTAACCAAAATTTCCATAAATTGTGGAATGCATGTTGATACATGAGCAATGAAACACCAAAAGTGGTTAAAAAGATGAAGTAAACCTGCACATATTGACAAGTAGTGATACCCAGGATACATCGTTACAGAAAATAAGTCCTAGATCCCATTTTTGTTTAAAAAATAATGTGTATGCCCTGGCTGGTTTGGCTCAGTGGATAGAGCATCCCTCTGCTAATTGAAAAGTCCCAGGTTCCATTCCAATCAAGGGCACATGCCTGGGTTCCGGGCTCAATCTCCAGTGGAGGGCTGGCAGGAGGCTGCTGATCAATGATTCTCTCTCATCATGGATGTTCCTATCTCTCCCTCTTCCTTCCTCTCTGAAGTCAATAAAAATGTTAAAAAAATAAGTAAAAACTAATGTGTATAGTGTTCATGTGTGTATATACATATATTTAAAAGAACACAGCTACAAAAGATACCCAATTGTAACACTGGTGTGTGATTACAGAGGGAATCAAACTTTCTACTTTAAAAATTACTACATAATAATGTTTTTTTGTTTTTACTAGCAGACTGTGATTTTTAAAAACTATTTAATTGGTCTTTATTTATGGCGATGCAGTTCATGAGAACCTGAAAACGTCACATGGTTATCTGATCCTACATTCCTAGTCAGGTCAAGGTGGATAGTCATGCCCACGCATGTAACTTTTTAGTAAAAGGTTTATCTTTGCTTCTTTTCCCGGCACCTAGAAAGGAGTCTGGTGGTTATGTTAAAGAAAAGACATTCAAACCTGTAAATAATTTTTGTGAGTTTTTTTGAGCCAAACTGTCGACAGTTGCCGGGAAGCAGATTCTCAATGGACTGGGATAGAGCTCCGGAGAATGGCAGTTTTTCACCTGGTTTTATACACTACAGTCAAAAGAGGAGACGTTAGTGGGTTACGTGAAATCCACTGGTGAGAAGATTAGGGAGTTGGGAGAAAGCAAAGGGGGGGAAGTCTCCTTGGTTTGGCTCAGTAAATAGAAGCCTCCTGGATTGAAGGGCCCCGGGTTTGATTCCAGTCAAGGGCACATGCCCAGTTTTCCGGCTCACCCCCAGCAGATGGTGTGCAGGAGGCAGCCGATCAATGATTCTCATCATTGATGTTTTTATCTCTCTCGCTCCCCATTCCTATCTGAAATGAATACAAATATATTTTTAAAAATAAGTAAAATGATAAGACCCATACTTTTTTTTACTCAGGTGAGTAGTGGATAGTTAAGTCAATAATTATCAGGATAACAATAACAATGAAGGATTTCATGGTCTCTGTCCCTGCCCCCAGGTGCATTTGGTTGTGCCCTGAGGGCTCAGGAAAAAGAGAAGTTACTTGGAAACCGGTTTGGCTCAGTGGATAGAGAATCGGCCTGTGGACTGAAAGGTCCCAGGTTCAGCTCCGGTCAAGGGCATGTACCTTGGTTGCGGGCACATCCCATGTCTCTCATCGATGTTTCTAACTCTCTATTCCTCTCCCTTCCTTTCTGTAAAAAAATCAATAAAATATATTTTTTTAAAAAGGGAAGTTACAAGTTACCCTGACATTTCATAGGTATGCTATCTTAGCTGTAAAAAGTTAAGGTAGAAATTGACCTTGTCAGGGAAAATACTGGCCTAGGACATGAGTACCACTATCATTGTTTTTAGTTAGTTTTCGTTTCAGACCACCCTTTGTGGTGACTTTAGGTCGTCAAGTTTGCAAGATGCCACGCAGCCTTCCCGGGGCTTGTCAGGTGAGCATGTGGCCTCTCTCTCCTCTCCCTCTCCCCCTCCACAGTGTCTAGGCTGAGCCTGTAGACACTCATCAGCTGTTCGCCTGTCCCAATTAAGTCTGATCCCTCGAGTTCATCTTGTTCTGATAGCGGTTGGTCAGTCTCCTTTGCTGGTATTTCACATGGGACAGGTATAGGGTTCTTGGTTTGCTTCAGAAGGCACATTCTATGGTTATTTGGGATCGTTTTTCCCTGTGCTTTTTAAGTGTTTGGACAGTTTATAGCGAGGGCTGGGGCTTTGTTGGATAAGAGGTTACAACAGGATTCATGCTTATGGGGGTCTGGGAACCACCAATTAGGAACTAGTAGGAAAGTGTTTGTCTTTTATTGTGTTACATGTATACATATCTCCCCATTGCCCCCCACCTCCCTCCCAGGCATACTCCAACCCCCCAGTGTCTTGTGTTCATTGGTTATGCTTATATGTATGCATATTTGGCTGACCTCTCTTATCCACCCCACTTCTACTTAAACTGAAAGACCCCAAGCAGCTCTCTTTCGTTTTCCTCCTTACGAGAGGCTAGCAACAGAGAGACCATCTCCACTGCCCTACAGGGTTGAGCCTGACACCAAGATACTGTAAGGTTGCAAAAATCAGGATTGGGTCGGGAAAGAGTTAACACAGCTGGGGGGGGGGGGGCTTAGAATTGTATCCCCCAGTCACATCCTATTGTTGTAGTTTCAGGGCTGAGGACAGGGTAGAAATTCCTAGGATGCCGCAACCCAGGCACAGAGATAACCACCAGCCCCATCCTGTTATCTCTTTTATCTGTTATCTCTTTTATCTGTTATCTCTTATCGTAACCCCATGGTAACCAGAGGAAGGTAGAGTCTGTGGGTTGTAAAATGTGGAGACTGCAGATTGTAAAATGTGTGCAGGGATAAAGGAAATAAAATTCTGTGTCGACCTCTGTATAACCCTGTTGCTTGTCACCTAGTATATAAGCCTGACTTTGTATGGAATCGGGGCTCTCAGCCTCTGCTCTGCTTTCCGAGTATGTTGTGAGCCCCAGCATGCTTGGTCTGCAATAAAGAACCTCTTGCTTTTGCATCCAGTGGTCCGGTGGATTCTTGGGTGTGGGGACCGGAGGGCCTTTCAAAACTTCCTGCTGTAACTTGACAGTCTGTTGGATGGGAAAGCGTGTCTTCAGCACAGACTTCCAGCCCCCCCCAAGGCTGCTGACTCGGACCTCTTCAGGTCGGGGTGCAGGAAGCTACCCTTGGGACCCACTTGCGGCCCCGCCCCCGCGTGGCTCAGCGGTTGAGCCTCCACCTGCAAACAAGGAGGTCCTGGTTGGATTCCCGGGGTGCGGGCTGGGTCCCCAATGTGGGGTGCACAGGAGGAAGCTGACCCATGATTCTCTCCTTATTGATGTTTCTGATTTTCTCCTCCTCTCCCTTTCTAGCTGTGAAATAAGTAAAAAATAAAAAATAAAAATAAAAAAATAAAAATAAAAAATAAAAAAGAGATCCAGGTATGACTCCTGGGCACAGTGAAACTCGGAAACACAATTGTGCTTCTAAACTACGAGTTATAAAACACACGATTTGCTGGGGTTTTCAGATTCTGAGCCTCGATCCACGCAGCGACCTCACCTCGGCTCCGGGGAGGGTGGGGGAGCCATCTAGGGGAGCAATCTGGGGAGCCCATCGCTTCCCAGTCCCACTCCGGCCCCCCCCCCAGCAGCTCGGCCGGGAACCCGCGATGTGAGCTGGTCCAGCAGCAGCAGAAGCGGAGGGAGGAGCAGCAGCAGCGCCAGGTCCCGCCCGCCCTGCCCCGGGAGCTAAACTCCTCCTGGCCCACCCCCCCACCCCCACCCCCGCCGCCTGGCTCCGGAACCTCCTTTCGTCCGCAGCTCCCGGCGGCCACGGACACTGGAGAACGACGCACCGCGCCCGCCCCCCCCCGGAAACACTTCCCCGGGAGCGGCAGCTTTTCCGCGCGGCACAGCGGAAGTGCCTTCCCTTCCGGCCTCTCCGGTCCCGGCGGCAGGAGCAAGATGGTGAGTTGTGCGCCCGGCCTGCGGCAATCGCCTGCCATCCTCGTCCCCCGCGCCTCGCGCCTCGCTCTCCGCTCTCCGCGGGGGGTCGCGGCAAGATCCCCGGCAAGGGCAGCGGGTGGACGGGAAAGAGGAGCCGCCGTGGCCCGCAAGGACCGGAAGAGTTGTCTCCTCGCGGTAGCCGGGAGCCGCGACCCGAGCGTTGGGGGTCCCGCGCCGCCCCGGGGCGGGCTCCCCAAGGTTTTTTTTTTTTGGGGGGGGGGTGAGGTAGGCGGGGAGAAAAAACACATGGCGCCTCCCCTCCTCCCTGCACCCTCCCCCCACGCGTGTAGCAGCTTGCAAAGCCCAGCGACCCTCGGCGATGGCGGTGAAAGCCGCCGGAGGTGACTTTGCCCCGGAAAGGTTTTTTTGTTGGTGAAATCGGGGGTCCGGGGCGCCTGCTCTGGTTGCCCACCGGCCGGGACCCGGGGGGACGCGGCCCGGAGCGGCTTCCGGTCGCGCCTTGGTTTCCGCTGAGCCCCCGGCCCCGGCCGCCTCGGGCTCGCGGGGGCCCCGGCTCGCGGGCCCGGCCCGGCCGGCGGCTGCATTGTGTGGGTGGGGGCCTCCTTCCCCTTGTGCAGACGAAGGGGACGTCGTCGTTCGGCAAGCGCCGCAACAAGACGCACACGCTGTGCCGCCGCTGCGGCTCCAAGGCCTACCACCTGCAGAAGTCCACGTGCGGCAAGTGCGGCTACCCGGCCAAGCGCAAGCGGAAGTGTGAGTGGGGGGGGCGGGGGGGGGCGGGGGGCCCGCCCGGGGGGGGGGCCCCGGGCCGGGGGGTGCCTCCCGAGCACAGGTGCCTGCAGATGGTAACCCCGCCGGAGCTGAGGCCGCCAAGGGAGGCGCCGGCCAGGGCGTCCCGGGGAGCGTCACGCCGTCACACCTAACGCTTGCCGTTGCAGATAACTGGAGCGCCAAGGCTAAGCGGCGAAACACCACCGGGACGGGCCGCATGAGGCACCTGAAGATCGTGTACCGCAGGTTCAGGTGCGGCTTTGGTGGGTCGGGTGCGCGTGGCGAGGAACCCGAGGTCTCGTTCACGTCCGGGGGGGGTGGGGTGGGTCAAAGGAGGATGCTGTCTTAGCACCGGCGGGTCCCTTTACATTTAGGTTTTGTTCCTCTTGAAGGAAACAATGGTAGGAGGAGTGGTCTCGAGATGTGAGCGTGTGTTTATTAGTAAAATGCCCACCCCTCGTTCTCTTGCCAAAATGGGGTTCATGGCAGAGGCGTGCGTGTGTGTGTGTGTGTGTTGTGTGTGTGTGAATGGGGTCTGGCGTTCCGGCCGCGGGCTTTGCCGTGGCTTTGGGAAGCGCACCCGCTGTTGCGGGTTGTGTGGAGAGACATCTCCGGTCTCGCTGCTGCAAGGCGGCGGGCTTGACAAAAGTCGGTTAGGAATGCGGAGATTGCAGCCCCGGCCTAGACGACTTACACGCTGCATTGTAACGGTGGGTTTTTCAAGGGGGGGCTCAGCTGGGGTGATTCCTTGTTGTGCACAGCGGCCCCGTGCAGTGCAAGGTTTTAGCAGAATCCTTGGCTTTTCCACCCACTCAAATACACGTTTTCTAATTTCACAAGATCAGGAAGAAGCAGGGGCTTTGTAAACACCGTGTTTCTTAGCTGTGTCTGTCCTGGGCGGAGGTGATGTTTATTTTGCACAGCGGTGTGGACTTCTTGTTGGGGGGGGGTCTGCTGGTGCGACGCAGGGGTTAAGAGCACCAACTGAAGCCGGCCTTGACCCTTTTCGGGCCTCAATTCACAAGTCTTAAAGGGAGGGTCACAGCACACTTTCCTTAGAGTAACTGTGAATGGTGAACGACAGAATGTGGAGCCTTGTCCAGCAGTTTAGGAAATACCTGCCCTTACAGCTGCCTCAGCTTAGGGATCCGTTTTCACAAGTACCTTGGGTCTCTGAACAGACGTGGGGAAATACCAGTCCAGTGCCCAGCACAACCACACACATTGCTGAGTTTGCTTTTCAAGGGCAGCTAACTGTATCCCTGAAATAGATGTCCAGAAGCAGAAGGATGTAATCAACTGGGAGCTTATCAGTGATGTACAAATAAATGTCTGAACATATGAATTCCGTATTGATTTCAGTGTATAACTGAGATAAGCTCATTGACATTTTGTTGTAGCAAAAAATAAGATGTGTGTGTGGCACTGCTGAGGGGTAACGGTTCTTGTTTTTAACTTGGTGCAGGCATGGATTCCGCGAAGGAACAACACCCAAACCCAAGAGGGCAGCTGTGGCCGCATCCAGTTCATCTTAAGGATTTGGATGAATAATCGCGCAATAAATGTCGGTTTTGAAAAAGGTCTGGTGTGCTCAGGTATTTGTAGTAGGCCTGTAGTGTTAATGAGCTGTTGGCATGGGACAACTTGCTATTGGTGTCCTTGTTCAGTGGTGGCTTGGGAGTAATAGCTTTAGTACTGGGTTGCAGTGCTGCGGAAGAGGAGAACCAGGAGGTCACGGTTCGATTACTGGTCAAGGCACATGGGTGGGTTTGGGGCTGGATCCCCACTGGGGGGCATGCAGGAGGCAGCCAATCAGTGAGATTCAAGGATTGATATTCCTCTCCCTCTCTGAAATCAATAGAAATATATTTTTAAAAAATATTGTAAGAGGTAAAGTTACACAGTTTATATGGCTTATGGATATTTCACATGTTAAAGTAAATTAAAGCATAAATTTCTTTTAGCAACATTCATTTGCAACAGGGTAATGACTTTAGGGAGTGGTTGTCAATCCTATACAGTAGGGCCAGTGAGACATGAAAGTTAGGGTTCAAATGAATTTTTTTTATTTATTATGTTGTGGGTTTTGTTTTTAAAGAGAGTAAGGGAGAGGGGTAGAGATGGAAATATCCATGAGAGGAACATCATGGATCCACTGACTCTTGCATGGCCCCTACTGGGGACTGAGTCTACAACCTGGGCATGTTCCCTGACAAGGATTAGAACCAGCTCCCTCTTGTTTTGCTAGGTCATGCTCAACCGCTGAGCCACATCAGCCCAGCTAGGGGTCAAATGGATTCTATTTTAACTCATCTCAGTATCCAAAATGCTTGCCTTGCACTTAACATTGTAGACTTCGGTTTAAGTGAAAAACTAAAGCAACTTGCAAGGTGTGTGAAATTGGCTAGGGCCATGTGCAAATGCGGTGGATTGAGCAGGAAGGAAAGCCAAGTATAAACTTACTATAGACTAAAGGCAGATAAATTGGTCTCTGGTAGAACTTGGTTAACCTTCAACTGGGTGGTCAAGTGTTTCTCTGTTTTAAGTGTTCCGGAATATTTTGCCACGCTTTCCCAGTTTGGTGGCATATTTGCCCGAGTTTGGAAATGAAATAACTTTGTTGGACTGCTGAGTGAGGACAGAGATGACAGACCACAAGTGTTTTGGAACAGTCACCATAAAATAGTGACGGAACTGCTGACTTCTCACTTAGAATAGCATCCTACCTACCCTTCAGTGGGTTCTTGCAGTCTTCACTGCCTCACCAGCTTGGTCTTTATGGCGCTCTGGAATGCTTTCCCCAGATACTAATTACTGCCTTCATCCTGCTTTTCCTCAGCTTATATTCACTTGTATAGAACCCCTGCTGATGGGAATCTACACTGGCTGCCTCCCAATCTATGAAATAGAATTTTGGCTTGCTGAACTGAAGTCTGCCTTGCTCTCCAGATCTTTCTGAAATTTCAGTATTAGTAATGGCTGATGACTGAGTAATGGAGGGGCCCACTGAGATAGGTAGCACTCAGTATGGAGTAAATCAGCGGTTCTCAACCTGGTGGTCGCGACCCCATTAGGGGTCGAACGCCCCTTTCACCAGGGTCACCTAAGACATCCTGCATGTCAGATGTTTACATTATGATTCAGGATTTTTTTTTTTTATTGAATTTTTATAGAGAGGAAAGGAGAGAGAGTTAGAAACATCGATGAGAAACATGGATCAGCTGCCTCCTGCACGCCCCCCACTGGGGATGTGCCCACAACCAGAATACATGCCCTTGACCGGAATCGAACCTGGGACCTTTCAGTCCGCAGACCGACGCTCTATCCACTGAGCCAAACCGGTTTCGGCAACATGATTCATAACAGGAGTAAAACGAGTGATGAAGGAACACCGAAAATTTTACAGTTGGGGTCACCACAACATGAACTGTATTAAAGGATCACGGCCAGGAAGGTTGAGAACCACTGGAGTAAATGATGTTGGTAGTTCCCTGAGGCAAGAAAAGCCCCAATCTGAGGTTAGACTTACGTGGCTTTGCAAATACATATCTAACAAATGGAAAAAGCATTTGCCTTCCAAAACGTCTTGAGTTATGTAGAGAAAATAAGTCCTTTCAGGGAAAGATTGAAAGTAAAAATACACAAAACTGATCCCACAGGGTAAGGGAGGTAGGCCTAGCTTCCTCAAGTGGGCAGGTGGTAGAAGTGACCGAGGAGGTAGCCAATAAACCAGGTGACAGATGGCATTTCAGAAGCAGCCACCTGGGGCAAACTGGAGGAAGAGCTGGCTGTGTGTGGCTCTGCCACCTCAGTAGGGAAGGCGACCTCAGTGAAAACTGATGGTGGTCTCTATCCCAGAGGAGCAGCCCTCACGTAAGCAGCTTCTCCAGGGAAGACGGGCCGGAAGCAGGAGCCTCAGAGGGAAGTGCTGACCATTGAGGGTTGGCTCTGGACAGCTCTGGGAACGGCTGGGAGGGAGGGGGCGCAGCCTGACACCGTGCTTTTAGGGGTATAGGAGGCTCCTGGTGGTGGAGGCAAACTCCCTTGGAGAGGAGACGGCGAAGGCACGGGTTACCTGTGAAAGGTGTGCGTTTGCTGGTAAGAAAGATTTGGACAACCGTGACTGTTGTTGGAATGCATTCCTTTAGGACCTTTTGGTAGAATGTAGAATTAGTTTTGTAGCAAATCTGTCTTCCTTGAATCCTTACTCATCGATGGCCTGGATATGAAACCTCAGTGCTAATCATACCTTCTAATATATAGAGGTCAGGGTACCACTCAAATTTTATCTCTGGATTACATTTTTATAAGGGAATAACAAGCCATTTTCCAGTCATTGATCAGAGCAAATCTGCCCTTTCCTGATACCCTCCCTCAAAAAAAAGTTTATATGAGGATATATCATGGAATAAAGTCTTCAATAGGTTTACATTTTTGAACAGTTCTGAATGAATTTTTTAAAATATATTTTGATTTTCCACAGAGAGGAAGGAAGAGAGATAGAGAGCTAGAAACATCAAGGAGAGGGAAACATCAATCAGCTGCCTCCTGCACGCCCCCTACTGGGGATGAGCCTGAAACCAAGGTACATGTCCTTGATCATAATCAAACTTGGGACCTTTCAGTCTGCAGGCTGACGCTCCCACCGAGCCAAACCGGTTTTGGCTGCATATGTAGTTTTAAATATTCCAGTAGCCACATTTAAAAATGTAAAAAGTGAAGGTAATTTTAATGTTATTTCAACAATATTTCCAAAATATTGTGTAATCAGTATAAAAATTACTGAGATCTTTTACATTCTCTTTCATATCAAGTCTTCAATATACAGTGTATATTATATGCTCAGCACATCTCAATTCAGATTAGTCATATTTCAAATGCTCAGTTGCTATATATGGCTAGTGGTTACCCTCCTGGGTAGCATAAGCCTACACAGTAACAAGTTTATTGTTTTGGGTTGAGTGGCCATTTGGTAAAGTTGTCTTCACCACAAATAACTGCACTCACTAAGTATATAGGTGCAATCAAAACACAAATTTTGCGGAAACCGGTTTGGCTCAGTAGATGGAGCATTGGTCTGCGGACTGAAAGATCCCGGGTTCGATTCCAGTCAAGGGCATGTACCTTGGTTGTGGGCACATCCCCAGTAGGGGATGTGCAGGAAGCGGCTGATAGATGTTTCTCTCTCATCAATATTTCTAACTGTATGCCTTCCTCTTCCTCTCTGTAAAAAAAAAAATCAATAAAATATATTAAAAAAAACACATAAAAGTTACTAGCTTTTGGTCAGTTATTAATTGCAACACAGTTTTTACCTACAAAATGGTTGTATGTACATAACATTGTTGATTGTGAATGTTCTGAGAGCAAAGAAGATGGTGCATACAACGTGCTCAGCACAGTGCCTGGCACATGGTAAGAGTTTGGTAAATGTTAGCAATTATTATCCTCTATAATAAAAGCCTAATGTACACATTGCCTGCTCTTGGCAGTCATTTGACCAGGTGTTCAAGCACTCGCTGTGATGTGCACTGACCACCAGGGGGCAGCAACCTGGCACTAGCAGAAGGCAGCAGTGGAGGGGCTGCTGGTATGAGTGAGACCACAGTGGATGGTGCAGCAGGGGAGCGGGCAGCACCAGGTCAAAGCAGGTGTGAGCAGGGGCTTAATCGCCTTGCAGGGGGAGACTGCAGGGGGCGGAGGCCACCCTCTCCCCTCCCAGGCGTTGGGGAGGAGGAGGGTGGAATGCTGCAGATCTATCACCCCACAGGCAGGATGGAGGAGCGGGTGAGGAGTGGGCTACAGGGGCATGAGCTGGGGCCCGATCTCCGCAGGCCACCCTGAGGGACCCTACCTGTGACGAAGTGCACCAGGCCTCTAGGGACTATATAGATATAATTCCTTGATGAGGGATGTCATATTGATAGTCCGGATCTGAAACCAGACCCAATTTCTAGGGGAAAATGGGAAACACTGACCCAGCATTCCCAGTTCTAAACATGTATCCCACACAAGCTCTATAGCATGGCACAAACTTACAGGCCAGTGGGCATTTGTTGTATTTGTAATATTAAATAGAAACAAACCCCCTAAAAAGAGGTTGACTTAAATAAATTACAGTACATCCTTACAATGGAATAGTAACAGGTTTTTTAAAACAAAACAGGCTTTTGTATAAAGCTATAATACAGTGTAGTATTGGCTTAAGAATAAACAAAGCTTCGTTGTGAGGACTGAAAGGTCCCAGGTTCGATTCCGGTCAAGGGCATGTACCTTGGTTGCAGGCACATCCCCAGTGGGGGGTGTGCAAGAGGCAGCTGATTGATGTCTCTCTCATCCATGTGTCTATCTCTATCCCTCTTCCTCTCTGTGAAAAAACAATAAAATATATATATAAAAAAGTATACTCATATATATATATATATATATATATACACACATATACATATATATGTGTGTGTGTGTATATATATATATATAAAAGAATAAACAAAGCCCAGCCTGTGTGTGTGGCTCAGTGGTTGAGTGTCAACTTATGAACCAGGAAGTCACAGTTCGATTATGGGTCAGGGGGTCTAACCCCAGTAGGGGGCAAACAGGAAGCAGCCGATCAATGATTCTCATTGTGGAAAGTATTACATGTGTCCCCTTTCCCCCCTTTACTTTCTTAACTGGGTCTTTGTAGCTTCGAGAAGAGATTGGCAGTGGGTTTGCAAAACTCAGCTTCGGTTTGTTCCCTTGTAAAATGCTCCGTGGCTTAGTTGGCACGGTACACAGCTGAGGTAACTTGTGGTTTTATTTTTCCTTTTAAAGAAACAGAAACTTGCTGGGCTGAATTCTTTCCTTTCCTTTCTGAAATAAAAAATAAGGAGAGACATAAAATCTGTGGAACATAATTGCATCCTGAAATAAGCCCAAACACATATAGTCAAGTGATTTTTAACAAAGATGCCAAGGTAATTCCATGGAGAAAGAACAGTCTTTTCAACAGATGGTCTTGAAACAATTAGACATAATGGTGTGGGTGTGTGTAGGGGGTGCTGGGTGGTGGTAGTGGGGATCTTTCACACACCAGTAAGCAATTCTCAGACATCAGCAGGGTGTGCTTTAATTCCACTCAGTTCCCACACTCCGGGGAGATAGCATCAAACCCCACAGGTCCAGTCTACACGATCGCCCTTACCCCCACATCACTTCAGAACCAGCTGCGAACCCACTAGTTACGACTCACTAGCTATAAACAGAAGTTCCCATAACCTCCCTCCTGGGGGCTCTTTTGATTAACTTGATAGAGCGGCTTACAGAACTCAGACCAAGAATTAGGAATCACCTATACTAGTTAACGAGGGACAGTTACCCACAAACCAATTTTTTAAAATATATTTTTATTGATTTTTTTACGGAGAGGAAGGGAGAGAGAGAGAAAGTCAGAAACATCGATGAGAGAGAGACATCCATCAGCCACCTCCACGCCCCACAATGGAGATGTGCCCGCAAGCAAGGCACATGTCCCCAACCGGAATCGAACCTGGGACCTTTGAGTCCGCAAGCCGACGCTCTACCAACTGAGCCAAACCGGTCTCGGCCACAAACCAGTTTTAATCACTGTCCTTTCCAAGGGATATTCTAATACAAATTGACCATCCATATTCTCGAAGTATGCGATCCTTGGAACCCTTAACTCTACAAACTGGGGAGATCTCCATTATCACTGATCCATTTGTTTGGTGAGGATGCCCATTCCTGAGGCTGCACTTCCTTTGGAGCAATAGGCCTGTGTTACAAGTACATTTTGGGATATCTACCTGAAAGTCTCTTAGGTGCCCCTTTTAGCATCACATAGGTGCTTTTTCTAGAGTATCTACCATAATCTGGCAAACTGCCTAATACCTACCTACTGATGTTTAGTAAATGTTGAATATTAGTTATGTAAGGATGGCTCAGCTAAGGGGATATTAGGCTGCATTAGCAGTGCCGTGCTCAGAACGTTCAGTTCTGTCGCCATGTTGAGAGGGAGACATTGAGGAGCTGTAATGTCCACCTGGCAGAGTGAGGTGCACTAATACTGACGTCCTCAAGAAGAAAAGGCTGAGTGCTCAGCTCCCTAAGAGCCTCTGACGGGCTGCAGAGGAAGCAGCTGACAGGGCCTGCTGAGACCCGAGGTCTCCGCCAGTGCTGGGTCGGTCACTAGTATGTCTTCATCAGCGCTGACATGTACTGTAACTGATTCCTACTAATCAAAGCCAACGTACTGAACACAATTCACATTTTCCCTCCCCTTAAACCACAGTGGGTTCAAGGCTACTTCTGTGGGTCCCTCCTGCCCACTTATATTCCAGTTTGTTTGGCTAGGGGCAGAGTTACAACCGATGGGTCTGGAAACAGGGTAGAAGCCACAGTCCACCTTATCTTCGCCTCTACACCAGAAGATGCTGCATATGAGTCTTATCTGTTCTGAGGGGGGTAGGGGGTTCAGAGAACTGCCATCCGAGATTAGGAGCTCCTCCAGAGCCCTGAACATGACCCTCATTCCCTATCTATCCACAGTGTCCGCAGGTTATCAGATGCCTGAAGAAAAGGAGAGAGGGAAGGTTTGGGGAACAGATCAATGGGAGAATAAAAGGAGGAGAGTGGAAGAAAATGTGACAATTTTTTTAAAAAAAGAATGAAGGAAAAAGTAAATAAGGCTTATTACTTTCTTAGAAACTGTAAATTGGGCTGAAACCGGTTTGGCTCAGTGGACAGAGTGTCGGCCTGCGGACTTTTGAAAGGTCCCAGGTTCAATTCCGGTCAAGGGCATGTACCTTGGTTGCGGGCACAACCCCAGTAGGCAGGACGTACAGGAGGCGACTGATCCATGTTTCTCATCGATGTTTCTAACTCTATCCCTCTCCCTTTCTCTCTGTAAAAAATCAATAAAAATATATTTAAAAAAAAAGAAACTGTAAATTGGATTCAGTTTTCAATGGGACAAGAAAATAAAACAGCAGTAAAAGCTGCTTATACAGATTATGGGAGACTGGACAGGATAACTTCTAATCAATTCAATTGAGCTATGATTTTAGGTTTAATTTCTCCAACAGTGCTTTTGGGTGCATAGTGGCATTTAATAAATCCTTATTAAATAGGATTATAGTCCAAAATAACACCAAAGGGCCCGGCCAGTGCGACTCGGTGGACTGATGGCTGGCTCATGCACCGAAAGGTGGCCGGTTGGATTCCCGGTCAGTGCACAAGCCCGGATTTTGGATTTCAGGGCTCAACCCCAGCCAGGGGCATGCATTGATGTTCTATCACTCTCCCCCTCCCTCCTCTCCCCCCTCTCTCTAAAATAAATGAAAACATTTTAAAATAACCCAAGTGGAAGCAAACTGATGTTTCACGAAAAATAAGTTTGTATTCCTTTCTCCCCTCCCCTGTAATTTTGTAACATTCTTAAAAAATAATTCTTTATTGTTGAAAGTATTACATATGTCCTCCTTCCCCCCTTTACTTTCTTAACTGGGTCTTTGTAGCTTCGAGAAGAGATTGGCAGTGGGTTTGCAAAACTCAGCTTCGGTTTGTTCCCTGGTAAGATGCTCTGTGGCTTAGTTGGCACGGTACACAGCTGAGGTAACTGGTGATTTTTTTTTTCCTTTTAAAGAAATAACAGAAACTCGCTGGGCTAAATTCTAGACATAATACACATTGAAAGTATTTAAAGATGCTATTTCGGGGTGGGAGATGAAAGTGTGTGTTTGTTTTTTCTCTAAGAGAACCTGGGGAGCTCTTTTTGCTTTGTGGAGATCCAAAAAGGCAAAGCATCGAAGGTGAAGAAATCAGCAAGAAATCACAACGCTAACCACTGCCCCTCCCCCACCTCCCCAATATCTCAGTAATCAAAAGATTTCTCAACTTTCTGGCCCTTCAAAATATGAGCAGTCCATAATAAAGCAGAGGCTAGCTGTGACCGTTCTCGGCTTAGCTGGTGTCATTCTAAGCCAGCGGTTCTCAACCTGTGGGTCCCGGGTCACTCAAGACCATCAGAAAACACAGATATTTACATTATAACACATAACAGTAGCAAAATTACAGTTACGAGGTAGCAACGAAAAGAATTTTATGGTTGGGAGGTCACCACAACATGAGGAGCTGTCTTAAAGGGTTGAGAACCACTGTAAGCTCAAAGGCTCTTGCTGCCCCTGTATTACCTTGCTGGAAGCCAACCAGTGCTCAGGGCATGCCGCTTTGATTTCATAAACAGGGAGCACAGGGAAATCAGGACAGTCTGGTGACTTTCATGGGGAGAAAATAACATTTTTAGTCTTTTTAAATATTTTCATGAAGAGTCCAACTCGTTGCCCATTGACACTGGCCCAAATGCTATGACACTGCAAAACCGAGATCATATACAGTGTTGTTTTTAACCCTTGACTTTGCCCATGCTGGAGAAACGTAACTGAGTAATAAACACACTTAACATTATGTTTTTACAAATAAGTGTCTTTATTAAAAATAAGTATACATGCTCCCCTTCCCCTGTGATACGGCATGATCCCGTTTGTATAGGAAACGGTCTACATCTTACTCTCTACAAGTACAATAAATATTTGTCCGTCCCTCTGTTCCGCTTCCTGTTGGCACTTCGGAAGAGAACAGTCACCGGGATGCTGCTCTCAGTAGCTCAGAGGCCCCCAGGCAGACTACATACGTGACCAAAGGTGTGCCAGGGTCTCTTCTGTCCAGAATAGGATCTGTCATAAATTGACCAAGCCGAGAATTCCAGAGAGAGTGTTTCACCCTTCGCCTGCAGATCAGGAGAAACATGGGAGGATCCTCATCAACTGCAGAGTGGGACCAGAATAAAAAGGACAAAAAGACGTCCCTAGTGGGGAAAAGATGTAATAAAGATGCTTGGATTAGAAAAAGTGCAGCCGAGACCGGTGTGGCTCAGTGGATAGAGCGTCGGCCTGTGGACTGAAAGGTCCCAGGTTTGATTCCGGTTGAGGGCATGTACCTTGCTTGCGGGCACATCTCCACTGTGGGGCGTGCAGGAGGCGGCTGATCGATGTCTCTCTTTCACCGATGTTTCTGACTTTCTATCTCTCTCCCTTCCTCTCTGTGAAAAATCAATAAAATATATATTTAAAAAAATAAATAAAAGAAAAAGTGCAAACTCCTCAATTCACAGGAACGTCCCTCTGGTGAAGGCAACACTGAAAGTGGTTGGACATGAAGAATCAAGCCCAGCCGATACCGGTGTGGCTCAGTGGATACAGCATCCGCCTGCGGACTGAAGGATCCCGGGTTCGATTCCAGTCAAGGACACATGCCTGGGTTAGGGGCTCGATCCCCAGTGGGGGGCATACAGGAGACAGCCAACCAATGATTCTCTCTCATCACTGATGTTTCTATCTCTCCTTTTCCTTTCCTCTCTGAAATCAATAAAGAAATATATATATTTTTTTAAAAAATGAGAGATTTCACCTTTGGAAAAAAAAGAAGAATCATGCCCAGCCGAAACCGGTGTTTGGCTCAGTGCATAGAGCCCTGGCCTGTGGACTGAAAGGTCCCA
>JAAGEH010002531.1:75239495-75317184 GCA_011751065.1 Lasiurus cinereus
CACACACACACACACACACACACATTTCTTTAATGAAAAGGGTGGACTCTCTTGCCCGCGGGTTTCCACGCAGTGTTCTGGAAATAGAAATCGGCCCTCCCGTCCACGAGCTATTTACATATTAATCAACCATTTAGTGGGCATCATTAGAATATATATATATATATTTCTTTAATGAAAAGGGTGGACCCTCTTGCCCACGGGTTTCCACGCAGCGTTCTGGAAATAGAAACCGGCCCTCCAGTCCGTGGGCTATTTACATATCAATCAACCATTTAGTGGACATCATTAGAATATATATATATATTTCTCTAATGAAAAGGGTGGACCCTCTTGCCCACGGGTTTCCACCCAGCGTTCTGGAAATAGAAACCAGCCCTCCAGTCCACGGGCTATTTACATTTTAATCAACCATTTAGTGGACATTATTAGAATACACACACACACACATATATTTCTTTAATGAAAAGGATGGACCCTCTTGCCCACGGGTTTCCACCCAGTGTTCTGGAAATAGAAACCAGCCCTCCAGTCCACGGGCTATTTACATATCAATCAACCATTTAGTGGACATCATTAGAATATATATATACACATATATTTCTCTAATGAAAAGGGTGGGCCCTCTTGCCCACGGGTTTCCTTCCACCCAGCGTTCTGGAAATAGAAACCGGCCCTCCCGTCCACCGGTTCTGGCACCAGCCGTTTAATGGCAAACTCGGTGAGGCGTGCTTCCTTCCGTTTTTTTCCGGGAGACATTGGGAATGAGGGATGCCGAGGGAAGATAGCATGGAACGGAGCCAGTTCAGGCACCGGCTTGGGATAAAGATAAGCCTGTGCCTCGCCGGCGCAGGTCTGACCTGAGAGCAGGGAGAGCTGGCGAGAGTCTGGACGGCGAAGGAACCGACCGAGCCTCGCTCTCCCCGAGGCAAACGCACGCTGTCTGGCTGTCCCCGGGGACGGAGGAGGCGAGCCCGCCCTCTCCTGCCCTTTCTGAGCCACAGGAATGGAAAAGTGCGGGCAGCAGCGGCCTGGACCTGCTGAGGACAGTGAGCCGGGCCAGCCGGGTCCGAACGCAAGAAGCACATGCCAGGCCGGGGCGGTAACGCCCGGTGGGTGGGTCCCTGGTAGGTCAGTGAGGTCCTGTGCCCTTGACGTTATCTGTGTATTTTGGCTGCGCTGCCTCTGCACGTGTTGGCGATTGCAAGCCGCCTTTCGGGTCCGAGTGTTGCTCAGAAGTGCTCATTCGTGACCCCCAAGTAGTGGTGACAGTAGTGAGATCCGCTCATTCGTGACCCCCAAGTAGTGGTGACAATAGGGAGGTCCTCACTCCCCCACCCTTCTGCTGGGATTAGGATGCTCGTCCTTCTCCTGATGTGGACCTGAGCAGTCAGTTGCCTGCCTGTCTGTTTGTCTCTCTCTCTCTCTCTCTCTGCCTCTCTTTCTCTCTCTCTCTCTCTGCCTCTCTCTCTCTCTCTCTCTCTCTGTTGGCTAGGAGGCTTTTGGCATGGCAGGTAGGAAAGCAAGCGGAAATGTTTTGTGTGCCGGATCTGTTCTGGGATGTGGTGGTGTGCCATGAGCAACAGCGACTGCGGTTCCTTAACCTTCACTCTGCCATATGGGCCCCACACTGTCAATGTCACCGGCATCCAATGAGTCAACAACTGCACCCAATAGAGAAAGGCCGCTATTATTATAAGGCAGCGGTTCTCCACCTGTGGGTCGCGATCCCCTTGGGGGTCGAACGACCCTTTCACAGGGGTCGCCTAAGACCATCGGAAAACACAGGTATTTACATTGTAATTCATAACAATAGCAAGATTACAGTTAGGAAGTATGGTTGGGGGTCACCACCACATGAGGAACCGTGTTACAGGGTCGCGGCCTTAGAAAGGTTGAGAACCACTGTTATATGGTTCGGTTTGTTCATAAATGCACAAGTCGATGTGGGTCAGAATCCTCAACCGGTGCATTTTTTAAAAAAATCATCACCAGAGGACTTGACTGGTTGTATAGGAAGAGGACGGGGGAGAGGGAGAGCGAGAGGAAGGAAAACACACGCTGGAATGAGAAACATTCATCCACTGGGGCCCCCGTGGGGACCGAACCCACAACCTCGGTGTGTGCCCCTGACCTGGCAGCGAACCCACGGCAGTGTGCCAACCAACGGAGCCACCTGGCCCGGGCTCGCCGGCCCGTTTTGAAGTTGTCGAACAGTCGGGATGCTTTCTACCCCGAGTCATGGAAAACCCAGCTCACCGGCGCCAAGAACATCGCTCCCTGTCCGGCTCTCTCCGGAGGAGGTGCTGGCGTCCCTGTCCCCCATCCCATCGGCTGGTCCAGGCCCTCAGGCCAGGAAGGCCTCCTGCCAACTGGCTCAGGCTGTGCTCCTAAGTAGGCACTGGCAAGGGAGATGGAATTACCCTGGGAAGGATACGGCCACTCTGTGTGAGTGTGTGTGTGTGTGTGTGTGTGTGTGTGTGTAGGTAGGTAGGTAGGGATGGGGAGGGGAATCTTCTTTTTTTATATATATTTTATTGATTTTTTTTTACAGAAAGAAGGGAGAGGAATAGTTAGAAACATCGATGAGAGAGAGACATCGATCAGCCGCCTCCTGCACGCCCCCCACTGGAGATGTGCCCGCCACCAAGGTCCATGCCCTTGAACGGAATCGAACTTGGGACCCTTCCGTCCGCAGACCGATGCTCTATCCACTGAGCCAACCGGTTTCGGCGGGAGGGGAATCTTATGAAGTCCTTGGATAGTGTGGGGGAGCAGGGAGCTATCCACACAGAAGTGGGTATTGGGAGAAAGTGGGATATGGCTGCTCAATGGGCAGGCCAGGATAGCTACTATAGAGGTGATGTTGGTAACTAGCTTTATTTTATTTTATTATTATTATTTTTTAATATATTTATTGATTTCAGAGAGGAAGGGAGAAGGAGAGAGAGACAGAAACATCAAGGATGAGAGAGAATCATTGATTGGCTGTCTCCTGCACAACCCCCACTGGGGATCAAGCCTGCAACCCAGGCATGTGCCCTTTGCAGGAGTCGAACCTGGGACCCTCCAGTCCGCAGGCTGACGCGCTATCCGCTGAGCCAAGCTGGCCAGGGCCGTACACTAGCTTTAATTTGGCAAGAATTCTTAGGAATAATATTAGCCAGTATAGGGTGTCCCCAGAAATGTATACACACTCATTTCTGTAGATTCTTTTAAATTTTGAAAATGAACAGTATGTTAATAAACACTGACTTATAATCATTCAAAATATATACATTTTTGGGGGGACACGTTATATTTCAGTGGAGACAGTTTGGAGTAGATAGAGCATTGAACATTAGTTAATACATTGGTATATTTAACCCAATATCAGATTCCATGCTTAGATGAAATTTAACTTTGGGGACTGTAAATTTATAGTGATGATTTTGTTTCCTAATACAAGGGCAAAACTTAATGGTAATATTTTGAGGGGGAATTTAGACAGACAACAGGGTTAATTCGGGAATATGCCTGAATTATCTTTTATTACTCCCAAGGTTTTTCTTTTTTTCCTGGTGGTTAAGGTGTTATTCTCCACTCCCTTGATGGTCCATTTCCCTCCCCTCCCAGGTGGACTATTTATAGAAGCATGAATGAACAAAGAGTCACGTGACTATTGCAGTAATTAAACGGGCAGTTTTTGTTGGTTCTCCAAGAGAAGGCTTCCTTTTTAGTGGTCTGGGTGTGTCTTTGGCAAATGAGTTGTTTATACAGAGAATCTATTAAGTCGGCAAGTATTTCTACATAAAACTGCAATTTCAGGTTAATAGATGACTGTTGCCTTTGTGAATGAATCATAGTGGAAGTTAGTTAAACATTTCTTTAAGTAAAAAGAAAATCTTATCTATGAACTAGAGCTGTATATATCAGCATGGATGAATCACAGATATGTAAGAACTAGTGGCCCGGTGCCCGAAATTCATACACATTAAAAGGGAGTTAATTAGAGGAAATAATTTTAATATTCCCATTTGCCTGTTCTCTATAACGGAAGTGTCAGAGATGAAAGAGAATTAGTAAAATGTATGTGAAAACCTCCCTCCTGTCAGAGTCTGGGACACGCTGCGGGACCCAGAGTCAAGTCCCCACCTAACTTGTGTGCGCCTCGAAATCACGCAAGATCCAGACCTGGTCGGTCCCAACCCCATCAAGCCCCGCTGGATGGGGTAATACAGCCTCAGGCCCCCAGGCCCCTGGGTCAGGGGGCACAGCCTCAGGTCTCCTAGCACCAGGGCGAGGGGGCGTGGCCTCAGGATCCCAGCCCTTGCAAGAGAGTGCGAGGGTGTGGTGACCATTTGCTCTTGATTCTATAGGACTAGAGGCCCGGTGCACTCAATTCGTGCATGGAGGGTTGTGTCCTTCAGCCCCGCCTACCCCCTCTCCAATCTGGGACCCCTTGAGGGATGTCCGACTGCCCATTTAGGCCTTTTCCTAGTGGCATCGGACCTAAATGGGCAGTCGGACATCCCTCTCACAATCCAGGACTGCTGGCTCCCAACTGCTTACCTGCCTGTCTTCCTGATTGCCCCTAACTGCTTCTGCCTGCCAGCCTGGTCACCCGCTAAGCACTCCCCTGCCAGCCTGGTTGATGCCTAATGGCTCCCTTGCCAGCCGATTTGCCCCTAACTGCCCTCCCCTGCAGGCCTGGTCACCCCTAACTGCCTTCCCTTGCAAGCCTGGTCCCTCACAACTGCCCTCCCCTGCTGGCCATCTTGTGGTGGCCATCTTATGTCCATATGGGGACAGCATCTTTTGACCACATGTGGGCAGTCATCTTGTGTGTTGGAGTGATGGTCAATCTGCCTATTACTCTCTTATTAGATAGGATAGAGGCACGGGGGGGGGGGAGGGGAGGCAGCTGGTTTGCCCTGAATGGTGTCCAGATCAGGGTGGGGTGATCAGGCATGGGGTGGCCTGGGCGAGGGGCCTGTGGTGGTTTGCAGGCCGGCCACGCCCCTCCAGCGACCCAAGCGGAGGCCCTGGTATCTGGGATTTATTTATCTTCTACAATTGAAACTTTGTAGCCTGGAGCGGAGTCAAGCCTTCTGCTCACACAGCCACTGAAACTTTGTTGCCTTAAGCAGAGGCCTGGGCCGTGGGGAAAGCTTGGCTTCCTCCATCACCAGGGGCAACCCAAGCCTCCCTCCTGCTCTTTCTGCGGCCGAAGCCATCTTGGTTGGCTTAATTTGTATGCTCACTCTGATTGGCTGGTGGGGGTGGCTGGTGGGTGTAGCGGAGGTATGGTCAATTTGCATATATCACTCTTATTAGATAGGATAGGTCACTGAAGCAGAAGTAGAAGGATATGCACACTCATGTTATTTATATAAATTTTAAAATTAACTTGTAGAAATTTATCCTATAATTGCACTCATGTGTGAAATAATGAGTTATTTATTATTATATTGTTTGTAAATGCAAAAGATTGGAAGGAACTTCTAATAGGACAAAAGTTATGGTTTATCCATACCGTGATATGCCTTGCAAACATGAAAATTTAAAAAAGCAAGAGATGTTATGCAATTTAGGGGACTGTAGTTTTAAGAAGAAAAATAAGGCCTTAACTGGTTTGGCTCAGTGGCTAGAGCGTCAGTCTGTGGACTGAAGGGTCCCAGGTTCGATTCCAGTCAAGGGCATGTGCCTTGGTTGTGGGCACATCCCCAGTGAGGGGTGTGCAGGAGGCAGTTGATTGATGTTTCTCTCTCATTGATGTTTCTAACTCTCTGTCACTCTCCCTTCCTCTCTGTGAAAAACTCAATAAATATATTTTTTTAAAAGAGGAAATATAAGGAGATAGTAGCACAATGTTTATAATATTCCTACCATCTATATATACAAAAAGCCAGGGACCGGAACGCCAGAACGACCAGTCACTATGTCCCTATGGCGCCCACTGTGGCCAGCCAACTGCCTTGATCAGGGGCGGAGCTGGCTGGACAACCTCCTAGGGCCCCTCCAGCCAGCTGGTCCTGTCCCCGATCGGCCCTCCTGCCCCCATGGGGGCAGGCCAGCCGGACCCCACCCATGCATGAATTTGTACACTGGGCCTCTAGTCTAATATATAAAAGACCAGGGTTGTAATGACCAATCACAGCTGGAGGCTGACCAACCCGGAAGTCCTTCGGTCAGTGCTGGGTTCCCGGGGCTGCAGCCTGGCACCCCAGCACTGACTGCCCAGGGGGCTGAGACCCAGAGAGAGAGGCAGGGTCTGATCCGCAGCCTCAGAGGCAGCTGTTGATCAGTTCTTGCCTCTCTCTCTTTCTCTCCCTCTTTCTTTTTGAGCTTCAGCAGCAGCCGAGCTTTCTTTTCTTCTGGCTGCTGTTAAGCCCCACCTCTCTGATCAGGCCCAGAGATAGGCCCAGAGATGCTGACTGGCACAGGAACCGACCAACCAGAACCAAATGGTGCTGTGAAGAACCAATGTCTGCCTAGGAGGCGGAGCTTTTGATGCTGACTGGCATAGAAACTGACCAATCAGAACTAAATCTGGGTGCTGTGGGGAGCCAATGGCTGCCTAGGAGGGGGAGCTTTTGACGCTGGCATAGAAACTGACCAATCAGAACCAAATTGGCCAGCAGAGGAGGGCAGTTGGGGGCAAGATCAGGCCTGCAGGGGAGAGCAGTTGGAGGTGAGAGCAGGCCAGTAGGGGAGGGCAGTTGAGGGCGAGATCAGGCCAGCAGGGGAAGGCCATTGGGGGTAAGATCAGGCAGCAGGGAAGGCAGTTGGGGGTAACCAGGCTGGCAGGGGAGGGCAGTTAGGGGTGATCAGGCAGGCAGGCAAGCGGTTAGGAGCCAATGGTCCCAGATGGCGAGAGGGATATCCACCTGCCAGTTTAGATCCGATCCTTGTCCCTAGGAGTCCCCAATTGGAGGGGGTGCCGGCTGAACTGAGGAAACTGCCATCCCCCCCTCCCTCCAGGCACGAATTTCGAGTACCGGGCCTCTAGTTTATATATAAAAAGCAGGACAAGTATTTGCTGACGCATAAGTATCTCTTTAAAGATGCACATGAGATTATTACCTTCGTTGTTCAGGGGAGGGGAACGAGGTAGTCGGGGACATTTCACTGTGTATGCTTTCGTACTTTGGAATCGTGTGCTGCAGGTATTGTGCGTCCAAAAGATTATACACCATTCAATTTGCAAGGTAAGCACGGGAAGACAATGTTTCTGTATTGTCTGTGGGTGCATACTGGTGAGGAAGACAAACACCACATTCAAAGTAGTGGTTATCCGCGGGGAGAGAGGAGGGAGAGAGATGTGCGATGAGTCATTCTGGACTTCAGTCATGCTGTTGTCCTCTTAGGCTAGTGGTGGGTGAGATTTGGGCATTCGGTATACCTTTTGGGCTGTCTGACGTGTTTTGGTAAAAGGTAGCTTTCTCTTCCTGGCTTGGTGCCTCAGGTGGTTAGAACATCATTCATACTCCAAGACGGTGGCAGGTTCGAGGTTGGGGCCCATATGGGAGGCAGCTAGTCAATGCTTCTCTCTCTCTCTCTCTCTCTCTCTCTCTCTCTCTCTCTCTTTCTCTCTCTCTCTCTGTCTTTCTCTCAATGAACATATCCTCAGGTGAGGATTCAAAAAATAAAGGTAGCTTTCTCAAATGTCCACCTATAGCTTTTAAACAGGTGGACATTTGAGAAAAGCTTTTTTTTTACCCCTCTCTAGGATCTTTATGGTTTGATAATATTTTTAGAAGTGCGATTTTTCTTCTTTTAATTTTAGAGTGGGGATGAAATCGCTAGGTGATTAGACTATTTTTAGTAGATATTTCTAACTTTGTGGGTGGTATCTCTCTCCTATTTAACATCCTCTCTTTCCAAGGATGATCCTCTTTCACTTCTGGATGACAGACCTGATTAGAAGAGCATTTATTGCCATGTTCCACAGTCAGAGTTCCCCTGGAGAGCAAGGACAGGTTTTATTTGGCTCATGGTTAGCTGGCTGATCTGTTCTGCGAGGAAGATGCACATTCTGGTAACGTTTGCTGTGAGTGATAGGCAGAACTTCCATTTTGTTCAAAAGCAGTACCTGCCGAGACCGGTTTGGCTCAGGGAAAAAGCATCGGCCTGCGGACTGAAAGGTCCCGGGTTCGATTCCGGTCGGGGGCATGTACCTTGCTTGCGGGCACATCTCCACTGTGGGGCGTGCAGGAGGCGGCTGAGCGATGTCTCTCTCTCATCGATGTTTCTGACTTTCTATCTCTCTCCCTTCCTCTCTGTAAAAAAAATCAATAAAATATATTTTTTTAAAAAAAGAAAAAGCAGTCCCTTAGCGCTACTGCAAAATGGTGAGAGTCTGAAGAGGAGAATTTTGAGCTTCGGAAAAGGGGGGACATCTCTTAGGAAGGCATAGCTGATATGGTCCGGTTATGACATCAATTGATTATGGGGCAGCAGTTAAGCAGGGGAGCTGAGTGGAGAATCTTTAGACTGCTTTTGAGAAAGTTAGGTTTCTTGTGAGGCTCAGTGTGATATTGTGTTTCCTCAGCCATAGGACACTGTAGTTTTAGAAGTTTTATGCTACTGACCTTCTCATATTGAAGTATGTTGGCAATTGGGTTCAAGGCAAATACTTCTGTTCCTATATGTAAGGAAAACACAAAGGTAATAATCATCTCATGGCCTTAAATTGCCAAGATTTGCTGGGAGGAAAAGGATGGTTAGTGGGGACACTGCCTTCTCTGATAGAGGAGATATTTAATTTAATTAATTAATTTATTAAATATATTTTATTGATTTTTTACAGAGATGAAGAAAGAGGGATAGAGAGCTAGAAACATCAATCAGAGAGTAACATCCATCAGCTGCCTCCCTCACACCTCCCACCGGGGATGTGCCCGTAACCAAGGCACATGCCCTTGGCTGGAATCGAACCTGGGACCCTTCAGCTCGCAGGCCAGTGCTCTATCCACTGAGCCAAACAGGCTACGGAGATGTTTTAGAGTGGTGGGACATTATTTGAAAACCTCGGAAGGAAAAACCCACGTCCAGTGAAGACGGGGAAATGCCAGGTTAAACCCTTTTAACAGGTTTCTTTACTAGAGGGCTTTTCAGAGCCTTCGCATTGTTAATATGCATAGTGAGTTCCTTTTTTTTTTTCTGATTAAAACAAAAAGATTTATTGATTGATTTGAGAGAGAGAGAGAAGATGGGAGGCAGAGAGAAACCTCGATCTGTTGTTCCACTTAGCTGTGCATTCATTGGTTGCTTCTTGCATGGGCCCCGACCAGAGACTGAACCCCCAGCCTTGGCCCATGGGGCTGGTGCTCTAACCTCCTGAGCGGCCCGGAGTGAGTTTTGCAAAGGGAGAACAGACTTCCTCGATATGGAGTCTTTTTCTGTGGAGAGTCTCCGGTCCTGGTGTTCTGTAGAGCATACTTTATAACATCTGTTGTGCTGATTTTAGTTTTATGACTTTTCTAGCCCGGGGAAAATTAGAATCCCTTAATTAGAGCATTGCGAGGGGCTGTAAGAGCAGGCTCTTGATAGTCTGTGAGGGATGAGATGGGACTTCGAAAAGCAGAAAACCTCAGGAGCTGGTTGGAACATACCGCCTAGAATAGCGGTTCTCAACCCGTGAGTCGCGACCCCTTTGGGGGTCCAATGACCCTTTCACAGGGGTCGCCTAAGACTATTGGAAAACACCTATTTCCCATGGTCTTAGGAACCAACACACCGCTCCTCGGTGTAGCAAAGTGTAGCCATGTAGTTTACTGTTGTCATAGGAAGACCCATGCTACACCACGATTCAAGACAACATTTCATTTATTTGTAATTAGAAATAAATATTTCACAATATATAATTACATATTGTTTTTGTGATTAATCACTATGCTTTAATTATGTTCTATTTGTAACAACGAAAATACATCCTGCATATCAGATATTTACATGACAGTTCATAACAGTAGCAAAGTGACAGCTATGAAGTAGCCACGGAAATAATTTTATGGTTGGGGGTCACCACCCCATGAGGAGCTGTATTAAAGGGTCTCGGCATTAGGGAGGTTGAGAACCGCTGGTCTAGAAGGAAGGAGGCCTGTCCTTTGGACAGCATGGAGGGACCCGGAGGGCACGGTGCCCGTCCGAGGACAAGCTCCATATGGTCTCACTCCGATGTGGGATCCAATGAACAGACCGAGCTACCGAGCTAAATAGAGAGAGACTCATTAGAGAGCCGGCAGATGGCTCGGGGGGGTGAGTGTGGGGGCGGGGGGATGGAGGTGGTGGAGGGCACAGAGGGGATAACAGGTGATGGGAAACAGTCCTCTCCGGCCAAGTAACCCCTGCGCATGTCCCCGTGAGGGCACAGCGAGTGGCTGAGGTTCCGCCTGCTCCCTAGTCATGTACGGTGCGCTCCCTTTAAGAGAACGTAATAAGCATGTGCAGTAGTTCAGAAAGCCTGTTTTCAAACACGATTACTTCTGCCGAAACTGATCTGACTCAGTGGCTAGAGCATCAGTCTGCGGACTGAAAGGTCCCGGGTTTGATTCCGGTCAAGGGCATGTACCTTGGTTGCGGGCACATCCCCAGTGGGGGACGTGCAGGAGGCGGCTGATCGATGTCTCTCTTTCATCCATGTTTCTAGCTCTCTATCCCTCTCCCTTCATCTCTGCAAGAAATCAATAAAATATATTTAAAACAAAACAAAACAAAACACGATTACTTTGTGAGCTTGTCCATGTCATCGGGGAATATCATGTTAGAAAGCTGACTGACAAACGGGGGTACATTTATGGTGTCAGTTTCCTAGGGCTGTGGTGACCACATGCCACACACTGGCAGCTTCAAACAACAAAGGTCAAAGGTATTCTTCACAGTTCCGGGGGCCGGAAGCCCAGAAGCAGGGGGTAGGAGGGCCACCGCCCCTTTTCAAAGTGGGGTGGGTAGGGAGGTGAGGGGGGGGTCCTGTCCCTGGCCCCCTCCAGGTGGCTGCTGGCCTTCCTGGGCAGCAAGACTATAGTCGCTAAGACTACAGTCGCTGCCTCCTGGGTGCTCACAGGGCCGCCACCTGGCGGTGTGTGTCGGGGCTGTTTCTCTCTGGGTCCCTCCTTTTCCTATAAGGACACCGGACACTAGATCTGGGGTTCATTAATGACCTGGGCAAAGAACTATTTCCCAATAAGATTACTCTCTGAGGTTCCAGGTGGACTTGAATTTAGGGAGGAGGGATACTGTTTAACCCACTACCCTTGCCATTATATTTTATGTGCCTGTAGTTTCATGCTCTTCATTTGTCCTTAAGAATATCCTTTTTTAAAAATATATGTTTTATTGATTTTTTTACAGAGAGGAAGGGAGAGAGATAGAAAGTCAGAAACATTGATGAGAAAGAGACATTGATCAGCCGCCTCCTGCACGCCCCACAGTGGAGATGTGCCCGCAAGCAAGGTACATGCCCCCGACCGGAATCGAACCTGGGACCCTTCAGTCCGCAGGCCGATGCTCTATCCACTGAGCCATACCGGTCTCGGCAGAATATCCTTTTTTTTTTTAATGATTATTAATTGGTGTGATAGAATAAATACAATGTCTTCTTGGCATCTTGTCTTAAAACATTGAAATTGACATAAGGCAGGGGTTTTTTTTGGTAGACTGATTCATTTCCTCACCCAGGAAAAGGTTATACTAATAGTAATGCCTGGCATATAGTAATTGCAGGCATTCATTACCTGTTTCTTAAGTGAACAAATGAATGTTTAGAATAATTATTACTCACACCGAAACCGGTTTGGCTCAGTGGATAGAGCTTCAGTCTGCGGACTGAAAAGTCCCAGGTTCAATTGCGGTCAAGGGCATGTATCTTGGTTGTGGGCACATCCCCAGTTGGGGGCATGCAAGAGGCAGCTTATCGATGTCTATCTCTCATCGATGTTTCTTGCTCTCTATCCCTCTTCCTTCCTCTCTGTAAAAAAATCAATAAAATATATTTAAAAATATAGAATAATTATTACTCAGTCTATCTTTTTAAAACTGTAAGACTATAGATTAAGGATTCTTTTGATATCTTAATTTCTACTATTTGTGTTTTGCTAAAAGGATATTTATATTTGTATTATTATACCAAGTAATGTCCATTTGAGGATTATTTTTTAATTTATCACTTTTCAAATGTGCTTTTTCCAAAAATGATTATTATTTTTTAATTTATCATTTTTGGAAAAAGCACAACATTTTGAGACACACCTGGGTTCATGTTTTGGCTTTGCAAGCCACTAGCTGTGTCCTTTCATCTTCCTGTGCTGCGTTCCCTGTGAAGTGTTGTTCATAACACAGGTCTTCCAGGGCTGGTGAGAGAGTCCGTGTATCCGGACACCAAGAGGGAGCGTCAGGAATATTAGCTATTGAATGGTATACCTGAATTGCTTTACATATTAACTAATTTATATTTTTAAAAATAGTGTTCCTTTAAAGAATCTGATTTAAACTGAAGCCAGATGAACTTTTTTTAAAAATATACTTTATTGATATTTTACAGAGAGGAAGGGAAAGGGATAGAGAGTTAGAAACATCTATGAGAGAGAATCATCAATCAGCTGCCTCTTGCACACCCCCTACTGGGGATGTGCCCATAACCAAGGTCCATGCCCTGACCGGAATCGAACCTGGGACCCTTCCGTCTTCAGGCTGACGCTCCATCCACTGAACCAAACCCGTTTCGGCTGAATCTGTTTGTTTTTGCCTCTGTGCTCTTCTATGTCTGAGCCAGGGTTCCTGTCGGTTTTAGGGAGCGGGCGAAATCCCTGTCAGGGGCTGGGTGCTGTGTGAATACAGGAAACCTGCGATGTCAAGGACCTCGCTTAATGGACAGAATTCCCGGTCCATATGTCCAATGTGAAAAGTAACACCGTCTTAATTTTAAAATGCTTTTAACCCAGACTTGCTTCCAATTAGATTAACAGGTACAATGATACTCTCCTCCCCAACTACTCATGAGCTGAATTTTACTTGGTTCCCTAGTCCCATCCCTCTGATTAATTATTGCTCATTTCTCTCTTATTTTCTGGTGGGTGTTACATAAATGTTGCTGTCACATTTCTGTTACAACGTACTGCTTTCAAAATGGCTTTTTCTGTTGCAAGAGTCGTCTTGCTCTGCTCTTATTTCCTAACTTCTGCATCCTCTTAAGTATCGCTCTGAAATAGTTAATATTCATCCATTTCTTTTTAAAAAAATATATATATTTTATTGATTTGTTACAGAAAGGAAGGGAGAAGGATAGATAGCTAGAAACATCGATGAGAGAGAGACATCGATCAGCTGCCTCCTGCACACCTCCTACTGGGGATGTGCCCGCCACCAAGGTACATGCCCTTGACCGGAATCAAACCTGGAACCCTTGAGTCTGCAGGCTGACACTCTATCCACTGAGCCAAACTGGTTAGGGCTTGTCCATTTCTTGGGTGATCTTTGTGTGTATCCCGCTCCCCCCTTTTATTCTTCTGCCCTGTACTTTGTTTTATTTTATTTTATTTTTTTACTGCCGGTTGTCTTCCGAGGCGAGGGCGGCCCCAGGAGCCCAGGCCGCCTCGGATCAGGACCGCTTTCCTGGCGGCACGGGCTGCCACGCGCGGTGGATACCCGGTGCCCGATACCGGTGGAACGCCGTGGAGCATGCTGCCCATCTCCTCTGGCAGCGCCTGTATTTTTTTTTTTTTTAATATTTTTTAAAACATATTTTATTGATTTTTTACAGAGAGGAAGGGAGAGAGATAGAGAGTTAGAAACATCGATGAGAGAGAGACATCGATCAGCCGCCTCCTGCACGCCCCACAGTGGAGATGTGCCCGCAAGCAAGGTACATGCTCCCGACCGGAATCGAACCTGGGACCTTTCAGTCCGCAGGCCGACGCTCTATCCACTGAGCCAAACCGGTCTCGGCTGGCAGCGCCTGTTTAATGACAGAAAATTACATGTGGGCTTTTGGACAAACCCAGTTTTCTTAAAATGACTCGGGTTGCAAGTACATTGAGCCGGGAGCGAGATGACAAGAGACCGGTTGACACGCGATACGGGTCAGACTGAGGTGGATTCTGCTTTCCCGTCCTGTGCGGCTCTCCGCCGGCCAGTATGCCCAGCACTGTGCCTGTCTCCAAGCTGTGACAGCTGGGCAGTTAGTGCCTGGGGAAGGCTCCTGGTCAGCCAGGGCGCAGGGATTGGGGGGTCTGCAGCTGACACATGAGATTCCTGCTTCGGGTACCGGTGAACGAGATCTAGAAAGAACACGCTTCCTGAGAGCCCGCGCAGAAACCAGAAAGTGTGGACTGGACAGTTGATGGCAGCTGGGCCCTGGGTTTCTGCTCACTCTCCGCGGGCATGCTCTCCTGCGGTTGGGGTAGAGGTACATCCCGTGCCGTCTTTCAGGAGCTGCTGTCAGCCGCAGGCAGGGGTGGCGGAGATTAGCGGGGCTATATAAAGGAAAGGGCGGTTAAATTTAGAGATTCCTTTGGCATTGTGGTCCTTCTGGAATGGCATTTTCCCTCCCGATCCGGTGCTGAGCCTCTGGGCGACAGCCGCTCATGGTGTCACGGTGGAGGTTTTGGAACTTGGGTGGGTGGCTTTTTTCTGCCTTGTGAACTATCTGTATCACCTGATGTTGGTTCTCTTTTTTTATATATATTTTATTGATTTCTTACAGAGAGGAAGGGAGAGGGATAGAGAGTTAGAGACATCGATGAGAGACATCGATCAGCCGCCTCCTGCACGCCCCCTTACTGGGGATGTGTCCGCAACCAAGATACATGCCCTTGACCGGAATGGAACCTGGGACCCTTCAGTCTGCAGGCCGACGCTCTAGCCACTGAGCCAAACTGGTTTTGGCTGACCTTGGTTTTCCTATTACGAATTAAAATATTGAAGCAAACCGGCTTTCACATTTCAACACACAGAGGGCTGCCCTGTCCCTTGTTCTGGCCTCCCGATTGCAGGGACCGTGGGGACCGAGGACCCCTCGCTCCCTGTCCGGGTCAGCCTGGTGGGGAAGGGGTCGGCTTGTCGAAAGCCTTGGGACCCCGTGATCTGTAAGGTTCTCACCCGTGGATTTGTTGGTTTTTTAATCCTCACTGAGGATATGTTTCATTGATTTCAGAGAGAGGAAGGGAGTGAGCGAGAGAGAGAAACATCGATGTGAGAGAGAAACGTTGATGGGTGGCCTTCTCATAAGAGCTCAGCCAGGGATCAAACCCGCAACCTTTCGGTGTGTAGAGCCATACCAACAGGCTCTCTCTTGTTTCCATACATGTGTATGTACAGGCGATTTCAGAGAGGCAGGGAGACGGGGAGAGAGAAACATCAATGATGACAGAAAGTCGATGGTTGGCTGCCTCCTGCACACTCCTACTGGGGTTCCAGTGCCCTGACTGGGAATTGAACCGTGGCCTCCTGGTTCATAGGTGGATGCTCAACCCCTGAGCCACTCCGGCTGGGCTCTTGTGGGGTTTTATTTTTTTTATAAATATATTTTATTGATTTTTTTACAGAGAGGAAGGGAGAGGGATAGAGAGTTAGAAACATCGATGAGAGAGAGACATCGGTCAGCTGTCTCCTGGGGATGTTCCCGCAACCAAGGTACATGCCCTGGACCGGAATCGAACCTGGGACCTTTCAGTCCACAGGCCGACTCTCTATCCACTGAGCCAATCGGTTAGGGCCCTTGAGGGTTTTTAAAGGGTAAGGAGGCTCAGCTTTATCCCACATCCCATGGTATTAATCTGCTAGGGCTGCCATAACAACATACAGCGGACTGGCATGGACTGGCATGGCTTTAAGGACAGAAACGGATTTTCTTGCTGTTGGCAGGCTAATGCCCGAGGCAAGTTTCTGAGGTGTGGTTTCTCCTGAGGCCTCTCTCGCAGATGGCCGCCTTGTCCCTGGGCCCACAGGGCTGCCTGGGTGTGCCCCGGGGTCTCTGGGTCCAGATTTCCTCGCACGGGGACACCGGTCAGGTGGGATGAGGGCCAGCCTGTGCTGTCTCATTTCATCGTCACCTCTCGAGGGCCCTGTCTCCAAGTCCTGTCATAGCTAGGGGACCAGGGCTGAGGGCTGCACGATGTAAAATGAGTGGGAGACATCATTCAGCCCACAGCAATGCACATGACTTAGAAGGGATTTCCTGTCACCAGGACCCTTGATTTCAGCTGGTGATGATCTCGATCGCCAGGAACAGCCCTCTGACAGTGTCTTACAGACTCTTCTAATTGAGAGAACGTTTTCCTCCTGTAAAGCTAAAACCTAAATTACTTTCCGCACTTTTTTTTTTTTTTTTTTTGGTAAAGTAATACCTGTATATTTTAAAAGATCCAATTGTGGTCGGAGGTGTATTTATAAAATAGTATTCCCTATCTCCACTTCTTTTTTTTTTTTTTTAAATATATTTTATTGATTTTTTACAGAGAGGAAGGGAGAGAAATAGAGAGCCAGAAACATCGATGAGAGAGAGACATCCATCAGCTGCCTCCTGCACACCCCCCACTGGGGATGTGCCCGCAACCAAGATACGTGTCCTTGACTGGCATCGAACCCGGGATCCTGCTCTATCTCCGGTTTTAGCCCTATCTCCGCTTCTGACTCTTATCTGTTCCTTTTTGTATTTACCTTTTTTTCTTTTTTTTCAAATCTCCACATGTCTAGTGGATATATGATGCCTATAAATGCTCTTTTACTTCCTATGACAGGCTTTTTTGGTTGACTGTTATGGTAGATGAGGGTGTGAGTTCTCTTGTACCTTTTCCTCTATAGTACCTTCAATCTCCTCATAAAATTATATAATCTTTAAAAATCGCATTTGGGCCGAGACCGGTTTGGCTCAGTGGATAGAGCATCGGCCTGCGCACTGAAAGGTCCCAGGTTCGATTCCGGTCAAGGGCATGTACCTTGCTTGTGGGCACATCTCCAGTGTGGGGCGTGCAGGAGGTGGCTGATCGATGTCTCTCTCTCATCGATGTTTCTGGCTTTCTATCTCTCTCCCTTCCTCTCTGTAAAAAATCAATAAAATATATTTAAAAAATAAAATCTCTATATATTTAAAAAAAATACTTGCATTTGGTGTTTCCATAATTGTGACTGCATAAAAACGCTTTGGTAAGCCAGTACTACGACAGTATTGTCTTAATTTTCCTTGAGTTTCTAACACATTTTTTTTTCATTTGCTTTGTTCGCTTTGGACCTAAGTTTAAATTCCCCACATCTTCACATGTCTTTGAAACATCTGTCACTCCAGCCTTCTGTACTTTTAAACCTGGAAGACAGTTTCCTCTCTTCCTTCCCCCCAGAAGTAACCATCTTGGATCCGCTGTAGCATCTCTGTCTGGATTTGTGGCTGCTGCTGAGCCCTCCACACCCCTGTTACCTGGTGCTTGCGTCTTTACTCTATCGGGGTTACCCTTACTTTCCTCCTGCATTGGAGACCCTCGTCTAGGTTCCCTGCTGATTTTGATGGACTGTATATTCTCCAGGAGATTCTTGAGAAAGGGTGGACTTTTTGGTGATTTTGCCTCTGTAAAAATGTCTAAATTTTATCATCATTGAATATGAGGGCATTGTATTCAAAATTAAAAAATAATCACTTAACTTTTTTCTTATTTTTAAAAAAATATATTTTATTAATTTTCCACAGAGAGGAATAGAGAGCTAGAAACATCAATCAGCTGCCTCCTACACGCCCCCTGCTGGGGATGTGCCCGCAACCAAGGTACTACATGCCCTTGACCGGAATCGAACCTGCCACCTTTCAGTCTGCAGGCCGAGCGAGGCTCTATCCCCTGAGCCAAATCGGTTTCTGCTGTTTTCTTATTTTTAAAAATAGATAATGGCATGCTCCTGAACCAGATTTTAAACGATTTGGGGTTACAGAGAGGGGGGGGGGGTGTTTGTAGCGGGAGGGAGTTCCTTAGGATGGTGAACTGTTCTGTATCTGATGGTGATGGTGGGTACACCCGTTTCTACCCACGTTAAAACCTGTAGAACTAGGTACACCGAAAGAAAAACGTTCCATTGGTATCTCTGATAGTTTAATAAAGTGAAAACCAAATGAAGAGAATGTAAAAGTGCGAAAAGGAAGTCTCTTTTCTTTCTCTCTCCCCAGCCTGCCAGCCTTCCTTCTTGGAAGGAACCGCTGTTATCATTCATGTATGAATCCTCCCACTTAGTCTCGCCTACAGACCTTCAGGGGGAAATCGGGCGGGATGGAAGGAAGTTAAATTTGCTCCGGTATTTTCTGGGACTGCCGAGAGGAGCGCCCTTAGACTGTGTGTAAGGATGTAAGTCGCCACGCCGGGGCACTAACCCGCTCCTCTGGTTTCTCCTGCAGTCGGCAAACACGAGCTGACGGGGCATAAAGTGGCCGTGAAGATACTCAATCGCCAGAAGATCCGAAGCCTCGATGTGGTAGGAAAAATCCGCAGAGAAATCCAGAACCTCAAGCTCTTCAGGCACCCTCATATCATTAAACTGTAAGATCTGCTTATATTCCGGATAGAATCCTGCCGCCTTCCCCTCCTTGCTGTTAACCTACCTAACACGCTGAGCGAGAAAGACGCCCGGCCTCCCTCTGGTCTGTTCTGGCGGGGTGTGAAGTGTCTTCCTGTTCGTGTGCCGGTATTAATCTAGCCTCCGTCAAGGTCACGTAAGCCTGTGGTCGTGTATTGCCCTTGTGCTTATCAGCGGTCACCTTTCTCATTCTTTCTTGCCTTCTGGATCATCGCCCTTCGGATAGAACGTTCAGGGCCCTCTTTGCTGCAGGACCAGCAATGGAATCATTTGCTAGTCCAAACTCTTTTTTTTTTTTTAATATATTTCTTTATTGATTTCAGAAAGGAAGGGAGATGGAGAGAGAGAGAGAAACATCAATGATGAGAGAGAATCATTGATCGGCTGCCTCCTGCATGCCCCCCACTGGGGATCGAGCCCGCAACCCAGACAGGTGCCCTTGGCCGGAATTGAACCCGGGACCCTTCAGTCCGCAGGCTGATGCTCTCTATCCACTGAGCCAAGCCGGCTAGGACGCTAGTCCAAACGCTTCACCCCCAAATTTCCAGGTGTCGGCCTCCCTAGAGACAGGCAGCAGATAGGGTTTCCCCCCATGCTGCTTATTCTGATGAAACCAATGGCAGCGAATAGAATACAGTGGTACCTCGAGATACGAGTTTAATTCGTTCTGTAACCTTGAGGCGTGGGAAACTATGAGACGCTCGAGTCGCGGTAAACTGGTGGGTCGTGTGCAGCTGGCCGATCCGTGCGATGACTCGTATCTCAAATGTTGCTTGTATTTCAAAGCAAAAATCGCTCGCTCAACGGCTCGTATGTCAAAAATCTCGTATGTTAAGGCACTGTATCAGGACCCCCCTATTGCAAAAGGGAATCCTGTTACCGTGGTTTTCCAGTTGTCAGTTATAGGGGTTTCAGATCATTTCCTTTCTGCTCAGCTCTGTTCTCCAGCTCTACGTTAAAGCAGCTCAGACTTTGGTACTGAAGCAGCTGACTCCCAATCGGTTTCCCTCTCACCTCTTCTCACTTGATGAGGCGCCTGGTGTTCAGCCTGTCCACCTGCTGCTGACCCTCAGCATCCCCTCCTGTTCTGAAGCCTCTCCCCGACTCCTGCCCACTGCTCTCCATCTCCATGTGGACGCCCGAGAAGCATGTGACCTCACTCCCCCAAACTTGCTCTTCCTGCACTTGTCACCGTCTCAGCGAAGGCCCGGTCCCTCCCGCCAGGAACTTTGGAGGCGTCCTTCACCTCCCCATGGCTCTCACTTCCTCCCATCCGTCCCGTCGCTTCCTTCTTCGCTCCTTCATCGCCATCCATCCGGGCTGAGCTCCCTTCATCTCGCTCCCGGTCCCGCATCCATCCTTTACCGCGCATGGCCGCTTCTTCACGTGGACAGGCCAGATCACGTGACTACTTGGCTTGAAACCTTCGTCTCAATAAAGCCACAGCTCCATCCTGGCTTGTGGGGTTCAGGGTCCTCGGGCCTCCACTCACCTCTGTGACTCCCTCCTGTGTCTCTCTCCCAGTAGCTCACTCTGCCAGTCTTCTCATCACCCTGCATCATGCCAGGCAGACTTCCACCTGGGGGAGGGGGGCTTTGCACTTGCTCCCCCCCCTGTCTGGTTCCCCCACTTCCTAGATGGTGGCACCGCTCACCCCTCACTTCCAGTAGGCCCTGCTCCAATATGGCTTCCTCAGAGAGGCGAAAGAGTCCCCTCAGTCCGCTTTCTTTCTCTTCAGGCCGGTTCCACCCCCTGAGATGACGCTCACTTAGTTAATGTCTGTCGCCTGGCTCCCAGGACAGGGACCCACAGGAGGGCAGAGAAGTGCCGTTGCCTGCAGTTTTCTCAGCTGCCAGCACAGTACCTGCCTGGACTCGTCTAGGTGCTTAATAACTGCTGATTGAATGAATGAATGGATGTCCCTGCTTTAATGCTGGTAGATACTGTTTTCTCTCACCAGGTACCAGGTCATCAGTACACCATCTGATATTTTCATGGTGATGGAGTATGTCTCAGGAGGAGAGCTGTTTGATTATATCTGTAAGAATGGAAGGGTAAGCAGTTCTGATTTCATCCTGTACCTGTTTGTACCGCTCCTTACCCCTTCCCGGCTGCAGGACACTGTGTGGGAAGCGATTTTGTTAAGGGGTCTGTTCGATACCCATTTATTTCCCTCAGTCATTTGTCCAGAATCAGACAGTGTTTCAGGATGATTTTTCTCAGCCTACTTATACAGAGGTGGAAACTGAGGCTCAGTTCATGTATTTGCTCCAGGTCACATGACTGATTACTGACAATTGGAATGAGACCACAGAACTCATGATTCTCAGACAATGCTTTGGGGGCATACAGATACTTTTCAAATATATCGTAAAGCATTTATTTAATCCTTACAACATATATTGTTAAATACTTACAGGTCTAGGCCTTGCTAGTGAACCCTAGCCATATTTAAATTGTATTCACTTTTCTGTTTTTGAAATCGGATGCCCCTGAAGTAATAAGAACAGGCTGCATGAAGGACTTAAGTAGACTTAGAGAATTTAGAATTGGGTAGGAACTTTAGAAGACGTTTTGAATAGTCCCCGTATTTTCCGGCGTATAAGACGACCCCCAACTCTTCCAGTTAAAATATAGGGGATATACTCGCCCTATAAGATAACACCCGCTGTATAAGACGACCCCCGACTTGAGAAGATTTTCCTGGGTTAAAAAGTCGTCTTATACGCCGGAAAATACGGTATCTTAGGTTACAGATACAAAAGCTGAACTCTGACCCCTGCCCATACTTTTCTCACATCCAGGTCATTGGCATGCTGAAGTCTCTTCTCTAGGAGCCATATCTAGCACCGAGACTCCATTCCCCTCCCAATCTGAAGTTCTTTATGTCATTCACTTGTTCTATTAGTACACAGCAGATGTCTATTTTCATCACACTCAGCTCATTAACCAAGTTCGTTTTCCTTTGCCATTTCTTAACATGGCCCCTGTAAATTCGAGGCCTTCCACTTCTCTGTTCCCCGTCTCTCCCGCTCCCCCGTTTTCTGCCTGGAAATAGGGAAGCTGAGTTGGCATCTTGTTCGCCTTTCCATTTCTTTGTGGCGGTCTGCTTCACGTTAGGGGAGTTTCCTTCCGTGTCTGACTGTGGCAGATCAACATTTCAGTTGTCTTCGTTTCTGTTTCAAGGGTCTTCCTTGTTTTCTGACATTTTCTTTTCTATAAATAGCCCATTTTTTCTCCATGATGCAATACTCTTATCTGCAGATGACAAGTACCAGGTCATCAGTGGAATTTTTTTCTTGTGTTCCCTGCATTGCTTCCGGACTGTGCGCCCGTGCCCTGCTCCCGGTTTTTTAAAATTCACTTTATTGGTCTTTCTCTGTCTCTTGCGCATTGGCCCTTCCCTACTGGCTGTCCTCTGATTGAGAGTGAGGTACAGCCGAAACCTGTTTGGCTCAGTGGATAGAGCATCAGTCTGGACTGAAAGGTCCCAGGTTCGATTCCGGTCAAGGGCATGTACCTTGGTTGCAGGCACATCCCCAGTAGGGGGCATACAGGAGGCAGCTGATCGATGTCTCTCTCTCATCGATGTTTCTAACTCTCTATCCCTCTCCCTTCTTCTCTGTAAAAAATCAATAAAATATATTTAAAAAAAAAAAAGAGAGTGAGGTACAGAAGAAGGCTGAGCTCATGTGGGTAGACCTCCGCATGGGTTGGTTGGGGAGGGACTTACCATTTTATTGGGGTCCACCAAAGGTCAGTAACAACACCCAGCTCTCTCTGGATCAGATAGTCGCTCCCGTTCCCCTGGGCGTCAGCTCGGCTGCCAGCAGCTTTCAGCAGGCAGGGAGCTGGAAGGGGAGAGGCTGCAGGTGACACCAGTCAGTATGTTGACGTCCACTGTAAGCCCATGTTTTCCTTCTGCAGCCTCACCCTGCCGGGGGCCCGTGAGGACAGGGCTGGGTCAGCCTGACTAAGAAGCAGATCTGGGTCTGACTGCCTCGCAGAGGCGTGCAGAACTCGTTTCTTCAACCAGTTGTTCTCTTTTCAGCCCACCTCTCACTTCTACCTTCAAAAACTCCCAGCATCGGCCTGTGGACTGAAAGGTCCCAGGTTCTATTCCGGTCAAGGGCATTTACCTTGCTTGCAGGCACATCTCCACTGTGGGGCGTGCAGGAGGCAGCTGATCGATGTCTCTCTCTCATTGATGTTTTTGACTTTCTATCCCTCTCCCTTCCTCTCTGTAGAAAATCAATAAAATATATTTAAAAAAAGAAAACAAAACAAAAAAACTCCCAGGATGCCCATTCCTGAGCCTTCCCAGGGCTCTCTGTGCAGACAAGGTATTATGGCTTCCGTCCTATAGGTGTGGGTTTTGGCCTCCTCTGGCTGGCGAAGTCTCTCTCTCCTCCATCCTCTCTCCAGCGTGGTGGCTCCTCTTGACTCCTGCTGTCTCTCTTCTGGTTCTTTCTGTCTTTATATGCAAACGTCCTTTCAGTAATATCTCAAGGAGTGGAGGCCAGAGGCTCGGTCTGCCATGTTTGACTGGAAATAGGCATTGACTTTTCTAAATCTTTCTTTGAAAATGTCCCCTCCTTTATCCGCTGTTCTGTATTTATTATTAATGTAGTCTAACCTTCATTTTTGGTAGCCTATCTAGTTATTTCACCTCTTTTATTTTAATTAAGTTTTCTTCTCTTTCACATTTAGAACACATTCTTTTTTCATTTAGTATATTTGATATGATTACTTTAGAAAAATGAACCTACATTTCTTCTAGAAAGAAAGGTGTTAGATTGCTCGTTCATTAGCATTATTTTTAGAGGAAGGGTATCTCACAGTACTTGGATAATCTTTTTTTTTTAATAAATATATTTTATTGATTTTTCACAGAGAAGAAGGGAAAGGGATAGAAAGCCAGAAACATCAATGAGAAAGAGACATTGATCAGCCGCCTCTTGCACGCCCCCTACTGGGGATGTGCCCGCAACCAATGTACATGTCCTTGACCGGAATCGAACCTGGGACCCCTCAGTCCCCAAGCTGACGCTCTATCCACTGAGCCAAACCGGTCTCGGCAACTTTTTAAAATATATTTATTTTTTATCGATTTGAGAGAATGGAATGGAAAGGGATAGAGAGATGGAAACATGGATGAGAGAGAAATGCTGATTAGCTGTCTCCTGTATGCCCCACAGTGGGGATTGAGCCAAAAACCTGGGCATGTAGCCTGACCAGGAATCGAACCCTGACTTCCTGGTTCATAGGTCAGCAGTCAAGGACTGAGCCACACTGTCCAGGCGTACTTGATAGTTTTAATTTTGCTTCTAAAAATATTATTATTTCATCTTTCCTCCCAGATTATCTAAGCCATTTAAGGAATAAAAATCTAATTTTAGAGTGCCAATTTATGCCCTGTGTTAGAGAATTGCATATTAGAGTTCTTCACCTTCAGTATTAATAGCTTATTAGTTAAATACCCCTTCTTGAGAGCAAGCATGTCAAAGTAATAATTATGAAAATAAGAAAATATGGAGAAATGGAAAGAGAATTTTTATTGGTAAAAGAATATTTAAAAACATGTAGTTGCAGCAAAAGATAATCTTTTCCATAAGTCAATTAAAGATAAATGCTTTTATGTTTTATAAAATAAATCGAATTAAAGTTTTTCTTTTGTTAAAATGAAAACGTCCTTTATTCCGGGACATAAAGTGAGGCGATTGCTTGGTAGTTCATTAACAATGCTTTAAATGTTACTCCCTATAGTAACATTTAGTCTAACATAGTATCCCCGCCACAGCATACCTGTGTCTTTATCCTCGTTATTTCTCTTCAAAGCACTATCACTCACTTATTTTATTGTCCGTGTTCTCAACTGTATTAGTCCCTCTGTGGCCACATAGCATTCAACTGTACCTGAGGTTTTCAGTAAGTACCTCTTAAAGGAATGAAAGGTGAAACATGTTGAATTTATAGGAGACACCACGTCGAGTTTTAGGCAGACATTGAAACTGTCTGGGTAGCTCAGGAGATATAGAGGAAGCAAACTCTAACCATGGGGTCACGGAAGTGGCCACGTGAGAAAGCTGAGTGACTGATGGGGCTCCAGGATCCCTCCTAGAGCAGCGGTTCTCAACCTGTGGGTCGCGACCCCTTTTGAGGGTTGAACGACCCTTTCACAGGGGTCGCTTAAGACCATCAGAAAACACCTATTTCCCTTGGTCTTAGGAACCAACACACCACTCCTGGGTGTAGCAATGTAGTTTACTGTTGTCATATTAAGACTGTTACCCATGCTGCACCACAATTCAAGACAAAATTTTATTTATTTGTCATTAGAAATAAATATTTCACAATATACAATTAATTACATATTGTTTTTGTGATTAATCCCTATGCTTTAATTATGTTCAATTTGTAACAACGAAAACACATCCTGCCTATCAGATATTTACATTACAGTTCATCACAGTAGCAAAATGACAGTGATGAAGTAGCAACGGAAATCATGTTATGGTTGGGGGTCACCACCCCATGAGGAGCTGTCTTAAAGGGTGGCGGCCTTAGGAGGGTTGAGAACCGCTGGCCTAGCGGTTTTGTTTGTGCCGCAGAGTTCTCTGCATTTCGGAAGTGTCTGATAGGTGAGGTCCGTGCATCCGTAGAGTTTTATAGATTGCACACCTGATTCCTGCGGAAAGACACCCCGTTCAGAAGCCTCTCTGCTTTCCGCAGCTGGATGAAAAGGAAAGCCGGCGGCTGTTCCAGCAGATCCTTTCCGGAGTGGACTACTGCCACCGGCACATGGTGGTCCACCGGGACCTGAAGCCCGAGAACGTGCTGCTGGACGCGCACATGAATGCCAAGATCGCCGACTTCGGTAAGGAGGTTTCTGCAGATTCACCTGCGCATCACGTTCCATGAGTATGGCCCCGCTCTTCGGAGAACTCTTCCTTTTATGTCACGGACTGGGTATTCCAAAGGAGTGTATGTTTCACCGTTTCGTGCATGAGCATGCAAAGAGGAGGAGAGAGCGAGGAATTCTCTCTTCTTAGCTTTAGGTCTTTAAAAATGAAGTGTGGGGACAGTAGGTGAACAGTGGTAGGAGAGACATCTTTTGAAGGAGCCGAGCATGTGTGAAGAAGAAGTTAGTGACCTATTTCCAGTATATATATATATATTTTAAATATATTTTATTGATTTTTTAGAGAGAGGAAGGGAGAGGGATAGAGAGTTAGGAACATCCATGAGAGAGAAACATCCATCAGCTGCCTCCTGCACACCCCCTACTGGGGATGTGCCCGCAACCAAGGTACATGCCCTTGACCGGAATCGAACCTGGGACCTTTCAGTCCGCAGGCTGACGCTCTATCCACTGAGCCAAACCAGTTTCGGCTCCAGTATATTTTTTAATCATGGAGCAGGAGGTAGGAGACTGGGACGGAGTTATTCACACTTTGGAAGCCAGAAGATGAACTATATGAACAAAATTATTTAGGGAAAGAAAGGTAAGGTGTTTTAAATGATAGAAAAAAACCATTTCAACTTGAGAAACATGTACTTTCAGCCTGAAAGTATACATTTTGACAAATTATCAAAAATGAATTGAAGTTCCTTTTATTTCCTATAGAAATTGCCATTGTGAAATCTAACAGAAAAATGAATCAAATACATTTCTGAGAAGATATAGGATCTTTTGGTAGTAAAACTAGGAGAGAACTTTGATTTTCAGAATTATTACATTTTATTAAAGAATCAGAACAGGGCTTACGAGAAACTTTCCAATTTAATTCTTCTCTGTTCTACATTTTTTTCTAGTCATTTCTGTACTAATAAAACTTAAAACATGCCAAGTTTATTTTAGTAAGCACAGTGACTAATAGCTTAACATCTGCTCATTAAATTGAAAAAATGCACTAACTTTAAATGTTGAAATAGATTATACATTTTAGGGCATAGAGGCAAAGAATTTTGGGAGAGTAAAGACCAGAGGATTTTGTTGGAGTAAAGAATGAAATGATGTATTACTTTCATGCAAACTCAATGGTATTGTTTAATGGAGTTTTGCTTTTATTTTTATCCGTGGGAAATCTTGAGTAGTGGATTTTGTGCATTTCCAGGTCTTTCAAACATGATGTCAGATGGTGAATTCTTAAGAACAAGTTGTGGCTCACCCAACTATGCTGCACCAGAAGTAATTTCAGGAAGGTAGTATTTGACGCCCCCCGCCCTCAGCACCTCTGTAATTGTCTTTTTCTCCTGGATTTCGTTAGTTGTAGCGCCTGTAATGTTTAATTTAGTGAAAGGATCGGAACTTCAGGCTTATTCTTTTCTTACCTAGAAAGTATTCTGTTTTAAGAATAAAATATTGTAATGAAGGCCTTCATTTATAGAGGAGAACGTTGGTATGCAAAGTCAATGTTACATTAAAGTAGATGAGTGCACTTAACATTTTTACTCCCCGATGGAAGAGATGGGAGGTTTAAAACTAGGGAGTTTTAAAGGCAGGGAAGACCTTAAAAACTTGGTTAATACAGAAATATCTAGTAGTTAGAAGTGGCTTACTGTTTACTTAGATCAGGTTGGGGAACCACTTTTGTGCCAATGGCCATTTGGATAGTTATGATTCACTTAATGGAAATTGATGTTGCTATGAAAAAACTAGATTTATTGAACTTGAAGTCTGCCTGCAGCAGCCCTGGCAGGGCCAGCCCCAGTGATTTCATGGTCTGTGGGCCAGATGTCTCCCACCCTTAATTTACATGAAGAACTAAAACTGTAATGTGTAGCTTTTCGTTTTTTTGTATTTTATAGTAGCTTGAGGTTTTATGATAAAGTATCTTGGAGAATTGGACTCAAGTATGAATAAAATCTTCAGACTTCATTTATTTTGAATTTTCATTAAAAAAGATTTTTAGAGACTACAATACTGTAAGAATGCTAACCTCTCAAATTACTAAATTCATGTTTGAAACAATGAGAATCTTTGTAAGGTGCACCTTTTTGAATAGTTTAGATGACCTAGAAGTTTAATTTTTTAAACTTTAAAAGAGTAATTGTTCTTCATTGTCTCACTGAAATTCAGAACAGAAGGTTGATTTTGTTTACTAGTTTTTATAGTTAACTTTGAAAAAAAAAATTTTTGTTGATTTCAAAGAGGAAGGGAAAGAGATAGAAACACCAATGATGAGGGAGAATCATTGACCGGCTGCCTTCTGCATGCCCCACACTGGGGATTGAGCCCGCAACCTGGGCATGTGCCCTGACCAGGAATCGAATTATGACCTTCTAGTTCATAGGTTGATAGTCAGTCACTGAGCCATGCTGGCCAGGCTATAATTAACTTTTAAGAACTTTTATTCAAATCACTTGTCTTTGTTTGAATGTTTCAGGTCCTGATTAATTTGCAATGCAGAAATATTGTAGTACTTTCTTCCTATTTCATCGGCTTACTTGTCTAACCTGTTCAGAGAAATTATATTTCTATAAAGTCATGGCTATGAATAAGGCAGAAGTATCCTAATTTTAGATTTAGCAAGTTTTATCATTTTATATTAACTGAGTGTCCAAAGTTCTTTAAAAAATTTCATTTGTGCTATCTAATTCAGTATCTAAATACTGGGGGCAGGGTTGAATACATAAAAATAAATGTATTGTAATTATGCATATATGCAATGGGCTATGACAGAATTTTCCTAGTTTGCATAAGGTCTTTCTGAAGGGCTGGATGAATAGAAGCTTCTACTTTTAAAACAGTGTTTATGGTGGGAAGAGATCAACCAGAGAACTTGTAATCATATATGCATAACCCATGAACATAGACAATAGGGTGGTAAAGGCCTGGGGTAGGGGGTAGGGACAGCTAGGAGAGGTCAATGGGGGAACGAGGGGGAACCTATGTAATACTTTCAACAATAAAGATTTAAAAAACAGAAAAACAGTGTGTATGGATCAGCACAACAATTCTTTTGACCAGTTTAAAGAAATCCTTTCTCTGAAGTCAGATTTGCATGGTGTACCTGACCAGTCCGCAGCTAGGCTGGCCAGCTGGCTACAGTGCACTCTGCAGACAGAACCTCTGAGCCAGTTAGTGGGGCTTCCTTCCAGTCTCAGGCCCCTTTCCCTTCTCCTGGAGAAGGTCTTGGGTTACTGGGGAGACTGGATGTAGTGTCCGCCACTAGAGAAGATTCTCGGTTGATGAAAGATCATTTCCTCTCTGTAACCAAACAGCGGTGTTAAATGCACTGACCATAATGTGTCTATCCACTATTTCTAACATAAAAACAGTACATACTGCTATGCAGTATTTGCTCAAGGTTTGGGACTATTGGTTGAATCTCATGAGGGTCATAGTAGGTAGTAAGAACAGAAATTTAGCTCTAGTCTATAAATTAAAAGATAAATTTCTGATTTTTGTTTTCAAAGAAAGTACTGATAGAATTAGTACAAAGTCTTAATATGTAGTATACAGCACTGATTAGACAAACTGTATTCTAATAATTATGAACTATCCATACTTAGCATTAAAAAAAATATTTTTATTGATTTCAAAGAGGAAGGGAGAGGGTAAGAGAGAGAGAGAGAGAGAGAGAGACATCAGTGATGAGAGAGAATCACTGATAGGCTGCCTCCTGCATGCCTCACCCTGGGGATCGAGCCCACAACCCAGGCATGTGCCCCAACTGGGAATCGAACCGTGATATCCCGGTTCATAAGTGGACACTCAACCACTGAGCCGTGCCAGCCAGGCCATACTTAACATTTTTGGTTACATGACTGACGCTGAAGTTGCTAGTGATTATTAACCCAGCGGCTATTTCCTGTTGCAGATTGTATGCGGGTCCAGAGGTAGACATATGGAGCAGTGGGGTTATTCTCTATGCCTTGTTATGTGGAACCCTTCCATTTGACGATGACCACGTGCCAACGCTTTTTAAGAAGATATGTGATGGAATCTTTTATACCCCTCAGTATTTAAATCCTTCGGTGATTAGCCTATTGAAACATATGCTGCAGGTGGATCCCATGAAGAGGGCCACCATCAAAGATATCAGGTAAGAAAGCAACTTGCCGATGAGCAGGTCTAAGAGTGTCAAAGATGTAAGTTAAGTGAAAGGTAAAGTGGCACAACAGTATGTACTGTTTTTATGTTATTGTGTTATTTAAAAATACATACTATACTGTAAGATTGGTAAGGAGGGAGGATTTTCACTTTTTTGCTTGAGCATTTTTATTTGTTTTGAAATTGTAATAGTGAACATTACATTATTTTTTAAATTTACAAAATAGCTAGTGAAAAATAAAAGGACCCTCAGAGGGTCCTTTTTGTAGCGCTTCTTTGAGATTTTTCTATAGTGTGCTTCCCATTTAACTTTTAAGTATTCTTATTAGGATTAATACTTTTTCGTAGTTCATTTATGTATAGCTATTTGAGTTCTGATCTCATGATTTATTATACTTTTTCCTTTTGTTCATTTCAAGGAATGAGAACATTTAGTACAATCCATGACATGCTTTTTGTAGTCGTAGATATTGAATCACATATGAAGTTGCTATTTTGTAGGCACAAAATCTGCCAATATTGCCAGTTTCTTGTGGTTCAACCTAATAGTTTAAGTAAGACGAAGGTGATGGTGACAAATCTACTTCTCAAATTTGGGAAAGCCTTTTGTGATAAAAATTTAAAATTGACTGCAAACTATGTTTCTTCTCCTGCTGAGTTTCTTTCCTTTTTTTCCCCCCTGCTATGAGAATTTCTCTTTGGTCTTATAATGAACTAGAGGCCTGGTGCACAAAATTTGTGCATGGGGGAGGGGTGTTCCTTAGCCCAGCCTGCACCCTCTCCAATTTGGGACCCCTTGAGGGATGTTTGACTGCCTGTTTAGACCCGATTCCAGTAACATCGGGCCTAAACGGGCAGTCAGACATCCTTCTCACAATCCAAGACTTCTGGCTCCCAACTGCTCACCTGCCTGCCTTCCTTCCTGATTGCCCCTAACCACTTCTGCCTGCCAGCCTGACCACCCGCTAACCACTCCCCTGCCAGCCTGATTGCCCCTAACTGCCTTCCCCTGCAGGCCTGGTTTCTCCCAACAGCTCTCCCCTGCAGACCCAGGTCCCTCCCAACTGTCCCTTCCCTGCAGGCCCAGTTACCCCCAACTTCCCTCTTCTGCCAGCCTGGTCACCACTAACTGCCCTCCCCTGCAGGCTTGATCGCCCCCAAATGCCCTCCCTTGCAGGCCTGGTCTCTCCCAACTGTCCTCTTCTGCTGGCCATCTTGTGGCGGCCCTGTTCTGTTCATATGGGGGCAGTCATCTTGTGTGTTGGAGTGATGGTCAATCTGCATATTACTCTTTTATTAGATAAGATAGAGGCCTGCTGCATTTGTGGGGGCCAGTTGTTTGCCCTGAAGGATCAGCGTGGAGGGTTCCCTTGGGGTGTGGAACAGCCTGGGCAAGGGGCCTGTGGTGGTTTGCAGGCAGGCCACACCCCTCGACAACCAAAGTGGAGGCCCTGGTACCTGGGATTTTTTTATTTTCTATCATTGGAACTTTGTAGCCTTCAGCGGAGTCCAGGGCTGGCCAGGGCTGCGGAAGCTTGGCTTTCTCCATCGCCGGGGGCAACTCAAGCCTCCTGCTCTCCAGCTCCGTGGCTGCTGCCATTTTTATTGGGATTTATTTATCTTTTAAAATTGAAACTTTGTAGCCTTGAGTGGAGTCCAGGACTGGCCAGGGTGTGCAGGAAGGTTGGCTTCCTCTATTGCCAGGGAAACCCAATCCTCCTGTTCGCTCCGTGGCTGCAGCCATCTTGGTTGGTTAATTTGCATATTCACTCTTGATTGGCTGGTTGGCATGGCTTGTAGGTGTAGCAGAGGCACGGTCAATTTGCATATTACTCTTTTATTAGCTAGGATGGCTAGACAACACATTTCTCTGAGATGGAAAGACAAGGAAGAAAGAAAGAGGTGCAGATCTGGGATTAGTAAATAAGATGCATCAGGGCAGTGAAGAAGAAGGAAAGTTCACATGTAGAACTTAGAGCTTGATTCCTTCCATTTACTCCGTGTCTGTAGACCAGCCAGAAAGAAGTCAGTGTGACTCCATTGTCTGATAAAAAAGACAAATCATTTTCTAAAGTTTATATTTTAAACTAAGTGGGAGATGCTTTTTCTTATTTTATGTATTTTTTTCCAATTTAAGTGTAATATAAAGTATACACATTTCTTTTCCTGTTACTACAGCAATGCTTTCTCGCTCTTAAAACCAGAGGGAGGCCACGCCATTTCCCTTGATATGTACAATGAACTGTGAGCCAGAAGTGGAAAATCTCAGTTAAAAAATAAAATAAAAATGATACTACAGTATAATATATATAAATGAATGTATGTCCTAAATTCCCAGCTGTTTACTTTCGGTCTCACCTCTACTAAAAACCCCTTCTCCTGGCCCTGCCTCTTTCTCTCAGGGAACACGAATGGTTTAAACAGGACCTTCCAAAGTATCTCTTTCCTGAGGACCCATCATATAGTTCAACCATGATTGATGATGAAGCCTTGAAAGAAGTATGTGAGAAATTCGAATGCTCGGAAGAGGAGGTGCTCAGTTGCCTTTACAGCAGAAACCACCAGGACCCGCTGGCAGTTGCCTACCACCTCATCATAGATAACAGGAGGATAATGAACGAGGCCAAAGATTTCTACCTGGCCACTAGCCCCCCTGACTCTTTTCTCGACGACCACCATCTGTCTCGGCCCCACCCTGAGAGAGTGCCCTTCTTGGTGGCCGAAACGCCAAGGGCACGCCATACCCTCGATGAGTTAAATCCACAGAAATCCAAACACCAAGGGGTAAGGAAGGCAAAATGGCACTTGGGAATTAGAAGTCAAAGTCGACCCAGTGACATCATGGCAGAAGTTTGTAGAGCCATTAAACAGCTGGATTATGAATGGAAGGTAGGAGAGAAAGGGCATTCTGATGATGGGCACATCTGGCAAACCTGTCGCGTTCTATAGACGAATTGCTTGTGACTTTGTTTTTGTCCATCCTGCACGCCAGGTTGTGAACCCATATTATCTGCGCGTTCGAAGGAAGAATCCTGTGACAAGTACATACTCCAAAATGAGTCTGCAGTTATACCAAGTGGACAGTAGGACGTATTTGTTGGATTTCCGAAGTATTGATGGTATGTACATCCTGAAACACTGTAGATGAAATATTAGACCTATTACCTAACTGGGATTCTTTTGAAGCTTCTTGAATTGCTCCTGGTAACTCAATAGAAAAACAAAAGTAATAACATGAAATTTTGTGCTTTTGTCATGTCAGCATTTGTAAATATTGGTATTTTTGTAGTCTTAGACTATATTGTCCTATTAAGATTATGTTGTAGAATTTTTTTTTAAATATCTTTTTACATATTTTTTATTGATATTTTATGGAGAGGGAGGGAGAGGGAAAGGAAGTTAGAAACATCAGTGAGAGAGAAACACCGATCAGCTGCCTCCTGCACACCCCCTGGGCATGTGCCCGCAACAAAGGTACATGTCCTTGACTGGAATTGAACCTGGGACCCCTCAGTCCTCTTGAATTTTATTAAAATATATTTTAAAAAAATAAATAAAAATTAAAATTATAAAAACAAAACAAAACAAACAAACCTGTTGGAACATATTTGACTCATAATTCAGGTAAATATTCTTTCTCTACTCCCTCATTATATAAAAATATTCTCTCATAACAAAGCCTATACTTAGATAAATGCTTATGACAATTCTTTATTGGCCAGGTCAATTGAGTTACGATGTGTTGATATTTTTCTTCATCTAAGAATGTATGAAATGGATGAGATGACTCAACTCTGAATTCCTTTGTCTTTAAACACTCAAAGATAGCATCTACATAGTGTCAGAAAGACACAGGTTTGAGCTGTGATACGCTGTCCAAACTTTTCTGCTTATCTTTATGTCTAAAGAGTGCTTATCTGTTACACATAAGAAATCAGTCAGATTTCAGGGAATGGGTTTTACTTTTTTCACTGTTTTCGGATCAACTTCTCAACTTTTGCACCTGCATTTACCAATGCAGTGATCATTTATTGTTTTTGGATTGTGTTCCCAACTTCTTTTTTTTCCTGCTTTTGTTCATTGTTGCTCTTTTATGAGATCTTAGATCAAATGTGAAGAGAAAATGGGTGAGTGAGAAACACTGAGATGAGAGTTAGGAGACCTGGATTCTAGATTTACTTCCCTGTTCATTGGTTACCAGTGGCAAGTCCGTTAACTTTTGGGGGTATATCTTCATCTTGATGAAACAAGGAGCTGGATGAGATATCTTCCAAAAGTACATTTATTCTTGATTTCATTATGGAGGGATTAAGTTTCATTGCTAAGGAATGATACTTATTAAGCCTCAAGTTATTAGTTTACTGGGCTCTGAATCTTGGATTGCAAGATTGATGAGTAGCTACATACTGTACCCAATCTTTGTTTTTCTTTCATTTCATTTCATTGATTTATATATGTATTTATGTATTTATTTATTTTGTACCCAATTCAATTTATTTATTTATTTATTTATTTATTTATTTAGTGCCCAATTCAAAATAGAAATGCTCTTGATAGCTGGTCAATGATTGCACTCAAAAAAGAAAACGAAATACAGTGGTACCTCGAGATACGAGTTTAATTTGTTCCATAACCTTGAGGCGTGGGAAACTATGAGATGCTCGAGTCACGGTAAACTGGTGGGTCGTGTGCAGCCGGCCAATCCGAGCGATGACTCCTATGTCAAATGTTGCTCGTATTTCAAAGCAAAAATCGCTCGCTTGCTCGATGGCTCCTATCTCAAAAATCTCGTATGTTAGGGCACTCGTATCTCGAGGTGCCACTGAACTGTTGACATTTGGGGGTGTGCAGTGGAATGGACTGTAACACACTGAACTGTATTCATTCAGATGAAATTACTGAAGCCAAATCAGGGACTGCGACGCCACAGAGGTCGGGATCCGTTAGCAACTATCGGTCTTGCCAAAGGAGTGACTCGGATGCGGAGGCTCAAGGAAAATGCGCAGAAGCTTCTCTTACCTCATCTGTGACCTCACTTGACTCTTCTCCTGTTGACTTAACTCCGAGACCCGGAAGTCACACCATAGAATTTTTTGAGATGTGTGCGAATTTAATTAAAATTCTTGCACAATAAACCCCAAAACCTGGCTTATTTCTCGGATAGCAATAAGCATGCATTGTTAAATTATAGCCAAATGCTTCCATATATAATCAAGTTATACATAATTATAACTGAGGATTAGCCTTTTGGAATGCATTTTGCACAGGGATTGGAACCTGGTTCAGTTAAAAAGCCTCATGTGCAAAAAAATGAATTAAGGTAATTTTTGTTCACTGTTTTCAGTAGGCATATAGCATCATAAAATATACACAATGAATTATAGGTCTCTCAGGCTCACTTGATTTTGGGCTCTTTTTATATTTAGTGTACACAGGGCTTTGTAGACTATTAATTTTACCATAAAGGCCTTCATTTGTTATTCCATGTTGTGTTATATATATTTGCTTCATAAATTTATTCAATAAATATTTGCCTAGAATCCCCAGAGAACTTTATGGGTGATTTTGTTTTCTGGGCTCCTTAACTACTTAGGTAGCGAGTATCTTCCTGCAGTAGGGACAGCATGGAGGACTTGTCCATATCCCCCCCTTAATATTCTGTAGTGTATGGTGAGTCACCTCAAAGATTAGACACAGGCAAGTTTTCGCTTTAGTTTGGTTAAGTCCAAAAACACGTACAGAACCAACATGTAGCTTGCTAGGCCCCGAGTTTAATCCTAACCGCGTGTCCCTGGCTTCTGTACATACATTGCTCTTTTTGTCCAAGAGCGGAGTTGCATATACTGTGAATACATCATGTTGTTTTTGCCAATCTTACCCGCTCCTTTGTTCCTCCTGTCAGTATTGAATGTATGCAAGCACTTCTTGTTGTTCGGTCATACATCTTTTAAACCTAGTCACTGCACAAAAAGAACACCTCTTACCAATGATCGAAAGGTTCACATGTGACTTTGGCTTCCAGATTTCATTATAAACATGTCCACATGTATGTCTGCCACTTGGATTCAACACTTGTTAACCTGTTGCCATATTTGCTTTATACTTAATTGTGTGTGTAGATATAGTCATACGTATATTTTTGTATAAGTGATATGCTCTTCCCTGGACCATTTGGATGTTGCAGATTTCCTCATTACCCCTCCACACTTCTAGCATGTTCTAAAAACAATTACTTAAAAAAAAAAATATTGTCCCTAAAAACCATAATCCTGTTAAAAAATAATTCCCTAATGTCATTTAATCATGCATATTTAGATTTTTCCCAGTTTTCCTCCTAATCATGCATATTTCAATTTTTTTTATAGTTGTCTCAGCTATCATGGTTATTTCAAACCAGATCCAATTAAAGTTTACACATTGCATTTGGTAATGTCCTTTTAGTTAGGTATAACACTATTTCAATATAATACGGAAATAATTGGATAGTTCCAAGTGGTCACATTTGGTTTGAATTTTAATTACTTTTAAAAAAGTGGTATTATGAGAACTGCCTAAAGATGCTTAATCTCCCTAAGATTTCTGATTTATAGTCTTTCCCTTGCTCTTAGCAATAGCGTTATATAACAGGTATAAATGAAGATTTAAAGTCACCTCAGATAAAATTGCTATCATGTGTACGCTAATAAAAAATACAAAAGTATTACCCATATTCGCCTTATACAATTTTAACTTCAAGAAATGGATATTTTTTCCTGTTAATCATTTTTCCATTGTAAAAGCTATATATATTTTTTTTCTCGTTTAAGACTGTTCATGTAGGGTTTGCTTTGTGTGTGTGGTTTTTTTTGCAAATACAGTAAGCTCCTGTATAATTGGATAGCAACGTACTCAGATGTCATGATAGCTTGCCTAGTACTGTAGTTGTTGATTTGCCTCCAGCACCCCTAGAAACATGCACTGAATCCAAAAGAGAAATGTTGGCTTCTTTTGGTCCAGGGTGTTCTGTTCAATTTAGAGTCGGAAAGCTGTATAAAATAGTGGGAGTTCCATTTAGGTGTAGGTTCAAAACTGTATTTTAAATTGTACGTGGCCCTCTGTTGAGAAGATACGGAATTCTGTAGGCTCTCTAACTGCAGCATTGTTCCTGATGTCTCTGTAAGCTGTTATAGGGCGTGGGTGGGGGGGGGCGGGGAGACAAAAGGAGGAACCAATTAAATAGGACCTTCTAAGAATTGTTACTTTTGTAAACTTTGCTTCTTTTTAAGTTATTGTGATTCCTTTTAGTTACTGAGTTTTTATTTTGGAGATATTTAAATATTGCACTTGTACAAATAGTATGATAAATGCGTAGACTATTGCAGTAAGTTCTTTTTTAAGCTGGGATATTTGAAATGACAGCTTTTCGTTGAGTATGTAAAGGTTGCATCAGAATTTTCACGAATTTATTGTAGTTTGCAAATTCTTACTAATTGAAGATGTAAAGGAGTCAATGCAAATTATTTTTAATCTTTTTTTATCTCTTCAGCAATTTATATTTTTTTGTGATTTTATGCAACCATATTTTTACTTTGTTTTGACAACTGAAAGATGTATAAGGTTTTTTGCCAGAAATGTACTATATACATAGTTTTAAATATAACAGATTTTACTGATATGTAAAAATTTTGCCATTAAAATAAATGATTTCTCACCGAGAGGAACTTTTCTACCACGTTGGGGGATATGGGAGCTTAATATATCATATCTAATTTAAAATAATTTCACTGAAATAAAATTCATTGCTTTTACTTTGATTATAGATGCTTTTATAGTTTTTTTCAGAGTTTTAAATGATTTTATACAAAAAGTCCTGCTCTCTCATACCCCTACCCCATCCTTTTTGACCTTGTAGTAATACCATTCACATTGAATACCTGCTTGCTAGACTGTGGCTATGCGTAGAACTTTATGCATCTCTGCTCTGAATGCACCTTTGGAATGAAAGAACAATGTGTGTTGTTTAAATCTTTCCCTCTTAAACTCCTATTGGCCACATCCACAGTAGCAATCTCTTTTTTATTGTGAGTTCTGGTCAGATGAATGAAATTCCACACACAACATAATGGTAGTATGGTAGAAATCATTCTCATGGTGCAATATTCTGAGACTTGTTCATGTTTGTTTTGAATGGAGTATATCCTATCTAATAACAGTAATATGTAAATTGACCATCACTCTAACACAAGATGGCCAGCAGTGGGGGGGGGGGCAGTTGGGAGGGACCAGGCCTGCAAGGGAGGGCCGTTAGGGGTGACCAGGCCTGCAGGGGAGGGCAGTTAGAGGCAATCAGGCTGGCAGGGGAGTGATTAGGGGGTGATCAGGCTGGCAGGCAGAAGCGGTTAGGGGCAATCAAGAAGGCAGGCATGGGAACAAGCAGTCCTAGATTGTGAGAGGGATGTTTGCCCGTTTAGGCCCAGATGCTACTGGGATCAGGCCTAAATGGGCAACTGGACATCCCTCGAGGGGTCCCAGATTGGAGAGTGTGCAGGCTTGGCTGAGGGACACCCCCCACCACCTGTGCATGAATTTTGTGCACCTGGCCTCTAGTTTAAGCATAAAATTTAAAAATGCTTTTAGATATGAATAAAAACCCTTAATTTTTCATCTTTTACAATGTGCTTAACTTTTTAAAAAAATATATATTTCTTTATTGATTTTAGAGAGGAAGGGAGGAGATAGAAACATCAATAATGAGATTATTGATTGGCTGCCTCCTGCACCCTCCCCACTGGGAATCAAGCGGGCAACCCAAGCCTGTGCCCTTGGCAGGAATCGAACCAGGGACCCTTCCGTCCGCAGGCCAACGATCTGTCCACAGAGTCAAACTGGTTTAGGGCTGCTTAACTTTTTTTTATAGCCTCTGGGAAAACGAAATGGGGGGAAAACGCTCACTTTTTTTTTATAGCTAACTATCTGCACCTTCCTTTTAAAAACAATGTACCTAAATATAATTACAGTGCTTGAACAGACATTAACTTTTGTCTCAACTGTAAAGGTTTCACAGCGTAAGTCCAGGTGGGTTTGAGAAGACATTTAGTAAAGCCGGGAACAGTGAGGCAAGGAAGGAATTAGGGTAGAAGAAGCAACAGGAGAGGTGAGGTAGCGCTGTGAAAGGTTATAAGAAAGATGCTAGCCACAGGGGCTGCTGTTAACCCTCTAGGAGGTCAGAGAAAAGGCGGCCCTTGGAGACAGCAACAGGGGCTGAGCTTGGAATGAATGAGGTTCCACGGGCCACTGCTCCCGGGTTGCAAGTCCCGTGGGGACCCTTAAAGTTGAGGAAGAAATTAAAAGTTCATGTCCTGGGAAGGGACCTGGGAGTGCTTCTATAGGGAGTGAGCCCACACTGAGTCTTTGTCTTGAGGGCTTTAATTCCGCACCCCCCCCACTTTTTTTTTCCTGCAGGTGAAGATCTTATCGGAGCGTTTCAGTAAAATATTCATCAGGTTCCCAGGTGCGTTTTAAAGATGATGATGCATCAAAATGAGTGCATAACGGAGTTATTCTTTGGTCCGTTTTACTTGTACCTTAGGTCTGTCTGACTTCATCAGTTCTTGGGGGAGCTGGTCCCGATGGCATTAATTGGGTCTTGGTTCTCCACGTCCCAGACCAGGGTGATTTTAAATTGTCTGGTCAGGGTGGGGAGGTATAGACATCTGCTTTCAGGTGTCCTTGCTTGGGAAGATAAAGGTCTTGCGTGGTTCCCAAGCTGCCTGTAAGTTGTCCACATGGTTTGGCCATGTTTAATTTTCTTGTCTGTTTCCCTATTCCACTTGCTGGGGCGTTTTCCCAGCTGCTTACTCTCCTGCCACCTGAGGCCCACCCTGCAGAAGCACAGGTTGGCATCGGTGGCTTTCTGTTTTAAAAAATATATTTTATTGATTTTTTACAGAGAGGAAGGGAGAGGGACAGAGTCAGAAACATCCATGAGAGAGAAACATGGATCAGCTGCCTCTTGCACACCCCCTCCTGGGGATGTGCCTGCAACCAAGGTACGTGCCCTTGACCAGAATGGAACTTGGGACCTTTCAGTCCACAGGCCGATGCTCTATCCACTGAGCCACACCAGTCAGGGCAGCATCAGGGGCTTTTCACGGGGAAGTCTCGGCCTCCTGGAGGCGATCCGGGCGGTGGACGCCCGTGGCTTCTTGTGTGCAGGCCCGGGGCTGCGCCCAGGTGAGTCCCTCTCCCCGCGCAGCGACAGCGCTGGACACGGAGGCCTGGTCCCCAGCCATGGCCTTCCTCCAGCTCCAGGGACAGCAATCTCAGCCTCCCCGCTGCCCGGACCCTTCCCCGCATGACTTTCCCGCACTTATCTTCCCGAAGGAACCACAGCTTTGTGTAGACCAGCGGTTCTCAACCTTTTTTAATGCTGTGACCTTTTAAGACAGCTCCTCATGGGGTGGTGACCATCAAATTATTTCCGTGGCTACTTCATTGCTGTCATTTTGCTCCTGTGAATGAATCATCATGCAAATATCTGTTTTCCGATGGTCTTAGGCGGCCTTGCTAGCAGTTTTCAATGCATCGTAATGTAGATATCTGTGTTTTCGGATGGTCTTAGGCGACCTTGCTAGCAGTTTTCAATGCATCATCATGTAAGTATCTGTGTTTTCGGATGGTCTTAGGCGGCTTTGCTAGCAGTTTTCAATGAATCATAATGTAAATATCTGTTTTCCGATGGTCTTAGGCGGCCTTGCTAGCAGTGTTCAATGCATCGTAATGTAAATATCTGTGTTTTCGGATGGTCTTAGGCGACCTTGCTAGCAGTTTTCAATGCATCATCATGTAAATATCTGTGTTTTCGGATGGTCTTAGGCGACCTTGCTAGCAGTTTTCAATGAATCATCATGTAAATATCTGTGTTTTCGGATGGTCTTAGGCGGCCTTGCTAGCAGTTTTCAATGCATCATAATGTAAATATCTGTTTTCCGATGGTCTTAGGCGGCCTTGCTAGCAGTTTTCAATGCATCATCATGTAAATATCTGTGTTTTCGGATGGTCTTAGGCGGCCTTGCTAGCAGTTTTCAATGCATCATAATGTAAATATCTGTTTTCGGATGGTCTTAGGCGACCTTGCTAGCAGTGTTCAATGAATCGTAATGTAAATATCTGTTTCCCGATGGTCTTAGGCGACCTTGCTAGCAGTGTTCAATGAATCATAATGTAAATATCTGTGTTTTCGGATGGTCTTGGGCGACCTTGCTAGCAGTGTTCAATGCATCATCATGTAAATATCTGTTTTCCGATGGTCTTAGGCGGCCTTGCTAGCAGTTTTAAATGCATCATCATGTAAATATCTGTTTTCGGATGGTCTTAGGCGGCCTTGCTAGCAGTGTTCAATGAATCGTAATGTAAATATCTGTTTTCCAATGGTCTTAGGCGGCCTTCCTAGCAGTGTTCAATGCATCGTAATGTAAATATCTGTGTTTTCGGATGGTCTTAGGCGGCCTTGCTAGCAGTGTTCAATGCATCATCATGTAAATACCTGTGTTTTCGGATGGTCTTAGGCGACCTTGCTAGCAGTGTTCAATGAATCGTAATGTAAATATCTGTGTTTTCGGATGGTCTTAGGCGGCCTTGCTAGCAGTGTTCAATGCATCATAATGTAAATATCTGTTTTCGGATGGTCTTAGGCGGCCTTGCTAGCAGTTTTCAACGAATCATAATGTAAATATCTGTTTTCCGATGGTCTTAGGCGGCCTTGCTAGCAGTTTTCAATGCATCATCATGTAAATATCTGTGTTTTTGGATGGTCTTAGGCGGCCTTGCTAGCAGTGTTCAATGCATTGTAATGTAAATATCTGTTTTCCGATGGTCTTAGGCGGCCTTGCTAGCAGTTTTCAATGAATCGTAATGTAAATATCTGTTTTCTGATGGTCTTAGGCAGCCTTGCTAGCAGTTTTCAATGCATCGTCATGTAAATATCTGTTTTCCGATGGTCTTAGGCGGCCTTGCTAGCAGTTTTCAATGCATCATCATGTAAATATCTGTGTTTTCGGATGGTCTTAGGCGACCTTGCCAGCAGTTTTCAACGTGTGGGTCGCGACCCCCAGGTTGAGAACCGCTGCCGTAGAGCCTGAGACCATCAGAAAACATAGATATTTACATGATGATGCATTAACAGGAGCAAAATGACAGTGATGAAGTAGCCACGGAGATAATTTTATGGTTGGGGGTCACCACCCCATGAGGAGCTGTCTTAAAGGGTCGCAGCATTAAAGAAGGTTGAGAACCGCTGGTTTAGACCGTGCTTTCCCTCCTTTAGCAAAACTGGCGTCTTCCAACGCAGGGCCCGTCTTCACGCCATAAACCGCCCAAGTCGCTCTTCCCGCGCCTCGCCTGCTTCCCGCTCAGCGGCCGGGCCGCGCAGCCGCAGTTCCCCACGCCCCCGCCCGCCGGCGCCTGCGCACTCGATACTTCCGCCTGCTGCTGCTGCTCGAGGGCGCCCCCCCCCCCGCTCGGGTGGTTGGACTACAAATCCCAGTGGGTAAAGCGGAGAGGGATGCGGCCGCCATGACTTCTGGGACCCGCCGTCCCGGGGGAAAGATTGGCGGAGGAGAAAAAGCTTTGAGCAGCCTCTCTTCGCTGCGCGTTTCTCTGGGCGCGGCCGAAGCGTAAGCGTAAGCATGCACAGAGAGGGCCGGCATCTTGGGTCTCACGAGGAGGCGGGCCGGAAGTCGGGCCCGGTGACTTCCGCTTCCGGAGGGCAAAGGGCAAGCGGAATGTAAACACGGGAGCGGGGGAGTGGCGCTCAGGGAGCTGGCTGCCTGGTCCGCGCTGGGCAGCGGGGGAAGAGCGGGGAGAGGCGGCGAGCGGGGCTGGGGAGAGGCGGGAACGGCGCTTCCGGAGGTGCAGGTGAGGCCCCACGCCGCGGTGGCCAAGCCGGGAGGGGAGGCTGGGTCCGGGGGCGGGCGTGCGAGCCGGGGCCTCCGCTGCCGCGGCGCCCGGGGCGGCCCTGGCCCGCGGCGCGGTGTGCGCGGCTGTGACCTCCCCTGAGCGGCGGCAGCGGCGGGAGCGGCGGGAGCGGGGGCCGGGGCCCGCGGCCGAGGGCGGCGCTGGGGACTCGCGGGGACGGGCCGGGCCGCGCTGGTGAACCCCTCGTATGTAATTAAACCGTGAGGAACGCAGGGAGGTCGCCAAGGCGGGTGTCCGTCTCGCGGGGACGTTTTCGGGGGAGTGTGGCTCCTGGGAAGCCTCACCTCCGAGCCCCGCTCTGCTCGCGGGAGGATTCTGTTCGGGCTCCCGGGCCGCGTTCTCTGCGGGTTCTGGTCGGGGCGCGGGGGGTGGGGGGGTCGCGTCCTCTCCTCCGCCGCGGCTGGGACCCGGCCGGCGGCCGCGGGAGCCCGGTGCGGGCTGGAGGGCTCCTGTGCCGCCAGAAAAAGAACTCAGGACACGACGTCGCTGTTTGGAATCCTCGTGGCCTCCATTACCTGTGATTCTGCATACATTGAAGGTGTGTGGTTTCCGAGTTTAACAGGAAACCCACTTGGTTGTGATGTACCTATTGGTTTTTTTTTTTTTTTTTTTGGTAATCCTGGTGGAAAATGTAACTGCAGATTTAAGGAAGCCTTTTGTAGAAGAAGTTGTGATTGGATGTTCGGATAGCCTTGGAAGAACAGTATAGTCGTACCCTTTTTTATTTTTTTTTTTAAATAATATATTTTATTGATTTTTTTGCAGAGAGGAAGGAGAGGGATAGAGAGTTAGAAACATCAATGAGAGGGAGACATCGATCAGCCGCCTCCTGCACGCCCCCTACTGGGGATGTGCCTGCAACCAGGATACATGCCCTTGACTGGAATCGAACCTGGGACCTTTCAGTCCACAGACCAACGCTCTATCTACTGAGCCAAACCGGTTTCAGCTCATTCGTACTCTTGAAGATACCTGAACCAAGATATTGAATCAAGTCGGAGTGTTATATTCTCCAAGGCTAATTTTTATCCTTCACAATCCAGGGAGCTGCAGTGTGTCTTCTCTGAGATCCTGGCATCCTTTGTTTACTCTCTCCGAGCACTTCTCCTGTATTGTAAATTAACTTTACCTTGTGGTCTCCAGACAAGTGTGAAGAGACCATAAAGCTTACCATGGTTTTGGTAAGAGACTTGTGCTTTTTAACCTCAATGCACCCTTGATTCTGTGGCATCTTTGCTCCGCCCTTATTGTTGCCGGGTCTGTTCTTCCGAGCGACCGTTTCAGATCTTTTCTGTTCTCATGTCTCCGGATCATTTCTTTCCCCTGTACTTGGAGCAGAGGACCGGCCTCCTGTTTCTCTGAATGTGAAGCTTGGGGGTATGAAGTTTGTCATTTCCTTTTCTCGCTACCTCTGAACCTGCCTAAACTTTTCATTCCATATTAGTTCTTGTCTGAGAGGAGTGTATGCTTGTGCCTCTCGTCAAGGCTAAACTTGTCAATTATATGCCTAAAGCCTCATGGTATCCTGGTCTCTTGGGATGGTAAAGGATTTATGGAGGAGAATGGCTGAAACACCTGAACCAGCAGGGTGTGTGGCTTCTTCTTCTTCTTCTTCTTTTTTTTTTTTATAATATATTTTATTGATTTTTTACAGAGAGAAAGGGAGAGGGATAGAAAGTCAGAAACATTGATGAGAGAGAAACATCAATCAGCCGCCTCCTGCACACCCCACACTGGAGATGTGCCCGCAATCAAGGTACATGCCCCCGACCGGAATCAAACCCGGGACCCTTCAGTCCGCAGGCCGATGCTCTATCCACTGAGCCAAACCGGTCTCGGCTGTGTGGCTTCTTTATTCGTGGTTGAGAACCACCATCTAGGGCCTTGACCTATAAAAAAAATATTTTTTTAAAGTTGATTTAGAGGGAGGAATGGAGAGGAATAGAGAGAAACATTGATGAGAGAGAAGCATCATTGATCAGCTGCCTCCTGCATACCCACTACTGGAGATCGCGCCTACAGTCCAGGCATTTGCACTGACTGGGAATTGAACTGGTGACCTCTTGGTTCATGGAGTGATGCTCAAGCACTGAGCCACACCAGCTGGGCTGAAGTATTAATTTTTAAAAAACACATATAGGTCTGTCCCTTTTTCCTTTCCTTCCACCCTAAACCCTGCTCCCAATAATCTACAAACCTGACTAATGAATTATAATGTAATTTGCCTTTAGTAACCACAGCAGATATCCATCAGTATTAATAAGGTTCCCACACATTAATAGGATGCCTCACAAAGTTGCATTTGGAAGCGGGAAACTAGAAAATGAAATCATCCTTATTCTAGACACCTTTATTTACTTATTTATGTTTAAAATGTATTTTATTGATTTTTTTTACAGAGGAAGGGAGAAGGATAGAGAGTTAGAAACATCGATGAGAGAAAACCATCTTTTTGCTTTTCCAGTTGTGTGTTTTCTGCTTCTTTGTATTTCAAATCTTTGACTTGATTCTTGTGTTCCTCTAATCTGCTGTTAGGACTCTGTATAATATATTTTTTTAAAAATATATTTTATTGATTTTTTACAGAGAGGAAGGGAGAGAGATAGAAAGTCAGAAACATCTATGAGAGAGAGACATCGATCAGCCGCCTCCTGCACGCCCGACTGTGGAGATGTGCCCGCAAGCAAGGTACATGCCCCCAGCTGGAATCGAACCTGGGACCCTTCAGTCCGCAAGCCAACGCTCTATCCACTGAGCCAAACCGGTCTCGGCCTTGTATAATATTTTTTATTTTAGTCAGTGTATGTTTAATTTCTAGTTGGTCATTTTTCATCTCTAGTTGGTCCTTTGTCATCTTCTCTTGAATCTCGCTAAATTTATCCATCTTTTCTAGGAAATTCTTGAAAAACCTTATAACCGTGGTTTTGAACTGTATATCCAGTCATTTGTTTTCCTCCAATTCTTTCATTTGTTATCTGTTTCTTTGTCTCTGCACTTTCACTGCTTCCCTGAGTTGGTAGAATAGCTTTGTGTGCTAGGTGTCCTATGTGGCCCAGTAGCTCCACCTCCCCAGTTACCTGAGGTGGACATTCTTGGTGCACCCCTTTGTGGACTGTGTGTATAGCCTTGTTGTAGTTAAGTCTCGATTGTTGTTGTTATCACTGAGGGGAATTGACCTCCAAGCCAATTGGCTGTGAGAATCAGCTGGGTCTGCATTGGGAGAACTTTTGTGCTGGAGTCAGCCTTATGATGCAAGACTTGCAAAATTTCAAAAGCCTCTGTGCTCAGTTTGGATGGGACGGAGTCTCGGGGCTGAGCAGACAGCCTTGGCTTCCCGTCAGCCCTGCCCTAGATGGCCCCTGGGTTTCATTGTCTCTTGGTAATCGTGGCAGCCCTCTCTGCGCACTCGTGCCCCTTTAAACCTCTGCCTTTCTGGCTCCCCTGAGTTTCTGTGCACTCTGGGGACCTCTATGAGTCTGGGTCCCCAGGGTCTCACTCGAAACTGGGATTCAGTGCAGTCGGATCTGGATTTCAGTGCAGTTGGGAGTTCTGTCTCTCTCCTGCTAGAGAAAGCCCGAGGCACAATCAGCCTTCAGTCCTCTCTCTAAGCACTTGCACTCCTCCAGACCTCTGCCTTTCCCGGCTCTCCTGAGTTTTTGTCACTCCTCCCTTTTCATGACAGTCCAGACTCCCCCTATATGCATCTTGCCCAGAACTGGGGTTCATTGCAGTCGGGAGTTTCCGTCTCCTACTATAGGAAGCCAGCCAAGCACTCCGCCGTCTGTCCTCTCCACATGCGTGTCTCCGTACTTCAGCTTTTTGCAGCTCCTCTAAATCTCTGTAAGCCCCTCTCTTTCCTTCTAATTTCCACTCAGCCAGCTTTTCTGTGGTTCTGGATGATATCCATTCTGTCTTTTAGCTGTAGTTTTGAAATTGTTGTGCGAGGCAGCAGTTTAGGTATTCATCTATGCTGCCATCTTGGTTTCTCCCCCATATTTCTTAGAAACTAGAGGCTTGATATGATTTAGGATTAATTTTACTCAAGAATATATCATGGCTGGTGTGTCCTTCCCATCAGGAGATGCATAATATCCACTTGTCTTGATGTTATTCGATGATTATTTCCTAGGACCACTGTTTAATTGGGAGTTAAGAAATGGTGATAGTCGCCTAGGCTGAGTGGCTCAATGGTTGAGCATCGACCCATGAACCAGAAAGTTACAGTTCTATTCCCACTCAGGGCATTGTCTGGGTTGTGCACTCCGTCCCCAGTAGGATATGCAGAAGGCAGTCAGTCAGTGGTTTTCTCTCATTGTTGGTATTTCTATCTCTTGCTCCCTCTTCCTCTCTGAAATTAAAAAAAAAAATTTTTTTTAAATGATAGTCTGATTCTGTTATTCCTTTATTCCTTCTTCACTTAGTTGGAATATTTCTATAAAGAGCCAAGTTTGAAATTTAAAGCTGTTTTTTGTGATTTTCCAGAATGGCTTCCTTCGGATGGAAGAGGAAAATTGGTGAGAAAGTCTCAAAGGCCACTTCCCAGCAGTTTGAAGCTGAAGCTGCCGATGAAAAGGACGCAGCTGAGAGTGAAGAAGGGAACGGGCTTCATGGCGCCAAGCGCAGGAAAGACAGTCTCCTGGAAGGCTGTGCCAGGAAAAGCAAGCAGCTGAAGGACGAAGGAGCCAGCCTGGCTGAAAATAAAAGGTAGGTTTTTAGGGTTTTCCTTTACAGAACATGTATGTTTTCCCACTTGCTGTCTGAAGTGGGATGAAGAGTTATGAATTCTATAAGTTTATGTTTTTTTGTTTGTTTGTTTTTTACAAATTAAAAAAAAATTTTTTTAATATATTTTTTGATTTTTTTTTTAGAGAGGAAGGGAGAGGGATAGAGAGTTAGAAACATTGATGAGAGAGAGACATCAATCAGCTGCCTCCTGCACGCCCTCCACTGGGGATGTGCCCGCAACCAAGGTACATGCCCTTGACCGGAACTTGGGATCTGTCAGTCCACAGACCTACGCTCTAGCCACTGAGCCAAACCGGTTTTGGCGAGTTTATGTTTTAAAATCTGATCTAGGTGCTAAATTAAATAAATAGGTTTTAAAGTCACCTTGAAACATTCCCATGGAATCTGAAAGTTTGTAAAAAGCCTTTAAGATTCTTACAACGTTTCTGCTCAGCCAGCCTTTCCGTTCTGTCTAAAGTAGAGCCCAAGCACCAGTCCCGGTCGTCGGGGCTCAGTGGGTGAGCGTTGACTTGTGAACCAGGAGGTCACGGTTCGATCCCAGGCACATTCCTGGGTGGAGAGTGTACAGGAGGCAGCTGATGGATGATTCTGTCTCTCCTCTTTTCTCAGAAATCAATAAAAATGTATTTAAATATATAGATTTAAAAAAATAGAGTAAAAGCTCAGTAAAATGTAATTCAACTTACTGGTTGATAGCAGATTGTGTAATTCCTGGAAAAGTTTTCTTTGTGATATTGTGAACCAGGTGAATTAGTTGTTTTCCTGAATAGCTTCTTTTTTTTTTTTTTTTTTGAGGGTGTGTGTGTATGTGTGTATAAATATGTAATAGGTGTTCAGTTATTTTTTTCCCATTGACTTCTTATATACTTCAGTAAATATGGAGTTTGATAATAGTTTCTTTATTCTTAGCCCTTAGCTAAACTCTTTTTTTTTTAATTGATTTTTTACAGAGAGGAAGGGAGAAGGATAGAAAGTCAGAAACATTGATGAGAGAGACATTGATCAGCCGCCTCCTTCACACCCCTACTGGGGATGTGCCCGAAACCAAGGTACATGCCCTTGACCGGAATCGAACCTGGGACCCTTCAGTCTGCAGGCCGACGATCAGCTGAACTCTTATTCCTTCCTTATATGCACCCTTTTTTCTTTCCCCTTTGTTGTTTTTCCTACTTTTCTTATTTCTTTTTCCCTTCTGCTTAGCTCTTTCAGTGGAACCAAAAATCATTCTTCCACAGATGAGTGGAGAAAGGACATTGTTTATTTTTTTTAAATTTAATAAATCTTTATTGTTTTGATTACTATAATTGTTCCTCTTTTTTTCGCCTCATAGCTCCCCTCCACCTGGCTCCCACCCCGAACTCTGCCCTTACCTCCCCCCTTGTCCTCATCCATACTTGTACGATTTTGTCCAGTCTCTCCCTGCATCCCCTTTTTCCCCTGAGAATTGTCAGTTTACTCCCTTTCTATGCCCCTGATTCTATTATATTCACCATTTTATTCTGTACATCAAGTTTTTTATTCACTTGATTTTTATTTTTTATTTATTTAAAAATATATTTTATTTATTTTTTACAGAGAGGAAGGAAGAGGGATAGAGAGTTCAAAACATCGATGAGAGAGCACCATCGATCAGCTGCCTCTTGCACGCCCCCACCAGGGATGTGCCCACAACCAGGATACATGCCCTCGACCAGAATCGAACCTGTGACCCTTTAGTCCGTAGGCTCCATCCACTGAGCCATACCGGTTTTGGCTATTCACTTGATTTTTAGATTCACTTGTTGATAGATATGTATTTGTTGTTCATAATTTTCATCTTTACCTTTTTCTTCTTATTCCTCTTCTTAAAGAATACCTTTCCGCTGAAACCAGTTTGGCTCAGTGGATAGAGCATCTGCCTGTGACTGAAGGGTCCCAGGTTCGATTCCCATCAAGGGCATGTACCTTGGTTGCAGGCACATCCTCAGTTGGCAGTGTGCAGGAAGCAGCTGATTGATGTTTCTCTCTCATCGATGTTACTAACTATCTCTCTCCCTTCCTCTCTGTAAAAAAATTAATAAAATATATTTTTTTAAAAAGAACACCTTTCAGCATTTCATATAATACTGGTTTGGTGTTGATGAACTCCTTTAGATTTTTCTTATCTGTGAAGCTCTTGATCTGACCTTCAATTCTGAATGATAGCTTTGCTGGGTAGAGTAATCTTGGTTGAAGGTTCTTGTTATTCATCACTTTAAATATTTCTTGCCACTCCCATCTAGCCTGCATAGTTTCTGTTGAGAAATCAGCTGACAATCGTATGGGTGCTCCCTTGTAGGTAATTAATTGTTTTTCTCTTGCTGCTTTTAATATTCTCTCTTTGTCTTTTGCTCTTGGTATTTTAATTATGATGTGTCTTGGTGTGGTCCTCTTTGGATTCCTTTTGTTTGGGGTTCTATGCGCTTCCTGAAATTGTAAGTCTATTTCTTTCACCAGGTCAGGGAAGTTTTCAGTCATTATTTCTTCCAATAGGTTTTCAGTATTTTGCTCTCTCTTCTTCTGGCACCCCCACAATTCTAATGCTGTTATGCTTGAAGTTGTTCCAGAGACTCCTTACACTATCTTCACATTTTTTATTCTTTTACTTTTTGCTTTTCCAGTTGAATGTTTTCTGCTTCTTTGTATTTCAAATTTGACTTGATTCTTGTGTTCCTCTAGTCTGCTGTAAGGCCTCTATATAATATTTTTTATTTCAGTCAGTGTATGTTTAATTTCTAGTTGGTCCTTTTTCATCTCCTCTTGGGTCTCGCTAAATTTATCTATCTTTTCAGGAAATTCTTGAAAAACCTTATAACTGTGATTTTGAACTGTATATCCAGTTGTTTGTTTTCCTTTAATTCTTTCATTTGTAATCTGTTCCTTTGTCTCTGCATTTTCGCTGCTTCCCTGAGTTGGTAGAGTAGCTTTGTGTGCTAGGTGTCCTATGTGGCCCAGTAGCTCTACCTCCCCAGTTACCTGAGGTGGACATTCTTGGTGCATCCCTTTGTGGACTGTGTGTACAGCCTTGTTGTAGTTAAGTCTTGATTGTTGTTGATATCACTGGGGGGACTTGACCTTAAAATCAATTTGGCTGTGAGGATCAGCTGTGTCTGCATTGGGAGAACTGTTTTGCTGGAGTCAGCCTTATGATACAAGACTTGCAAAATTGCAAAAGCCTCTGTGCTTCACTTAGATGGGGCGGAGTCTCAGGGCTGAGCAGACAGCCTTGGCTTCCCGTCAGCCCTGCCCTACACTACCCCCGGGTCTCAGTGTCCCTCGGTAATTGCTGCAGCCCTCTCTGTGCATGCTTACGCTTGTGCGCTTCCAGACCTCTGTCTTTCCGGCTCCCCTGAGTTTCCGTGTGCTCCAGGGACCTGTATGCGTCTGAGTTCCCAGGGTCTCACTGGAAACTGGGGTTTAGGGCAGTCGGAAGTGGAGTTCAGCATATTTGGGAGGTTCTGTCTTCCTCCGGATAGAGAAAGCCAATGGCACAATCAGCCATCAGTCCTCTCTGTGTGCACTAGCATGCGCTCCTCCAGACCTCTACCTTTCGAGGCTCCCCTGAGTTTCCGTGCACTCTTCCCTTTTCATGACAGTCCCCCGTGTATGAATCTTGCCCAGAACTGTGTTTCAGTGCAGTCAGAACTGGGGTTCAGTGCAGTCGGGAGTTTCTGTCTTTCTCCCACTACTAGAGGAAGCCAGCTTGGCATTCCGCCTCCCCTCCTCTCCATGCTCCTGTCTCCGTACCTCAGCTTTTTGCAGCTCCTCTGAGTCTTCGTGAGCCCCTCTCTTTCCTTCTAGTTGTAGAATTTCCACTCAGCCAGCTTTCCTGTGGTTCTGGATGAAGTCTGTTTTGTCTTTTGGCTGTAATTTTAAAATTGTTGTGCGAGGCAGCTGTTTAGGTGTTTACCTATGCTACCATCTTGGTTTTTCTCAATGACATTGTTTAATAGGTTGTGTAGAGAGTTGGAACTTTGTATAGAGGAAAAGAAAAGGATCTGTATCTCATTCCACATACAGAATGAACTCCAGAGAAATAAAAAATCTCAATGTGAATAAAATAAAATATACAAAGGTATCTTTATAACCTATAAGTGCAGAAGGATTTTTTTAATTTTAAAAGTTGAAAAAATAGTTGAATCCCTCATATTCCTCTGACTAGACTCAAAATTTTATTTTTTTAAATTAATTAAAAATATATTTTTATTGATTTCAGAGAAGAAGAGAGAGGGAGAGAGAGAGAAACATCACTGATGAGAGAGAATCATTGATTTGCTCCTTTTTCCATGCTCCATCCTGGGGATTGATTCCACAAACCTGGCATGTTCCTGGGAATTGATCCGTGACCTTCTGGTTCAGAGATTGACACTCAATCACTGAGCCACACCGGCCTGGCGTAATTTAATTTTTAAGCTACATTTTACATTCAGTATTTTTAAAATTAATTTCAGATGCATAAGGCTACACAGTCTTATACAGTGAGTGGCCAGATTATTATGACCACCTGACGTTTGTAAGCAAATTAGCCCTACGCTGTATCGTATGGGACATGGAAGCCAAGGTCTGTTCGAACACCTTTGCTGTCTGCAGTTACCAAGATAAAACGTCTCAAATTTGCACAGAAACACAAGGATTGGACAGTGAGCATTGGAAAAAAGTCATGTGGTCCGATGAATTATGTTTCCAGTTGCAACATGCGGATGGCAAAGTGAGGATTTTGTGTAAACAGCATCAAAGCATGTCCTCCACACGCATGAGTACAACCCTTCAAGCTGGTGGGGACAGTGTTATGGTTTGGGGCATGTTTTCCTGGCATGATTTGGGCCCTTTAATTCATGTGGAACAACATCTGAATAGCACAACATACCTAAGTATGGTTGCTGATCAAGTTCATCCTATCATGTTGATGGCGTATTCCAACAGAGATGGCTTCTTCCAACAAGACAATGCTCCATGCCACGGTGCTATTATTGTGCAGTAATGGTTTCAAGAACATGAGGGAGACTTTGCCTTCTTAGGTGGCCCCCACAATCACCAGATCTCAATCCCATTGAGCATTTGTGGGATGAAGTTAAAAGAACCATCAGGCAGTTGGTTCCACAACCATCAAATCTCACAGAACTGGACAGTGCTATTCATCAGGCATGGTGTGAGATTCCTCGCATCACCTTTCAACATCTCATAGAGTCAATGCTAAGAAGAATCACCTTTCAACATCTCGTGGAGTCAATGCCAAGTACTGAAAGCAAAAGGTGGCCCAACAAAGTACTGATGGGGTGGTCATAATAATCTGGCCACTCAGTGTACTTTACAAAGTGATCCCTCCAATACCTCAAATACCCACCTAGCACCAACACATAGTTATTATAGTACTAGAGCCTGGTGCATGAAATTTGTGCACTTGGGGTGGCGGTGAGGGAGGAGGTCCTCTTAGCCCAGACTGTACCCTCCTCGCCCAATCTGGGAGCCTTTGGGGGATGTCCAACTGACAGCTTAGGCCTGCTTCCCCCAGAGAGTGGCCTAAGCCAGCAGTCAGACATTCTTAGCGCTGCTGCGGATGTCTGATTGGCTGAGCAGTACTCCCCTTTTGATAGCACACTGACCACTGGGGACAGCTTCTGCATTAAGCATCTGCCCCCTGGTGGTTAGTGCGCGTCAAAGCCACCATTTGTCCTGCCTTCGGCCCTAAACCAGCTCTCCGACATCTCCTAGATTGTGAGAGGGCACAGGCCAGGCCAAGGGGCCCCACCGGTGCACGATTTGGGGCTGGGGACTGCGGGAGGGCTCCAGGGCATGTTTGGCCTGTCTCGCTCATTCCGGATTGCCCGGACTCCAGCAGCAAGCTCAACCTATTGGTTGGCGCGTCTGCCCCTGATGGTCAGTGCATGTCATAGCAGCAACTGGTCGACTGGTCAAATGTCTTGACTCCTGGTGGTCAGTACATATCATAATAAGCGGTTGAGCGGCCTTAGCATATCATTAGCATATTACTCTTTGATTGCTTGAACCGGTGATTGGATGATCAGACACAGCATATTAGGCTTTTAGTAATAGGATTATTGACTACATTTTATGTTGTACTTTACATTAGATTAAAGAATTCTTAATAATTGGTTTATTCATCTTCCTACACATATATGCACACACTTAACTGTTTATTAGAATTTTTTTGCTGATTTATTTGGAAGTAAATTGCAGGCATTATGACCCCTGGTTCCTAATTCAGCATGCTTCTCTTAAGAGGAAGGATGGTCTTTTACCAAACATGAGAGCTGTCAAACCTATGAAAACGAACTGTAATCTGATCCACATTTAGATTTCTCCAGCTTTTACCTAAGTGTCTTTAAATAGTGTTGGTTTATTTATTTATTTTTTTGCTTTTTTAAAAAATAGGATCTAAACAAAGTCCACAGCTTGCATTTGCTTATTGTATCTCTTTAGTGTCTTCTTGCGTCCTCTACTTTTATCCCCATATGACACTGACATTTTGGAGTCCAGACCAGTTTTCTATTTGATTGTTTCCTTACTTTGTTCCTCTATCCCATGTGTTTCCTGTAAACTGAAAGTTGTGTTGAAGTTTGATTTAGATTCTGATTAACATTTGGGGTAAGAAAACTTCATGTAATGTTTATGCTTTCCACTGCCTCATCTTGGCAGATAAATGACATCAGGTTATTATTAGTGCAGCCACTGAAAGACATTGTGCCTATGTTAGTCTGTTTGCTGTGTGAAATATTTGCTGAAAGCCATTGTTTTTATAAAAATCTTGAGACATTTATCTTCGTTGAAGGAAATATATGGGAAAAGTACAGGTGGCATCATGAGGACTGTTGATTTATTTTTCCTACAGATACAATTTTTCGAAGACATATGTATGATGAGCAGGAAGAGTCTCGGAGTAGGTTATTGGTAGGGGACAGAATACTCTCAGATCATCCAGAGATCTAAAACTAGGCCTCGTGCTTGTGACTGGTATCTGCTATGTGGTAATGAAGAGTCTGAGAAATTAGAAGCAGTCGTGCTGAACAAAGTTAGGTCTTTTCTTTATTTTTCTGATTTTTATTTTTTATTTTTCCTAATTGGTAAGGGTGGTTAGAAGATTTGTTAATCATTTTTGTCATAATGAGTCGAAGCTCAGGAAGTAAACAGCTTAATTTCTAGGTCTGTTACTATTTTTCATTCTGGTTGTAATCTTTTTTAATATATTTTTATTGATTTCAGAGAGGAAAGGAGAGGGAGAGAGAAAGAGAAACATCACTGATGAGAGAGAATCATTGATTGGCTGCCTCCTGTACTGGGTTTCGAGCCTATAACCCTGGTCATGTGCCCTTGACTGGAATCGAACCCAGGACCCTTCTATCCACTGAGGGTACAATCTTTTATTAACATACTAGAGGCCTGATGCATGAAATTGATGTACGAGTAGGCCTTCCTTTCCCCAGCTGCAGGCACTGGCTTCCCTTTGGCACCCTCGCAGCCCAGGCTTCGTCTGGAAGGTCGTCGGGAAGAATGCCCGGGCTAATTAGCATATTGTGCTTTTATTATTATAGATTTTAATATAAAACAAAATGTTTCTTAAGCTCTAATATTGGTATATCAGTACCTCAAATTGGGAAAGAGTGGTAGAAAGTAAATAGTAATCAAGGACAATGAACAGCTAAACAGCCTAATGTTAGATTGTGAATTCTCATTTGTGGTATTCAAGGCACAACGGTTTTTTTGTCTTTTTTTTTTTTTATATATCTTATTGATTCTTCACAGAGAGGAAGGGAGAGGGATAGAGAGTTAGAAACATCGATGAGAGAGAAACTTCGATCAGCTGCTTCCTGCACGCCCCCTACTGGGGATGTGGCCGCAACCAAGATACATGCCCTGACTGGAACAGAACCCGGGACCTTCAGTCCGCAGGCCAATGCTCTATCCACTGAGCCAAACCGGTTTTGGCAGTTTTTTGTCTTTTATAACTTGAGATTATCATTATGTTCTGAGTCAGAAGAAAACTAAGTGTAAATTTCCATCATTTATGAAATCACTTTCAGAACATCCATAAAACATCTTTGGAAATTCTTGTAAATGCCCATTAAAAGTTCATTAATTTGGTTGTTTTTGCCTTTTTCTCTGGACCACAGTGGTGTGTGGAAGGGAAGAGCTATTCAGTTATTGCCATGGGATTCCCTCTGAATTTCCTGTGTAGAGGAGAGTTAGCAACTTTGTCGATAAACAAAATAACTCTTGTTTTTTTGCTTGCATGTCAAAACATTGAGTCATTTCATTAAAGTCAGCTGGATTAGATGCTCTGTTTGAATGAAGGACGCTGAGATCAGTAAGTTTTTTTGCTCATTAGCATTTGTTTTATAATAGTGTATACAGAGCTTTAGGAAATAACTAAACAGAATTAAAGGCATCTAGGGGAATCGAGTAGTTTGATGACTCTCTGCCAAAAATATGTAGAAATAATAGTTAACCATATCTAAGAGAATATTAAACTGGGTTGAAAATAGTATCAGCAGAAATAATGAAGTTAAATTTAAAAAATAAAGCTCAGCCCTTGCTAGTTCTTACGTATGGATTTAAGTTATTTTACCTTTGTTCAGATCCTAGCTTTATCATTTCTATCTGCACAAACTAGATAGTTTGTTAGCTTTTTGAGTTCCGGTGTCCAGTTTCCTTAGCTGTACGATGGAGAGATTTATCTCATAGCCGGTGGGGGATTAAAGAGCAAGTGCATGTAAAAGCTGAGCATGCCAACTGGCACCTAATAACCCTCACACTGTACTTCAGATACTGTATCTTAGGATGTTATGCATGATTGGTACATTTTATCATTTCATGTAGTGTTAATGTGTTTGTAAGATGTTTATTCAGACCTTTTTTTTTTTTCCTAGAATTTTACTAACTGGGATATATCTTCTCAGTAGTTACAGGGTGAGTCCTAACTTCAATATTTTGGCTTTTATGGTTTCAGCCACTAGATGGTGATATTTGATTGTGTAGCTAAGTAGTCTATTTTTTTTTCTTTGAGAATCAGTGTGTACGTGTGTGAAGCAGGAATGTAATTAGAATTTACTGTGAATTTGTCTCTTGTCTAGAGGAGTATACCCATCAGCGTGAACTTGAGGGTGATTTGGCCATGTAACACACATGGTCTTGAGTGCCAGCGTGGCTATATTTACTGACAGCGATCTTCATTCTGATGCCATTGGTTCCTCTCTTCTGGCTCCTTCTCACTGGTGTACAAGCACAATCTAAGAGCATCCATTTAAAAGCGGTGCTGGTTTTCTCAGTGCTTAGAGAACCACCTCCCCACCCCAACTCCTGCCCAGACTGAAGGGCCTTGGGTTCGATTCTGGCCAAGGACATGTACCTCGGGTGCAGATTCGATCCCTGGTGCTGGTTAGGGCATGTGTGGGAGGCAACCTATTGGTGTGTTACTCTCACATCAATGTTACTCTCTCTCTCCCTCATCCCTCCCTTCCTCCCTTCCACTCTCTAAAGAACAATGGAAAAAAATATCCTCTGGTGAGGATTAAAAAAAAAAAGCTTTCCTTAACTCACATGCCTTATAATTTCTCTGCTTTCCTTCACCATAAACTCCATTGCTCGATGGATGATTCTCTCAGTCCATTCCAATCATGTTTCTGTCCCACTCTTAGCAAGATTCTCTCTCTGTTCTCATTTACTGTGTCTCGCACTGTCCAGCATAGCTGACCCCTCCCTTCCTAAGCACACTGCTCCCTAATCTACAGCACTGCTGTGCCTGTCCTTGTTTCAACGTCCACTCCTTCATTTTCTTTGCTTGGTCTTTTCTTTTGCTCATTTTCTAACTCTGGGTGGGCCACAGTATTTAGAAAGTGCTTCTTGCCGAGACCGGTTTGGCTCAGTGGATAGAGCGTCGGCTTGCGGACTGAAAGGCTCCAGGTTCGATTCTGGTTGGGGGCATGTACCTTGCTTGCGGGCACATCTCCACTGTGGGGTGTGCAGGAGGCAGCTGATCGATGTCTCTCTCATCGATGTTTCTGACTTTCTATCTCTCTCCCTTCCTCTCTGTAAAAAATCAACAAAATATATTAAAAAAAAAAACAACCAACAAAACAGAAAGTGCTTCTTGTCCTTTCCAAGTACAGTATTTGCCTTAAACTTCCATGGCCTCCTGCTTCCAGCACCATCTCGAGACCGAGGCTGACAAGCACTAGTCTCCCCTCTGAGTCCTGGACTTTGTAATATTCGATGCTTGCTTTAGACCCACTTGGAGGTCTAGTTAGTGTCTCACACATAACGTGCACAGAGCAGAACTCTTGATTTCTCTCCCAAACATTTGCTCCTTTCTAGTCTTCGCTGTGTCAGTGAAAGGCCCGCCCTCTCCCTGGTCATGGAAGCCCAAACGCAGGAGTCAACTCCGCTGGCTTCTGTGCTGACCGGAGCTCATCCTCCCAGGTCCCCCGGCTCCCCGCCTTTGAGAGCACAAGGCCCTGGCAGCTGCTGTCCTCCCAGACCAAAGCGCCCCATGTGTGGAGCTGACTGACATGAAAGACCTTGGCGGTGGCCCAACGGGACCTGCGGATCCCCTGGAGGGATTGATGGCACACCAAGAGGGAGTGTAAGTGGGTACAGCCTGGGGAGGCAGGCAGAGCTTGCTCCTCCTCCCACCACGGACTGCTTCCAAACACGGTTCATGGAGGCTCTCTGAAGAAGGTCTGCAAGGAAGGCAATCAGCCGAAACCGGTTTGGCTCAGTGGATAGAGCATCGGTCTGGGGACTGAAAGGTCCCAGGTTCGATTCCGGTCAAGGGCATGGACCTTGGTTGCGGGCACATCCCCAGTAGGGGACGTGCAAGAGGCAACTGATCGATGTTTCTCTCTCATCGATGTTTCTAACTCTCTATCCCTCTCCCTTCCTCTCTGTAAAAAAAGAAAAAAAATCAATAAAATATAAGAAAAGAAAAAAAGAAAGGCAATCATCAGGGTTGGCTTTTGAAGCTGTTGCCAGCTTAACGTACACCTGGTATTTATTCTCCCGCCTCCCTGCCTCACTCTTTTTCTCCCTCCCTCTGGCTTCCCCGGGATCCTGCTCCCACAAAGAGTTAGTTACCGTAGGCCTCAGACTCTCATTCCCAGGCAACCCAGACTAAGACACCATCCTGGATTCCTTTCCTTTTCCTTCCACATCCAGTCCGTGTTGAGGTGACTTGTTTTCCCAGCATAGTCTAACTTCCCTTCTGTTTTCACCTTGTCTAGTCTGCAGTCATCTTACCTAGATGACTCCTCGCGTAGCCTCCTAACTGTCTCCTGTGCTCATTACCACCCCCCACGGCCCATTCTCCCCGGAGGACCCCATCACACGCACAGTGAAATCCATCTCATGGCCACTGGCCTGCTGGTCGCTGGGTGATGGTGGCGTGGCTACCTTTCACTCCTCCCCTCCCTCCTGCCGCAGCCATGCTGGTTTTCTTCCCTTTCCTCAGGACACGGGCGTGTAGTCCAGCCTGGAGCTCCGTCTGCCCTTTGTGTGGCATGAACTTCCTGTCGGCTGAGGACTTTTTAACATTCAGACCTCTGCTCAGCTGTCTTCCTAGAGACCTTTCCTGACCGTGCCTTCTGAGTGGCCACCCAGTCACTACTGAACACATCGCTCCACATCATGGCACTGACCATATTCTCACTTACGTTTGTGGTCTTTTTCTGCCTTCTTTCCACATGCAGAAGTTCTAGAATGTAAGATCTGGAAGAGTAGCGTCCATTTATATCTTTTGAAAAATTTTTAAAAATTGAATTTATTGGGGTGAGATTGGTTAATAAAATGATAGGTTCGAAATGTACAATGCTCTAATACATCATCTGTCTATTGTAACGTTCAACACTCAGAAAGTTAAGTCTCCCTCCGTCACTATCCCCTCTTGGCCCTCTTCCACCTGCTCCCCCACCTCCCCCCCAGGCCCATTTATATCCTGTTGAATGCTGCAATTGAATGTTAGAATCCTGCCTGGCCCAGAGTTAGGTGCTCCATAAATATTAAGTGAGTAAGCTGATAACTATAGAGCTCATTAAACGGGGAACTACAGTAAATGAGACATTTAATTAGGACCAGAGTAGCTAAACACTGATACTTCTATCTGATGGATGGGTGTGCTCTCTCCCTGACTGGCCTGGTCACCAGCTGGTCCTTGCCCAGGGGAGGCGTTATCTTTCCCGCCCTTGTGCAACCCCTGGGCTGTTCCTTTGCTTCCTTCCTTGTGCTGTTCGGTTGGATCCTGGGAAGGTTGCCTATAAACCGGCTGAATCAGACTTTGGTCGTTTATTAACCAGAGTGACTCCAAGCCAAGTTTTTATCTTCTAATGCCTCCCACCCAACAGCTGCAGTAGGGCCGTGCCTGCTCAGTGTGTTTCAAACTGAATTAGAAGGCACTCTGGGGAGCGTATCTGCATCCCTTGGTTTATTAGGTGCCAAGTGTCCCGGGACTCGAAAGCAGTGTTACCCTTTATTTGCAGGCCAGGAGAAGGAACGCACCCATTGGTGGTGTTGCCTGCATCTACTGGGATTACTTCATAAGTGATAATTTTAAAAATGGTAGTATTCCTGTCATATTTATCATGTTTGTCGCCTATAGAGAATTTCCCCTCGTTAAAATTTGTTTAGAGTTTGTTATTTTTATTTCTGAAATTGAGAAGGAAAATTGTTCTATCTTTGTCCCTTACCAAGGCTTTGAGCACAGTGGTCCCTGCAGTAGATCTGGCAGCCATCTCTGCACATCTGGATGTGCTGCACGGACCACCAGCCTTTGTGGGGTGAGTCTTCGGCTTAGCCACACAGGCTGCTGTTCTCTCGCCACACCTGCCGTAAAGCACACTCTCTCCGGGCCCTCGCCACCGCTAGCCACGGCAGACTTACTCTCAGCTGGCGGTAGCCCATTTGCCAGGTGCCCAGGTGGCATCAGACCCTGGAAATGGTGTTGCCCACTTGTATTATTTCCTGGTGAAGGAACTGTTCTATAGCAGGGTGAATACAGAGAAAATGTAATTTTGTTTATGTTCTTTGACTTGGTATTTTCTGCCAGTTTCTGTCTCTTGTTTTTTTAGTTCTCTGCTCCTTGCCTTCAAATGTAGGTGTGTTTGGTTTGGATCTTCTCATACTGGGTAGGGAATTATACATAAGAACACATACAGAAGGACATGGAGAAACTGGAAAATAGGCAACAAGGACTGATTCTAGAGCAGATAGAACATGATGGGGCTTAATATACTAGGAGAGAGATTAAAATTGGTTCATCCCACCTGGTTTTTATTAGCATTAGCTGGGGACTTTGAAAAAATACAGAAGCCTGAGTCCTACTCTGAGAATTTCTGTTTTAATTGATCTGAGGCAGGGACCAGCTTGTGTGTGTATGTATTTGTGTATGCCTGTGTGTGTTTTTTCTCCATAATCTCCATAGATCATTCTGTATGTAGCCAGGAATGAAAAGTGGTGAATTACATATTTTCTATTTAGCTCTAGAAACCAGAACCATTGGGCAAAACGTACAAGACAGAAAGGTACAATGAAAAATGTTCTGGTAATTAGAACTTTCTCCTCCGAGAAATATTCAAGTACACATGCGTTAACTTTTGTGAAGGATGCTATGAAGATGACTGCTTTGGATAACATGTAGGACTTGGTCATTCCTTTAATTTATTTCTAGAAAGGAAGAGTGCTTCTATGCTTCTGCAGATTTGGCCTGGAGTGTGCGAAGATCAGTTTTGGGCACATTGAGTTTGGGATGGGTTTGGGACATCTGGATGGAGATACTAGTTGACTAAATGGCTTTGGAGCTCAACACAGAGACATGATTAAGAGAACATCAGTGAAAGGTGGTAGTGGGAATGACTTCCATACCTGCTTCATTTATTCAGCCCCCATCTTATTCACGTGCCTGTGTTCATGGTGATGAACAGGACAGTGTTTCTGTGCTCAGGGGCCTCATAGACAAGGACACTGAGCACAATTCCTGGCACCTTCTTGCCATCTGTCAGCTAGATGGCTGCAGTCCAGAGCCCAGGGTTGCACCTGGATTGTGAAGTCCTCAGAAAAGTTCTTGGTAAGACATCCAAGATGACTGCCAGCATGAGCCAATATTGAGGTTGAGGAGAAAAGAGAAGCTCTTGTGGTGATTTCTCAGCCCAGGAAATGAAATCTTGGAGAAAGTTTTTCAAGATCTCTTTTATTTATGTTTTGCTTTTTTTTTTCTTTTCGTCTCCTTTCCCTTATCTCTTAAATTTTTCTACTTTTTGTAACATCATTACTATCAGTTCTTGAATAGAGAGATTGCTTGATAAATAATATTCCTTAGCATCTGGTTTTTAAATTTGGTCATGTGCTCTCAAGGACTCAGAAATATGATATAAATATATCTTTAACAACCACAGATACCGAGAGGCAATTCAGAAGTGGGATGAAGCACTACAGCTAACCCCAGATGATGCTACCCTCTATGAGATGAAGTCACAGGTAAGGGTTATGAAGAAGCCACTTTCATTATGAAATTGCACTGTGTTTGTTTGGTGAGCATGATGAACCAAAATAGCATTTCCTTTTTAAAATACAATTTATTTTGGGGGAAAATTGTTATGATATTACTTATGACTTTTTCTTATATATCAAATTAGAAATTTGTTCACCTTCATAATGCAGTTAACTGCTATTTCATTCTAACTATGATATGAGCAGATGGGCATCTTTTATTTATTTATTTATTTTTAATATATTTTATTGATTTTTTACAGAGAGAAAGGGAGAGGAATAGAGAGAGTCAGAAACATCGATGTGAGAGAGACATCGATTAGCCGCCTCCTGCATGCCCCCTACTGGGGGTGTGCCCACAACCAGGATACATGCCCTTGACTGGAATCAAACCCAGGACCTTTCAGTCCACAGGCCGACGCTCTATCCACTGAGCCAAACCGGTTTCAGCAGATGGGCATCTTTTAAAAGGTCTCTGGTGATCTCGTAAATAAATGAAACGCGTTTACCTTCCTTGGAAATTAATTGTAGTGGATTTTGCAGTAACCTTCTTCCAGTGGATTGGATGATGATATTTCTCTGAAAATGGCCTAATCCTTTGCAAAAAGTCAGAATAGGCTCAATTTATTAATAGTTTAAAAATAACATTTGTACTTAAAAATACATTTGTAATATTTTATGGGAAAGTTGATAAAACCTCTGAGCACTTGTATTAAATTATCTAAGAGACTTCAAATCTCAAGGCATTGAGCATATTTTTGGCAGGAAATAGTTGCAATGCCTCCTTCATCTACATACCTAACATCTTACCTGATGATGAGATCAAATATAGGAGACATTCTTTATCAGCTGTAACTTTAGTTAAACCCAAATTATGTCTACTGAATAAAAGTGGTATGAGGACCATCATTTGATAAATTTTCTTTTTAAAAAAATGTTTTTATTGATTTTTTTTGTGGGGGCGGGGGAGAGGAAAAGGAGGAGAGGGATAGAGAGAGAGAAAAACATTGACGAGAGAGAAACATCAATTGGCTGCCTCCTGCACGCACACTATGGGGGATTGAGCCCCCAGCCCAGGTGGGCGAGTACCCTCACTGGGAATTTAACCAGTGACCTCTTGGTTCATGGGTCAGTGCTCAACCACTGAGCCATTCTGGCTGGGCTAGATAATCATTTTCAATCTTGAATCTGTATATACATATTAAAGGCAGGATTTCTGGTGAACTGTATGAAATGAGTTATTTCATTTGGAACTTGATGATTGTTTCACAAATTTTGTGAAATGCTTGTGGTCCCAAAGGTTATTGATAATATTCAGTCCTTTTCTAAAGGTGAAGGGTTCAGGGGCTCCATGATTTTTCTGGTGTGTGGTGGGAAGAACCCAGTTGTGGGGAGGCCTGTGGAATGTTTGCATGGCTTGTATAGCTAGAAGGTGTTCACTGGGGCTAGGGTGGATGGTTGAACAAATTTAAATTTACCTAGTTTAAGAGCAAGACCTGGGGTACCTAAAATCCACATTGTAAGTGGAATAAATAGGAGTGGAAGTGAGAGATCAAATAGTTTTGAGCTACCACCGCTAGAGTATGATTGCATGGTTTTGACTGATGGACAGTAGTGTGTTCAATCATTGGAAAGGGAATAGTTTACATTTTTATAGTATTTCAGGAGAAGGAAGAAGAATGTGATTCCTGACCCTGAATGGCAGTGGAGGGAGTCAAAACCACTGAAATACTGTGTTTGCCAGACTAAAAATATGTTTTGAAAAATGTAAAGGGTTACTTATGTATGGTTATATATTAGTAGTTTGCTAGTTCATGAATGTTACTGACAGGTTTTGTTTCTTTTTTTGACTACAGGTCCTAATGTCACTTCATGAAATGTTCCCTGCAGTTCATGCAGCAGAAATGGCTGTGCAGAGAAATCCACATTCGTGGGAGTCTTGGCAAACTCTGGGGCGCGCTCAGCTTGGATTAGGAGAGATAGTCTTGGTAAGGAAGTCAGATGATTATAATGCTAATATTTTGTTTTCTAAATATTTATTTACTTTTAAACATTTTTAAAATAGATTTTTAAAGAGAAAGGAAGGGAGAGGGAGAGGTGATAGAGAAACATGGATCAGCTGACTGGGAATTGAACTGGTAACTTTTCGGTACATTGGACAACTCAACCAACTGAGCCACACTAGCCAGGGCTATGATTTATCCACGCCTAAAATTTTATTTTGACATGTATGATCAACTCAACCCAAAAGTTAGTCAAATCTATGCAAAGAATAAATAGCCAGTCAACCCTTAAAGGTATTAAACCACAAACACAGGTCAGAGTTATTACTATTATTTACATCATGGGTCAGAATATTTTTCAGGTAATTGGAATCATGGAAATTAATAAAAAAAAAAAGTCACATAGCCTGTATGCATCCTGACCAGGAGTGAAACTACTGTCTTAGTCTGTGCCCTAACTGGAAATTGAATCTGCAACCTTTAGGGTATGGGACGACACTCTAACCCTGTGGTCGGCTAACTGTGGCTAGTGAGCCACATGCGGCTCTTTGGTTCCTTGAGGGTGGTCCTTCCACAAAATACCATGGCCTGGGTGAGTCTGTTTTGAAGAAGTGTTAGAAGAAGTTTAAGTTTAAAAAATTTGGCTCTCAAATGAAATGTCATCATTGTACTGTTGATATTTGGCTCTGTTGACTAATGAGTTTGCTGACCACTGATCTATACTAATGAAGGGGTAATATGCTAATTAGACTGGGTTGACTGGACATCTTCTGGTCATCCTGCCTTCCTGCTGGACAAAGCCATGGTGGTGGGGGCTGAGGCAGAAGTGGTTAGGGGTGATTAGGCAGGCAGGCAAGTGACTTGTTAGGAGCCAGTGGTCCCGGATTGCGAGAGGGATATCCCACTGCCCATATGGGCCCAATACCTGAGGGCCTAACTGCCATCCCCCAAGGGATCCTGGGTTGGAGAGGATGCGGGCCAAACTGAGGGACCCTCCCCCCCCACACACACGAATTTTGTGTGCTGGGCCTCTGGTTAATAAACATTAATACAAGAATAAACTCTGTATTTTGTGTGCTCACAACTATAAATCTATTTTGCCCCGCCCATAAATAAAAACATAAGAAAATACATAATTAAATAGAATAGGTAATAAATTAAAAATCAGTTGGTATATCTCTATAAGTAATTATTTAGCTTTTTATGCAGAATTGGGTGTATATGTTGGAAAATAAAGGGTTGGTTCTTCATTTTCTGATTTTTTTTGAAGTGTAAAGGTAGGTTTTGGTTTTTTTTACTTGAGATTTTAAATTTTTTTAACAGGCATTTAGTGCTATAAACTTGCCCCTTAGTTGTGCTTTTGCTGCATCCCATAATTTTAGTGTATTTTTATTTTCATTTGTGTCGAGATCTTTCTTAATTTCTCTGATTTCTTTTTGAATTACTGATTGTTCAAGAGTGCCTTAATGTCTGCATTTTTGTGAATTTTCCCATTATCCTTTTGCTACTGATTTGTAGTTTATTCCATTTTGGTCAGAAAAGATGGTTGACATGTCTTCTTAAATTTGTTAAGACTTATTTTGCGATGTAACATGTTCTCTGTCCTAGAAAATGTTCCATGTGTACTTGCCATGACATCTGTTCTGCTGATGTTGAGTGAAAGGTTCTATGTAGGTCTGTCTGGTCCGTTGTTTCCTTATTGATGTTCTTCCCTTCAGTTCTGTCAGTGTATACTTTATATACACAGGTGTTCTGATGTGGGGTGTGTATGTTTTTGTAAGTGTTACATAGTTATGGGGAGTCGACCATTGGTCATTATGCAGCGTCTGCCTTGGTCTCCTGTGACACTCAGTGCACGTTAGCAGTACTGTGATCTAGACTCTTGGCTTCAACATTGTGTGTTTCTGGCACCTTCCGGACCCTGATTTAGCCTGGAAATCACTGGACTCATGTATGAGCTGATCTGCAGAAGCTGAACAATGTGTTTGCCTTGTTTTGAGCTGTACTATCAGTATCTCTATTTTGATGGTCTTTAATCCTCGTCAGCAATTTGTCAGTCCCTTTGACAGTTTTATAACCTTTGTTTTTTTCTTCACAATCATCATCCATGTTTAGGGCACAACCCTAACTTCCATTCTTACATTCAGTTACATTAAAAAAAGATAGGTACTATATTTCACATATATACAGATATTGTGGATTATGCTAAATACACTCATTTTTTTTTAAATGCAAGCAGAAAAACCTGGCCTTTTCTCTCTCTAGGCAATTCGAAGTTTCCAAGTAGCCCTTCATATCTATCCTATGAACCCTGAAATATGGAAGGAAGACCTTTCTTGGGCAAGAAAGCTCCAGGAGCAGCAAAAGGTAGCCCAGAGGATGCAAAAAAATGAAGCTCCAGCGGAAGTCACACACGTCTCACCGAAGGCCATTCCCGACTATGACTTTGAAAGTGATGAGATTGTTGCCGTGTGCGCGGCTATTGCTGAAAAACAAAAGCCGGTTTCAGATAATAAAACAATGGTTATCGTGTCCGCTTCTGGGACCGTGGAGACTGTAAGTGAGAAGGAAGAGGGGGCCACGGCCCCAGATGGCTCCGTTTTTATCAAAGCCCGGTGAAGCGTAGCAGGAGCTACTGGATCTACCTGTTTGATTGCCACAAAGTTTTAGGCAAACGCATTTACTCTGGAGAGACAGGGTCACACTCCTGTGTGTAAAATCAGTTTTTCCGATGAGGTATATACAAACTAAAGGGTAGCATTATTAGAGTATTTGGACTATGCTTTGATAAATTGTGATTTAAACTTAAGATTAGGATTCTGACTACCGTGGTTTTGGATGAATAAACTTAATCCAAATGTATGCGTGACTACATTTTAAAGACAAAACTTGGAAGTGAAAGCTCCCATAGTGAATAACTTGATGGCCAGTGTTATTAAAATATGGACTTTTTTATGATAAAGGAAGTGGGTGATTTTTCTCCCTCCAAAAAAAAATATACTTCTGTTACTGTTCACTCTTCTACTTTTCCTGTTTTATCAGAGTAACTTTGTCATGAAGCTTGAGTATTTTGATGTTCATGTTCGATTCAAAATTGTCATTTGGTTATATGTAGATTCTTTGCAAGTTCAGCTGGAAATGCATGCAAATGTGTGTGTTCCGGACATTTTCTGTAGATACTGAAGTCGGATTGATGCTTGTTTTGACTTTTAAATTACTCTCACCGTGGTAGTGGCCATCTTCAGTATTGTTGGATGTGGGAATTACTGATACCTTGTAAGAATGATGGTTTTATTTTTTCAGTTGTTAAAGTAGACAGTCTCTACCACAAGTGAGCTATTTTTAAGATGAGCATTTTTTCAATGAATGGCTCTTTATAGCTACATCATAAATTGTCCTGCAATGTTGTCCTAGTCAAATGCAGTATTTTCTCTGTTTTTAAAAGCTTAAAAACCTTGTCCTGGTCGGTGTGGCTGAGTTGGTTGAGTGTTCTCCCATGCACCAAGAGGTTGCTGGTTTGATTCCCAGTCAGGGCACATGCCCAGGCTGGGGCTTGATCCCCAGAAAGGGGTGTGCAGGAGGCAGCCGATCGATATTTCTCTCTCTCCCTTCTTTCTTCTTCTTCTCTTTTCCTCTTCCTCTAAAAATCATTAAAAATATAAAGAAAAAATAAAAAAGAATAAAAGCTTAAAAAACCTTGACAATAACTTATTTTTTGCTTATAACTGTTCGTCTGATGCTTGGCAATTCTTTTTCTAGATAACTTGTTTGGAACTGCTCAGTAAAATTAGAAATAACCACAATTTTAAATAACTAAATTATATCTTTCTAAAAAGAAAACGAACGTACTGATGTTATTAGAAATCCAGTGAGTGAGTAATTTAGACACAGCACACATGGAAACTGAAATGTGATTTGTGTTCAGATCTCATGAATAGAGAAAGGTATATTGAAGAAGTAGTTCATTGAAACAACAGTTATGGCCACAAATCAATATTGTCATTGCTAATGTGAACTGTTATTTTTATAGCACATCCACTGTAGTACAGTTACATAGAGCTGCTGGGCACTGTTTCTTCTGACCCTCAGGAAGCTTTGTTGATGTGAAATTACTTTTATCCTTGTTGGAGTTGAAAGTAAATTACTCTGTTTGAAGAAATCTTCTGTTGGAACATTTGTTGGATGCATGTAAGTACTGGTTTCTATTTTTCTGAGATGATTTAAGGTTTTCTTTTAATAGAATGTGTACCTCTTTTTTTTTTTTTTTGCTTCTCTAGAGTTTGAGAAGTTAGCACTTGCTTTGAAAGATATTACATTTCCCCCCAAAGTTATATTAGAAATTTATCCCTGGTTGGAGAGGTTAATTTTAGAATGATCCAAAAAACAAATATCAATTTTATTTTATGAAAAATATTCTCAAAGGGTGGGGAGTTGGATATCTAGAGAAGTTGGTATGTTGTTTTGAGTTAATGGGTATTTATTTTATAATTGGTGAATAAGTAATTTCTTCTGTATTTTAAAGATTGGCCTATTTTGGGTTAGCTTTTGAAAAATTAGGTTTCTTTCTTATGTGAAAATGAAATATGTAAAGCACTTTGTTAGGTCACATATGAAGTACTCGGTAAATGCTAGCTTTTTCTATGAAGAGCTTGAATTAGTTTGGAGATATCTAACATCAGTTGCTTCTGATTTTAAGAAAGGAGGAGAACTTCTTTGTGATTTTTTCTTTATCTGAAAGTGAGTCACTATTTTTTTTTAAATATATTTTTATTGATTGTTTTTTACAGAGAGGAAAGGAGAGGGATAGAGAGTTTAGAAACTTTGATGAGAGAGAGAGACATTGATCAGCTGCCTGCTGCATGCCCCCTACTGGGGATGTGCCCACAACCAAGGTACATGCCCTTGACCGGAATTGAACCTGGGACTCTTCAGTCAGCAGGCCGACGCTTTATACACTGAGCCAAACCAGTTTCGGCAGGAGTCACTACTTTTGATAGTATAGGACAAATGGTCATCATTTGGGGTTCATTCCTCAACCCCAAAAGAGGCAAGACCTAGGTCAGGGTGCAGGTTGCCACTAGATGCTGCTGAAGAGTCCCTTGTTCCCTTTGAATTGACATCTGTAGGCCAGGTTTGTCTCCTCACCCACATAAAGGACATAAGATGGTTTACACAAGAGATGGAGGAGGAAAAGAAATCCTGAATTATGGAGAAGAATTTCTCCAGGCCCCAAAAGATGCTTAGCTAACACTCTTCCATACATGAAGAGAAATGGCAAACATTATTTTATAGAGAGATGAATACTGAAATACTGACATTTACTAAACTTAACTGACTGAAATAAATTCTTTTGAATCTGAAATAATTGCTGTTGAAAAATAATTGATGTTTATGGTAAAATATAAAGATGTTTAATATACTTCCTGAAACAACCCTACACATTAGTTATATGGAATACAATTTGTATTTTTTTTTTGGTGGAAAATTGTATGGCATAGACACTCATTAGTCAGAACACTATACATCCAGACCATGCCTGCTAATTTGAGAATCATGTTGTTATTCTCTAGTCTAGACAATAGGTTCTTGTCTTGTTATTCATCTGAAATCTAAGAAATGCTACCTAAACTTTGAAAATGTATAGATCGCAGAACCTAAATCTATGGCATTTGGGGTCTATGTACAATATTTTATGATAGTTTTAAGTTGATGTTATATGACAAAACTGAAATGAAGACTTACATCAAAAGGTTTGTCTCAGAAAGCTGGAGTTTCCATGATTATAACTTACCAGTGCAGCCTCCGTAGTTTGAAAGTAAAGTTATGCTTTATGTCATGATGTCAAAAGCCAGCTTCATTGCCTTTCCACAGTAGGAAATGGTCAATCATTTCTTAATTTCAGGCTTCATAGAGTCAGAAACCCTTCCAAATTGACTCTGGACTTTTATGTCATGGCATAATGTATCTAAATAAGTTGTAGGTTGACATAAGAACCACAGTTTCATAATTATCTCCAAATAGTGATAATATTAAATGTTTTTTTTTTGAGAGAGATTATTAAACTGATAGTGGATTTTGTAAATGATGACATTTTAGGACTGAAAGGTAATGTGTGTTTTTTTTTAAACCAGTAATATAGAAAGGAGGCGAACTTCTTTTACCAAAGTAAATTGAAATATGCCACTTCAGTCCTTTGCAATTCAGTAGGCCCACTTGAATGGAGAAGGGGCAGCCCTAGAGCTAGCCTACCGTGACTCGTGCCTTAATGTGTGTTGTGTGTGTGAACTTCACCTGTTGTGTGTGCCAAGGTGGAAGGAAGGTTGAGAAACGTTGGTCTTCACTTTGTTGGGAGGCAGAGGGTAGAGATGGCTTCTTTGGACATCTATTAGCCAAGGAATCCTCATCTCTCTCTTCCCTCCCTCTCCTATCCCTTCAGGAAGAGGGAGTTTAGGACAAATAACTGGACATAAAAGCTCCTTTCTCTCCTTCATTTGGACTCATCTTGTCCGCAGAGAGCCAAACTTAACAGATACGTAAGCTTGGCAGTGAAGGCTCTCTGCCTCTGTGGTTGGGCAGGACTGCTCACGCTAGGTGAGTAGGTCTGTCCAATTCTGGGTTTGATAATTAGGTGGCCATTGTTGGCATGAATCTAAATTACATCCTTTAACCTAGACTTTTTCAGCAGTACATCTGCCACACTGGTTCTCCACCTGCCTGACTCCTTTTGTCTCTCAAATGTTTCAGAAGGCAGGAAGGGACGTGGGTACTATATGCCTCCTTCTAACCCCCAACAAACAGTGAATGCCGTGCATATTTCAAAGTGAGCATGAGACAAAATCCAAATTAGGACATTTTTTCTAATCCTAGATTTTTTTGGTAAACCATGGAAACTCTATTGAAATGGGTAATGTTAATTACAAGGTAACATGTAAACATTCGTTCAGGATTTTTAAAAGCTCTACTAACTTGGAACTGTGATAGACCACAATGTTGACTCTAGTTTTAATTGGAAGGAAAGAATGTGAGACGAACTATGATAATCCTCTGTGAACGTGGTCAACTTCCTTACATAATAAAACACACCCATTGTAAGTTTACATTTGAGGAGTTCAGACATGTGAATGCCTCTGTAATCACCATTACCATCAAGATACAGGATATTTCCATCGCCCACCAAGTTTTCGTAGGCGCGTTTGTAGTCATTCTCTCCCACCCCAACAACCAGTACTGTTCCGCTCCCTGTGACTATAAGTTCGATACAACTTTTCTGGAATTGCAAGTACAATACGTACTTTGTGTCTGACATTTTTTGCTCAGTATAATACTTTTGTGATGCATCCATGTTTGAGATTCATCCATGTTACTGTGCATGTCAGCAATATGTTCCTTTTTAATTGCTGAGTATTATTCTGTTGTGCGGAGGCAACACATTGGTAGCTTTTCATATTGTTGGTGGACATCTCGGTTGTTGATGAATATCTTGAGTTTTGATCTGTTATGAATAAAGCTGCTACGGATATGTGTTACAAGTTGGTGTGCGGATATATGTTTTCGCTTCTCTTGGGTAACTACTTGGGGGTGGAATTGCTGAGTTTTATGGTAAGTATAATGTGACTGTAGAGCAAACAGTGACATTTTCCAGTTTGCTTTCGTACCAGCAGTGTGTTGAAAATTTCAGTTGCTCCATCTCCTTGTCAGTGCTTGGTATTGCCATTGTTTTTCATTTGAAGCACTTTAATGGATGTGTAGTGTATCTCATTGTGGTTTTAATATACATTTCCATGATGACATTGGGCATCTTTTCATTTATTTGACATTTGTATCTTCTTTTGGGAAGCACCTGTGCAAATCTTTTGCCTAGTGTTTATTTGGGTTATCTTTGTTTTTAAAAAAATCTTTATTCAGTTTATTACAGATACTCCTCTTTTTTCCCCCCATAGCTCCCCTCCACCTGATTCCCCATCTCCCACCCCATACCTTTACCCCCCACCAATGTCCTCATCCACAGGTGTAAGATTTTTGTCCAGTCTCTTCCCACACCCCTCACACCCCCTTCCCCCTGAGAATTGTCAGTCCACTTCCTTTCTATGCCCCTGATTCTATTATATTCCCCAGTTTATGCTGTTCATCACATTTTTTATTCACTTGATTTTTAGATTCACTTGTTGATAGGTATGTATTTGTTATCACTTAGTTGTTCATAATTGTTATCTTTACCTTTTTCTTCTTCTTCCTCTTCTTAAAGAATACCCTTTAGCATTTCATATAATCCAGATTTGGTGGTGATGAACTCCTTTAGCTATTTCTTGTCTGTGAAGCTCTTTATCTGACCTTCAATTCTGAATGATAGCTTTGCTGGGTAAAGTAATCTTGATTGTAGTTTCTTGCTATTCTTCACTTTGAATATTTCCTGTCACTCCCTTCTGGCCTGCATAGTTTCTGTTGAGAAATCAGCTGATAGTCATATGGGTTCTCCCTTGTAGGTAACTGTTTTTCTCTTGATTCTCTCTTTGTCTTTTGCTCTTGGTATTTTAATTATGATGTGTCTTGGTGTGGTCCTCTTTGGATTCCTTTTGTTTGGGGTTCTGTGTGCTTCCTGGACTTGTAAGTCCATTTCTTTCACCAGGTAGGGAAAGTTTTCAGTAATTATTTCTTCAAATAGGTTTTTAGTATCTTGCTCTCTCTTCTTCTGGCATCCCCATAATTCTGATGTTGGTACTCTTGAAGTTGTCCCAGAGGCTTCTTACACTATCTTCACATTTTTGGACTCTTTTTTTCTTTTTGTTTTTCTGGTTGAGTGTTTTTTCAAATCTTTGGTTTGATTCTTGGGGTTCTCTAGTTTGCTGTTGGATTTCTGTATATTATTCTTTATTTCAGACAATGTATGCTTAATTTCTGACTGGACCTTTTTCATTTTTTTGGCATTCTCATTAAGATCCTTGAGGGTCTCACTAAGTTTCTCGGCAATTTGTAGAAGATTCCTGAGTAACCTTATAAATGTGGTTTTGAACTCTATGTCCAATAGTTTGCTTTCCTCCATTTTTTTCATTCATGACATGTTTCTTTGTCTCCACATTTTGGCTGCTTCCCTGTGTTGATGGAGTGGCTTTGTGTGCTAGTTGTCCTTAGGGCTGAGTGGTTCTGCCTCCCCAATCACCTGAGGTGGACACTATTGGTGCACTCCTTTGTGGGTTGGGTACACAGTCTTATTGTAGTTAAGCCTTGATTGCTATTGGTCACTGGAAGGAATTGACCTCTAGGCTAATTGACTGTGAGGATTAGCTGTGTCTGTAACGGAAGAACTGCTGTGCTGGAGACACCTCTATGGGGCAGGACTTGCTTCAGTGGGGCTTTGCTCACCGAGTCTGCCTCTTGAGGGTGCCACTTATGTATGTGAGGAGTTGAAATCTAGTGTCTTCTCCCACTGACCTCTAGGTACACTGGTTCCTGGATCTCCAAGGAGGTGCAAGTCAGCTACTGTCTGAGGCCACCCAGCAGGAGCTACAGGGAGATCTGCAGATTTCTTCTCTTTGCTTGAAGTTTGGAAGTGTTAGAGTTATCTGACCCAATTACAATTTGTTAGGTTAAGCTGTGAGAGGGCAGGCCATTCATATGCAAAAGCTGCTGCGCACAGCTAGGTGAGTTTGTAAATTGGGCGGGGCGGGGTCTCAGGGAAACACTAGGGAGTGGCAAACATCGATGGCTGCCAATCAGTCCTGTCTGCATCTCCATGTTCCCGAGTTCTGTTCCATGACCCACACCCTGTGCCCCAGCACAGTAAACAATGATTCCTGTGCACAGCTTTGCGAGAAGCCACCCTCGCTTTCCAACCCGATGTCAGACAGTCCAGTTTCTTCCTGTATGAGTCTGGATCCCCAGAATCTCGCCGGAAACTAGAGTTCAGAGCAGTCGGGAACTTATAATTCCCTCTCAATTGAAAAAAACAGTGCACACCAGCCCGATTCCCACGTGTCTCTGTACCTCTGCCTTTCTGAGCCTCTGCACGTCCTACCAGGTCTCAATGCACTTTTTTCTTTCCTTCTGGTTGTAGTACTTCCACTCCACCAGCTTTCCCCTGGTTCTGGGGGATAGTTGTTTTGTCTTTTAGTTGTAGTTTTGGTATGGTTGTGAGAGGCAGCACGTACAGGTGCACACTTTATGCCGCCATCTTGGTTCTCTGGGTTATCTTTATATTGAGCTTTAAGAAATCTTTGTCTATACTGTAGATAAAAAATCCTTTGAGATCTATGGATTATAAATATTTTGACCCTATCAGTGGCTTGCCTTTTTGTTTTCTTAATGTCTTTTGAAGAGCAGAAGTTTTAAATTTTGATGGAGTTCAGTTTTCATTTATTTTTTTCTTTTATGGTTATAGTTTCTGTGGGCTGAGAAATCTGCTTACTCCAAAGTCAGAAAGAGTTTCTGTTTTCTGCTAGAAGTTTTGCAGTTTTAGCTTTTATAGTTAGGTCTGTGATCCATTTCAGGTTAATTGTATGTAAGGTTGGAGGTAAAGGTTGAGTTTTGTTTTGTTTTTATATCCAGTTATTCAAGCACTATTCATTGAAGAACTCCAACTTTGTTGAAAATCAATTCACTATGCACTGAAGGTTAGTTTGCACTCTGTATTCTGTTACACTGATGTACACTGAGTGGTCAGGTTATTACGATCTCTGAACGCATAATAATCTGACCACTCAGTATATATATATTTAGAGGCCCAGTGCATGAATTTGTGCATGGATGGGGTCTGGCCAGTCTGGCCAGTGGGGGCGGGGGAGGGGGACATGGGCAGTTGGCCAGCCTGCCTGCTGGTCAAACTCCTGGTTGAGTGGACAATTTGAATATTAGCCTTTTATTATAAAGGATATACACTGAGTGGCCAGATTATTATGCATTCAGACATCATAATAATCTGGCCACTCAGTGTATATGTCTATTCTTAAGGCAGTAACACACTGTCTTGATTACTAGCTTCAAAAGTGTAGTCTTAAAAAAATCAGTATTCCCCCGCCACCCCTGATATTGTCCCATACCCCCATTTTGTTTTACATTTAATTTTGTTCATTAGGCTCCACATATTAGTGAGATCATATGGTATTTGTCTTTCTCTGACTGGTTTATTTCACTTAGCATAATACACTCCAGCCCCGTCTATGCTGTCACAAAGGGTAAGATTTCCTTCTTTTCTGCAGTTGTGTAGTATTCCATTGTGGAAATGTACCACAGCCTTTTTATCCAGTTATCTGCTCATGCCTCTGAACATCCTACCAGGTCTCAATGCTCACAGCTGCTGGGCCTGGCTTTTGGGGGTAGCAAAAAGGAAATCCGTGTGGACAAAAGAGGGCCGCCACAAGATGGCTGGCAGGGGAGGGTAGTTGGGAGGGACCAAGCCTGCAAGGGAGGGCAATTGGGGGCAATCAATCTTGCAGAGGAGGGCATTTAGGGGTGACCAGGCCTGCAGAGGGGGGATGTTGTGGGTGACTGAGCCTGCAGGGGAGGGCAGTTAGGGTCAAACAGGTTGGCAGGGAAGCAGTTAGGCATTAATCAGGATGGCAGGGGAGTGGTGATCAGGCTGGCTGGCAGACGCAGTTAGGGGCATTCAAGAAGGCAGACAGGCAAGCAGTTGGTAGCCAGCAGTCCTGGATTGTGAGAGGGATCCCAGATTGGAGAGGGTGCAGGCAGGGCTGAGGGGCACCCCCTTCCCCCGATGCATGAATTTCGTGCACCGGGCCTCTGGTGTGTGTGCATGTGTGTATATGCACACACACACATATTTATTGATTTCAGAGAGGAAGGGGAAGAAAGAGAGAAATATCAATGATGAGAGAGAATCATCCATTGGCTGCCTCCTGCATACTCCACTGAGGATCATGCCTGCAACCCAGGCATGCACCCTTGACTGGAATCAAACCTGGGACCCTTCAGTCCACAGGCCAACGCTTTATCCACTGAGCCACACCAGCTAGGGCTGGATGCTCTCTTTCTGAGCCATCCCTACCTCAGTTGAGAATCACTGTTCCATCATGTCTTGTTTTACTGACATCATCCAAAAACACAGTTAAAAACTTGCAAATAGCAAATCATGACTTTGCTCCTGGGGACTATTGCTCCTTGAAGTGTGTCATACAGGCAGAGTCAGCACCGCTTAGGGACTTTTTAGAAATGTGCATCCTCCTGCCCCTCTCCCCCCAAGTCCGACCGAATCAGAAACTGTGTGTTTGCAGGCTCTCCGGGTGACATACGTGCTGAAGTGTGAGAACCGCTGACCTAGAGAATTAATTTACAGGCAGGAAGGAAAACTGTCTTTCCCACCACCCACACAGACCGGTGATTTAAGTACTAGATCTTAGTTTCTAAATACGGTTCTTCACTAAGTCTATCCACGGTTTTCTACTATTCTTATAATTTTCTGTAAATTTGACATCCTATCCAAATAAAACTTTAAAAAAGGATAGAAGATAACCGAAAACAAATGAAAAAAAAACACACACTGTTCTCTCTAAAACTGAGGAACTCAGAGTGTATTTATTTGTTATAATCTCCCAAAATAATTTCAGTTGGTACAACTGCTTCATATCACTATCAGGCTCAGAATTTAATTACATCCAGGCAATACACAAAAACACTTGGAAGCAACAAAACATGCTTAGTAATTTCTTTGAGAAGGTTTCCTTCATATGTGTACAGCATTACAGGGTGTGACACAAAACTGTTAGAAGGTGACCTCACGTGCCCACTGGTTAGATTATCTGGTTAGACTCCTAACATCTGTGAAAGGTTAGTTTTAACCAGTCCTTTCACATCGCAAAGTAAAAGTCAGTATGGTGCATGCAGTCTGTCTTCCTCTTAAATTTTCAAGGATGTTCTAGATCATTCCTTAGGAAAGTAAAACTATACACGATTTCAGGGGGAAAAACAAGCCGCTTAGACTTTTTACTTTTATATTGTACACTTCAACTATGAGTTGTTAAAGACTTTTAAAACTTGATGTCACATTTTGAAAGGACCAGTTTGTGGGGACAAAATAGAAAATACTGGCCAGTATGTTACGTTCTCCAGAAATCACAGATTTCTGGAGAAATGTATGGAGCCAGCACTAAACATTTCTCACTGTGAAGTACACATAGGTTAGGGAAGGGACTCTTAATAGTTTGGATGGCAATTTTCATGTCTTAAAATAGTATTTTTTTCTTTATTCTTTTAATAGTATTCTTCCTTTAAAAAAAATCTTCCTTTAAAAAAAAATCTATATCCATTTTACAGGTATCGGTTTCACTATGAATTTTCCACACCTCAGCCTGAACTTATTTAGGAAAATAAAATCTAAACATCTATACACCTTCAGCTTGTTATTACCGGGGGCGGAGAGGGGCGTTAACCATACACTTATATACCTTGTATTAACAATAGACCTTCTCACAGAGAAGAACATACTTTAAATGCCTTAAGTCATCTGTACAACGAGAAAATTCACATTTCACATGCTTTCGTGAGACACTTTGGTCATCCCCAAGACCGTCCTCCCGGTTCACGGGCCGCAGCCCCGCCTGCTGCTGTGTGCGTGTGGGTATCACTGCACTCCGCTCCCAGTGTTCGGAGAAGAGCCAGACGTGGCCGTCTTCCTGGGAAGCGGGGAACCCGGGGCAGATCTCCTCCATCAAGTTCTGACCCAGACCCACCCCGACAAGTGGCCACTGGCGCGTTTCAGGCCCCAGGAGCCAGGTGCATCCGCGTGATGGATGGCAAGGTGCTCCACGCCCAGATGTTCCTCTCAGGGGAGCCCCAGCGCAGCTCGAGAAGTGCTCCCCACGGGACTCGGTGAGCCTCCAGGCGCTGAGCTGCTGTGCTCCTCCAGGCGCTGAGCTGAGCTCCTCCAGGCGCTGGGCTG
>JAAGEH010002531.1:75334771-75381269 GCA_011751065.1 Lasiurus cinereus
GTCAGGTCTGGCCTGAGCCCCTGACGAGGCCAAAGCTGGCCAGGCCTGACTTCGAGCAGCTCTACGTTCACGGGGCAAAGCCTGTGCAAACGGTGTTTGCTCTCTGTCTTCCATGACAGGCCATGCAGATACTCAGAGGGCAAAAGGCACCTCTCTGGTACAAATAACACAGTGGCCGCGGCCACCTTCGCCTGCCACTGCTCACCCAGGTGGTTCGGTGGATGACAAGCATGCCAAGCGCTGACCTGGGTGGTGTTTGTGGTCCTGATGACCGCCCTGCCCTCCCCTGTGAGCGGGGCGTGTCAAATGTGTGGCCTCCAAACAATTTCACTTTCTGAGCCTGAATTTCATGCTGAGCATAGTGTGTGGATTTGGTACACATGTGGGTACTGGGATGAACTCCCCAACATCTTCATGTGTTGCTGCTGCGGAGGCTGGTTGCCACCAATGATTGCTTCCAGCTGCCTCCTTCTCTGACAGTTACACTCCCCCAAGTGACGGCTTTCTTCCCTCTTATTCTCTCCCCCTTTTTCTCCAGATAAATCTTTTCACTGGGTACCCCTTGTAGATGGAGCCACTGAACAAGGAAAGGGGATTGCTTACCTGTTTTTTTTTAAAGTATATTTTATTGATTGATTTTTTTACAGAGAGGAAGGGAGAGGAATAGAGAGTTAGAACATCAATGAGAGACATCAATCAGCCGCCTCTTGCACGCCCCCTACTGGAGATGTGCCCGCAACCAAGGTACATGCCCTTGACCGTAATCGAACCTGGGACCTTTCAGTCCGCAGACCGACGCTCTATCCACTGAGCCAAACCGGTTTCGGCGGATTGCTTACTTGTTGCTCGTGTTTGAAGGTACAGTGGAGAGAGATAATGCCTTACGAGTTCAGGCGTCTCGTCTACAGGATGATGGACACTGATTATATTTCAGTTTCTTCTCATCCTCCTGTGCCTCCCTTCTCTGCCCCCCAGATTTGCAATCTATTTTAGCATTTCAGAAAATACACAGGGTGGTGAATCAACCACACCACTGTCATCTGTCGCTCGTTAGTCACTTTCTACGGCGTTTTCACACTTGCTGTGATCTTATTAGTCACCTCCTGAGGACGGCTGGCAGGTGTGATGCAGGTCGCCACATTTTACCAGATCTTCTGGAACCTGGGCCTGGATGCTATTGCTCATACTTGTGTGGTTACGTGTCGCCCGGTGACTGGGCTCCAGCCAGTGGAATAAGGTAGAGGTGATGTGTGCCACTGCTGGGCCTGGTCCTTAGAAGACCCCCCACCTCCAACCCCCAATCCTCAGAGGTGCCGCCTTCCTTCTTCCGCCAACAACAGACAAGGCCCTGGTGTATAGCAAAGCCATTAGCTGGAAGGTGACTGGGTCACCCAATGGCCGCATGGAGTGGGGACCTCATTTCAGCCCCAGTGGCTCTCGGGGGACAGGGAAGTGAGAGAGGAACAGGCCATTGAGACTTGAGGGGCTTCCTGTTCCAGCAGTTAGCCTATGACTCATACAGCATGATTGGAATCATCTCTCTTTTTTAAAAAAAAATATTTTATTGATTTTTTACAGAGAGGAAGGGAGAGGGATAGAGAGTTAGAAACATGGATGAGAGAGACATCCATCAGCTGGGGATGTGCCTACTGGGGATGTGCCCACAACCAAGGTACGTGCCCTGGACCGGAATCAAACCGGAGACCTTTCAGTCCGCAGGCCGATGCTCTATCCACTGAGCCAAACTGGTTTTGGTGGAATCATCTCTTTTTGCTAATAACAATGTAGGCCAGTGGTTCTCAACCTGTGGGTCACGACCCCTTTGGGGGTCTAACGACCCTTTCACAGGGGTCGCCTAAGACCATCGGAAAATGCAGATATTTACATCACGATGCATCACAGTAGCAGAATTTCATGGTTGGGGGTCACCACCACATGAGGAACTGTATGCAAGGGTTACGGCCTTAGGATGGTTGAGAACCACTGATGTAGACATAGAAAAGCCATGTAACTTGCTCAAAGGCCTGAGTAGGAAGGCCAGCTGAAATGTATCCAATCATTAGTGGGTGTGAGACACCGTGCTGACTGCTTTAGGCATGTGCTTTCTATTCCTCACGCTCACAACACAGCTACGAGGAAGGGAATGTTCTCATTTTACAGAGGAGAAAACGGAAGGTTGATTATTTTTAAGAAGACGGCAGAGCCTTCGGGGATGGGGGTGCTGAGGCATCTTGACCACCTGTGTGCTACTCTTACTGCCAGGCAAGTAAGTGTGTCTTTCCCATAAATTCCTTTCCGGCTTAAAGAGACCAAACTCAGTTTCCGTTGCTTGTGAATCATAACCCCACGCAGTACAAGGAGGCTGAGTGAATTACAGAACGCGTTGTTGGCAAATGACAGGGCGAAAATTTTAAGCTAGACCTGTCTGATCCCCAAACCTGCACCCCTAACCTCTGTATTTCTTAACCCCAATGGAACTCCAACCGTATGACTCTTACACCTCTTTCTTCCTCAGTGCCACGGGCTTGGAGATAAAGGAAATCTGAGTTCAAGGCCATAGTAGGTAAATTGCCATAGTGAAAAGTAGTTTTTATTAAGTTGGTTCTTTTTTTTTTTCATATTTCAATTTGCTTTGCTAACATAGAATAAGCTATTTTCATTTTCCTTCTTTTTTTAAAATATATTTTATTGATTTTTTTACAGAGAGTAAGGGACAGGGATAGAGAGTTAGAAACATTGATGAGAGAGAGATATCGATCAGCTGCCTCCTGCACGCCCCTATGGGGGATGTGCCCGCCACCAAGGTACATGCTCTTGACTGGAATTGAACATGAGACCCTTTAGTCTGCAGGCCAACACCCTATCCACTGAGCCAAACCGGTTTTGGCAAGTTGGTTCCTTTAAAAATAATATTTTTGACTTTAGAGAGGAAGGGAGAGAGAGAGAGAGAGAGAAAATGAATGATTAGAGAGAATCATTGATCAGCTGCCTCCTCACCTTCCCCTTCCTTCCCTCTTTCCCCCCTCCTCCCACCGGCCACACACACACTGGGGATTGAGCCTGCAACCCAGGGACGTGGCCTGACTGGGAATCGAACCGTGACTTCTAGGTTCATGGGCCAGCGCTCAACCACTGAGCCATGCCTGTCAGGTTCTCAGTTGGTGCTTTTGAAGTTTAAATAATATAATAATGGATACAAATAACATTTCCATATTAAAAACAAATATTAGCCTGTGTTTGTAATTATTATATACAGTTACGTCTCCAAAATTGACTTCTAATGATTGTATGATTAGTTGTTGGCACAAATTATTTAGAGGGTGCTGTGATAAGTTGAGAATATGTAACTTTGATAGAACTTATTTTTGCCTGGGCCTAACCCAAAACACCCGAAGACTGGTTTTGTGTGAAATCACAAAGCGATAATTAAGGTAATTACTCAGATAATTTAGGCAGTCCCTATCTCTGCCTTTTGATGAGCAGGAAATAATTGCTTTCAATGAGGTGATTTCTATTGCCTACTGATACCGCTGCACTGCATTAGCTAATTGCTCGGGAGTGCATTTAATATTGATTACGCAATCACTGTGTTAATTAAAGAGATATTAGTGAATTTTACCCCAGACACAGAATTCACCTGGTTCTTTCTCCAGGTGAATTTTTTTTTTTTTTTAGATAAGAAAAACGGAGGCACATTTACTTGGGAGAGATGAGTGCAAATCTGTCTGGAAACAAGAAGTCAGGGTGAGGACCATCGGCTTCCCCTTCCCCAGGGCCCCCTCAAAAACACCTCTCCCAGTCTGGTCTGTTACAAAACCAGAGCCTGCCCTCGCCCGTTTGGCTCAGTGGATAGAGCGCCAGCCTGTGGACCGAAGAGTCCCAGGTTCGATTCCAGTCAAGGGTACAGGCCTGGGTTGTGGACTCGAGCCCCAGCATGGGGCATGCAGAAGGCAGCCAGTCAATGATTCCCTCTCATCATTGATGTTTCTCTCTCTCCCTCTTCCTTCCTCTCTGAAATAATGAAAATATTTAAAAACAAAAACAAACAAAACCAAAGACCAAAGCCCCCACGTCCCAATACAAGATAAGGTAAAAACTATGACTAATAATGATTTATCCATCTAGCACCCATCGCTGCACTCCTAGGAAGCAGGTGCCAGAAGCAAGAAGCCGAAAATCTTTTACAATATTTCTGACGGGCTTCTAGCCACTGAATTTAAGTTTCTAGTCCGTGTGGAGTAGGTTACAACTTCTGCAACTACCAAAGGGACAGGTAACAACTTCTATGATGTGTGTGTGTGTGTGTGTGTGTGTGTGTGTGTGTGTATGTGTGTTTGACAACCACACAAGCTTTCTGGGCACAGTCTACAGGAGACGCTGCCGGTCCATCCCAAGGAGGACACACAGGCCTTTTCTCTCAGACCTTGCAAGCTTCACACCTTCTTGGCAAATGACTCTTAGTCCCTGTTTTAATTATGATCATGTGATCCTGGGGAGAGGGGGCGCTTTTCCCCAAGGCATGGAGGAGGGCAGGTAAGTCAGGGTCCCCTCCGTGGTACCGCCCCCCTTGGGAAAAGATGCCCGCAGGCTGCTCCCCGTCCTCTAAGACAGCAGCGCATCCTTCCTCTCGCCTCCTTTTGGCCGCAGCAGCCACGGATTTAGAAGGCTGGGGTGCGTGGTTGGCTAGCCCAGCCAGCGCTCTCCTGTTGAGCTCCACCTGGCACTTATTAAATTGCCAAGGAATGCTGGGAATTGCCGACCATGCTCCTGGGAGGCAGCTGCAATTCCACGAATCCAGAGTGTCCTCAGGATCCTCCTCTTCCGCCTCTGGGCTTTCGTGCATCCCACAGTCACTCTGGTCACAGCCAGCCAGGCGGCCAGCAGCTGTTCAGCACCTCCTGCCCCTGCCCGGAGCGGTCTGTGGGTCTGTGAGGTGGCTCACAGCCAGAGCTGCGTGGTGAGGAAGATCATGATGCCCAGGTGGTATCCCTGCTCTTGCTCTCTTTTTAAAATGGAATCAAACAGCATTTGTCTTAAAAAAAAAATCTTTATTGCGATTACTACAGATATTTCTCTCTTGTCCCCCATTGCTCCCCTCCACCTGGGTCCCACCCTGCCCTAGGCCTTCGCCACCTTACTGTCTGTGTCCACAGGTAATTCATATATGCGTATAAGGTCTTCGTTTAATCTTCCCGACCCGTCATCCCTCTTCCCACTGAGAATCCTCAGCCCGTTCCAGTTCCAGGCCTCTGATTCTATTCACCAGTTTATTCTGTTCATTAGATTTCTTATTCATTTGTTTTGATTTTTAGGTTCTATTGGTGATGGGTATGTATTTTTTTTTTTTTTTTTGCCATTTGGTTGTTCATATTTTTTGTCTTTTTCTTCTTCCTCTTCTTAAAGAATACCCTTCAACATGTCATATAATACCGGTTTGGTGGTGATGAACTCCTTTAGCTTTCTCTTGCCTGTGAAGCTCTTTATCTGCCCTTCCATTCTGAAGGATAGCTTTGCTGGGTAGAGTAATCTTGGTTGCAGGTTCTTGCTATTCATCACTTGTAATGTTTCTTGGCCTGCATCGTTTCTGTTGAGAAATCAGCTGACAGTTGTTTGGGCATTCCCTTGTAGGTAACAAACAGCTTTTCTCTTCCTGCTTTTAAGATTCTCTTTGTCTTTTGCCCTTGGCATTTTAATTATGATGTGTCTTGGTGTGGCCCTCTTTGGGTTCCTCTTGTTTGGGGTTCTCTGTGCTGCCTTGACTTGTAAGTCTATTCTTTCACCAGGTGGGGGAAGTTTTCTGTCATTTCTTCAAATAGGTTTTCAATATCTTGCTCTCTCTCTTCTTTTGGCACCCCCATAATGTGAATGTTGGTACATTTGAAGGTGTCCCAGAGACTCCTTACACTATCTTCATATTTTTGGATTTTTTTTTTTTTTGCTTTTCTGGTTGGGTGTTTTTACTTCCTCATATTTCAAATTATTGATATTATTCTCAGAATCCTCTAGTCTACTGTTGAATTCCTGTATATTATTATTATTTTAAAAATACATTTTATTGATATTTTTTACAGAGAGGAAAGGAGAGCGATAGAGAGTAAGAAATATCATTGAGAGAGAAACATTCATCAGTTGACTCTGCATCCCCTTTCCTCCCCACAGGGGACGTGCTCACAACCAAAGTACATGCCCTTGACCAGAATCCAACTGGGGACCCTTCAGTCGGCAGGCCAATGCTCTTTGCACTGAGCCAAACTGGTTAAGGCAATGTTTTTTTTAATATCAACAAAAATTTGAAAAATAAGTATTCACCAATAGGGGAATTTTAGCTAAATTATTTATTTTTAAATATTCATTTCCTTCCTCCCTGCCTTCTTTCCTTCTTTCCTTCCTTCCTTCCTTCCTTCCTTCCTTCCTTCCTTCCTTCCTTCCTTCTTTCCTTCCTTCCTTTATTTCTGATTTGTGATTCTGGTTACTTGGGATATAATCCTAGAAGTGGAATTACTGGGTCAGATGGGAGTTCCATTTTTAACTTTTTGAGAAAACTCCATACTGTTCTCCACAGTGGCTGCATCAGTCTGCATTCCCACCAGTAGTGATGAGATTCCTTTTTCTCCATATCCTCGCCAGCACTTGTCATTTGTTGATTTGTTGATAGCCGTTCTGACAGGTGTGAGATGGTATCTCATTGTTGTTTTGATTTGCATCTCTTGGATGATTAGTGACTTTGAGCATGTTTTTATATGTCTCTTGGCCTTCTGTATGTCCTCTTTTGAAAAGTATCTACTTAGGTCCTTTGCCCATTTTTTTGATTGGATCATTTATCTTCCTTTTGTTAAGTTGTATGAGTTTTCTGTAAATTTTAGAGATTAAACCCTTTTCTGAAATAGCATTGGCAAATATGATCTCCCATACAGTGGACTTTTTGTAGTTTTGTTGATGGTTTCTTTTGCTGCGCAGAAGCTTTTAATTTTGATGTAATCCCATTTGTTTATTTTCTCCTTAGTTTCCATTGCCCTAGGATAGTAGTTGGCAAACTCATTAGTCAACAGAGCCAAATATCAATAGTACAATGATTGAAATTTCTTGTAAGAGCCAAATTCTTTAAACTTAAACTTCTTTTAACGCCACTTCTTCAAAATAGACTCTCCCAGGCCATAGTATTTTGTGGAAGAGTCACACTCAAGGGGCCAAAGAGCTGCATGTGGCTCACAAGCTGCAGTTTGCCGACCACGGCCCTAGGAGCTGTGTCGGTAAAATATTGCTACGACATATGTCTGCTATCTTGTTGCCTATGGAGTCTTGTAGGATTTTTGTGGTTTCCCATCTTATATTTAAGTCCTTTAGCCATTTTGAGTTTGTTTTTGTGTATGGTGGAAGTTGGTGGTCTAGTTTCATTTTTTTGCTTGTATCTGACCAAATTTCCCAGCACCATTTATTGAAGAGACTTCCCCGACTCCATTGTATGCTCTTGCCTCCTTTGTCAAATATTAATTGAGCATAATGGCTTGTGTCAATTTCTGGGTTCTCTCTATATTATTTTTTTAAAATATATTTTTATTGATTTCAGAGAGGGACAGGGGAGAGAGAGATAGAGACATCATTGATGAAAGAGAATCATTGATTGGCTGCCTTCTGCGTGCCCTTTACTGGGGATTGAGCTGGCAACCCCAGGCATGTGCCCTTGGCTGGAATGGAAGCTGGGACCCTTTAATCCGCAGGCTGATTCTCTTTCTATCCACTGAGCCAAACCAGCTAGGGCTGTATATTATTTTTTATTTCAGTCATTATGCTTAATTTCTGACTGGTGTTTTTCTGTTGTTTTTTTGAGGTTTCTAGAAGATTCTTGATTAACTTTATAACCATGGTTTTAAACTCTATATTCGGTAGTTTTCTTCTTCCATTTCTTTCATTTGTGATATGTCTCTTTGTCTCTGTATTTTGGCTGCTTCCCTGTATTTATTTCTATGTATTGGGTAGAGCTGCTATGTCTCTTTGAGTTGGTAGAGTGGCCTTGTGTAGTAATTGTTCTATAGGACCCATGGCTCAACCTCCCCAGTCACCTGAGTTGAGAGTTCTAGGTGCACCCTTTTGTGGGCTGTGAGCACAGTCTTGTTGCAGTTGAGACTTGATGGCTATTGGTGTTACTGGGAGAAATTGACCTCCAGGCCAGTTGGCTGTGAGGACCAGCTGAGTCTACAGTGGGAGAACTGCTGTGCAGGAGACTCCCCTATGGAGCAGGACTTGCTTCATTGGGGTTTTGGTGCTTATTGAGTCCGATCCTTGAGTGTGTTGCTTTGGTATGGTCTGACACTGACCACTGGGTATACTGGCTCTTGGGTTTCCAGGGAGGTGCAAAGTGAGAAGGAATTACAGAGAGATCTGCAGACTCCTCCTCTTTGTATCGAGTTTGGAAGTGCCCAGATGGGGTCAAGCTGTGAAGTAAGGCAGGCTGGTGCTGGTGCCAGGTCTTGGTCCTTTTATTGATAGGTTTGGGGCTCCTTGACCCAGCTTCAGCTTGTTTGAGAGATTTTAGCCTGAGCAAAGATAGGCCATTCATATGCAAAAGTTGGGTGGTGTCTTAAAGGAATCACCAGGGTGGAGCAAACAGAAATGGCTGCCAGTCTGCCCTGCAATTGAGGAGGTCCCAGCATAGGAACAATGATCCCAATGGTCCCATCTGGGAGAAAGCTGCCCCCAACTTCCTGCCCGAAGGCCAGACAATCCAGTTCCTCCTCATATGTGTCTGTGTTCTCTAGAGCCTCACCCTGGAGCTGCAACTCAGAGGAAGTGGGACCTTGTAAGTTCAGTCTGTGGTGCTGGCCTTTTAAGAGGAACAGCAATGTTCTTGCTTGTTTTGAGCCAATGGACAACAATAAAGTGGAGAGTGTTGTCAGTAACATGAAAAAACATCAATGAAGTCTAATCTCTGTGCCAGGGATTATACTCAGCCCTTTATCTTTATTTTAGATAATCCTTTGGAATACCTTCAAGGGAGGTGACATTATTGCACTTGCAGCTCTATCAGGATGTAGAAGCCCTGAGAGAATCTGTGTTCATTGCTGCATCTTTTTTTATGGAGATGGGGTTGGGATGGGCATAAATAAGGAACAGTATAAATTTTGGGATGCAAGTAAGGAGAGTGGGAGATGATCAACAATCCCTTTTTGTCTTTCCCTACTCATTATAGACCTTGCTAATCAATAATATCTTCACCTCCTTCAGGGGCCCAACACCCATCTATGAGCGATGGAAGAAGAAAGGAAACTTCTTTGCTTGCTTGATTTAGCAAATGATGTGTGCAGAACTGATTTGAAGAGATCCAGTATTGTGCTTTTGTAAGCCTGCATAGGTAGGTGTGAGGTCCTCCTTACCTAGGCAATTCTGGAAGGGCCGTGAGAAAATTCTATCAGAGAGAGAGTGTGTGTGTGTGTGTGTGTGTGTGTGTGTGTGTATGTGTTGGAGGGCAAACTTTCTGCCAAGATAATATGAAAGTTGTACTAGCAGGGGAGAGATCACAATCTTTAAACATATAACTAGAAAAAAATCTAATCTAGGATAGAGGGTCCTGCAAAGCATATGCACCGATAAGAGAGGAACTTCAGAGATGCCCAGAATGTATCTAACTGTGAGAAACACCTTCATGCAGAATACCCACATTTACAATTTGGGGAGCAGCAGGACACAAACTGAAGAGGCAGAGGTGGATTGTTCTTGGGTCAAACGGTGACATTTCAGTCTGAATGTTTTCAGCTCTTAATGAACTAGCTAAACCTTTCAATAACTTAAATATAATGTGGGGAGCCAAGCAGAGAGTAAGTGACTGAAAAAGGCTAAATTTACTTTATTCAGTAAATACTTTATGATGTTTCAACACACATAAAATGCATATTTGGGACATGGATTAATTTAAACCAATGGCATACAGTTTCCTATGGAATACTACGCTGATACAAAAAAGAAGGAATTTTTACCATGTGCAGCAGCATGGATGGACCTGGAGAGCATTATGTTAAGTGAGATAAGTCAGTCAATGAAAAAAAAAATACCACATGATCTCACTGATTTATGGAGAATAAAGAACATTATAACCTGATGAATAAAAAGATAGATACAGAGGCAGTAAAGCACTGAACAGACTGTCAAATGACAGCGGGAAGGCTGGGGAGGTTGGGGAGGGAGGGAAATAGATCAACCAAAGGACTTGTATGCATGCATATAAGCACAGCAATGGATACAACACACTGGGAAGGTGGGATGAGGGCATGTGACAGAGGGTAGGGGAGGCTGGGGGAAGGTCAATGGGAAAGAAAAGGAGATATATGTACTAATGTAAACAAAAAAAATAAAAAAAAATGCAGTCCTTTGGGTATTATTTCCCTAAAGCAGTGGTCAGAAAATGCATTAGTCAATGGAGGCAAATATCAACAGTACAACGATTGAAATTTCTTTTGAGAGCTGAAAACCAACTTTTGCGCATGAGCCACGAAGTTTCAATCGCTCTGTATGTGGGTTCCTGCTCATGGTATTTTGGCAGCGGTTTGCCGACCACTGCCCTAAAAGACAAAAAATTTATTACTTATATTTATTTTATCTTTTATCCTTGATGCTTGTGCACTACCATAATTCTTGTGTAATGTAGAATACACACACACACACACACACACACACACACACACACACACATATATATGTAATTATTTTTTGTTAATTCTTACCCGAGGATATTTTTCCATTGATTTTTAGGGGGAGAGAGGAAGAGAGAGAGAAAGACAGACAGAAACATGGATGTGAGAGAAACACATTGATTGGTTGCCTTCTGCACAAGCCCTACCCAGGGCCCCGGGCCAGGGAGGAGCCTGCAACCAAGGTATGTGCCCTTGACTGCAGTTGAACCCAGGACCCTTTGGTCTGCAGGCCCACGCTCTTTCCGCTGAGCCAAACTGGCTAGAGCTAGAATACATATTTTTAGTTATATTTATACAAGTTGAACACTTGCTGATGTCCTTTGCCAGAAGGATAGAATGTTATTCCTTTCTCGATTATGAATGCAGTGCAGTGCTCAATTGACTTTACGACCAGAGAGAGGAGGAAACGCAATGTTTAGTCTCAGTTTGTACCTTGAATGCCAAATAATTGCGCTTATTTGGGCTGATTTCTTTGCAGTGCATCCGTGTTCACAGGGACACATGCAAGAGCTGAGTCATTTTCTGAAATGTTTTTCTGACCCCCAGTGTTTGGCACCTCAGAAGAACACAGCTTTCCAGTTAATAAACATTTTTGAATAAAAAGCGTTATTGGGCCAAAACCAGTGTGGCTCAGTGGATAGAGCATCGGCCTGCGAACTGAAAGGTCCCAGGTTCCATTCTGGTCAAGGGCATGTACCTTGGTTGCTGGCACATCCTCAACAGGGGATGTGCAGGCGGCAGCTGATCGATGTCTCTCTCTCATCAATGTTTCTAACTCTCTCTCCCTCTCCCTTCCTCTCTGTAAAAAATCAATAAAATATATTTAAATAAGTAAATAACTAAAAAGTGTTATTGGGGGTATGTTCTCTGTGTCCCCACCTATTGCTGGTAGACATAGGCTTCTTTCGGCGTGTTGGAGGACAAACTTTCTGCCAAGAGAATATGAAAGGGATATATAATAGCAGGAGAGAGAGCATGATCTTTATTTTAAAAAAAACATAATTTATTGATTTTTCACAGAAAGTAAGAGAGAGAGATAGATAGTTAGAAACATCAATGAGAGAGAAACATCCATCAGCTGCCTCCTGCACACCCTCTCCTGGGGATGTGCCCGCAACCAAGGTACATGCCCCTGACCGGAATCGAACCTGGGACCTTCGAATCCACAGACCAACTCTCTATCCACTGAGCCAAACCGGTTTCGGCAAGATCATGATCTGTAAACATGATGCCATGAGAACAAGACTTTCCCAAGGCCCCACGGGAGGATCGGTGTTGTGGAAAGCTTTATTGGTAATGGAACCCGAAGGGGATTTCCCTCCAAGGCCCTGTTCCCCTCTGTCTGTCTGTGGAAGAAGTCCCATTCTGTCCTGGGCATGGCTAAGATCAAAGCGATGGCCCGGGGTTTCTGCTCCACATTTGCACAGGGCAGTCCAGCCCTGGCTGGCTTAGCTGCAGTCCATTGCGTGTGGGGTCTGCATGGCCTATGTTTCTAGTGTCATATGGCGGTGGAGAGAGCACGGGAGAGTGTAAGGGAGAAGGAATGAAGCAAAGGAACAAGAAAGAGAGGATTCCTTCATCTGGGGATTATGGATTTCTGAATTTTCACAGATTTGCATTGGCTCCACCCCTCTAGCCAATCCATGGGTCCTCGGGCTAGACTGACAGGCAAGCATCTTTCTGATGTCACCCTAACTTCACTGCGTAGGCTCCATTTCTCCATGTGGTGGACCCCTTCTCCCAGGGGTCGGCAGGGGATGGCCTGGTTCCCTGGGGAGCATGAGTTGCAGCTTCCTGGTGAAGCTGCCCCGATCGATGACCATGCTTATAATATCTGGCCGTCCCTTTGCTTTCTTCCTATTTTTAATGTTATTAAACTGACTAGTTATGATGGTAACACAAGCATTCTATGGGGTAAAAATTCACTCTGTAACTTGATAACTGTTATAAGGTATGGAAGAAGAATATAGCGAAATCTTGATTGTTGGGAAAAATAAGTATTTAAGAGTAATGTACTTGCCAAAACCAGTTTGGCTCAGTGGATAGAGCGTCGGCCTGTGGACTGAGGGGTCCCGGGTTCCATTCCGGTCAAGGGCATGTGCCTTAGTTGGGGGCGCATCTCCGGTGGGGGGTTTGCGGGAGGTGGCTGATGGATGTTTCTCACTCTCTATCTCTCTTCCTTCCTCTCTGAAAAACACACACACACACACACACACACACATATATATATATATATATACACACACACATATATATATGTATATATATATATATATACACACACACACACACACACATATATATATATACACACATATATATGTATATATATATATATGAGAGTAATATACTTAAGAAGGGCTGTGAATTGGTGCATGGTTGGGTGAGGCAACACCTTGTTCTTTTTAAAAATATATTTTTTTATTGATTTTTAGAGAGAAAGGGATAGAGGGAGAGAGAGAGAAACATCAATGATGAGAATCACTGACTGGTTCCCTTCTGCACACTCCCTATTGGGGATTGAGCCACAACCTGGGCATGTGCTCTGACCAGGAATCGAACCATAACCTCCTGGTTCAAAGTCGATGTACAACCACTGAACCACACTGGCTGAGCAAGGAACTCCTTGTTCTTAATACATAAGCATTCTTCCTTACTAATGAGACACTTAATTTTATTAACATGAATACTGAAGGTATTACAGCATTTTGTTTTGTTTTGAGTCTTTGTTCTTAAGTTTATTTGAAAATGCATTAGAAAGAGATATTAATATACTTTGGCCCTAAAGCATTAATTCAGTAGCGATGGGATGTTTTCTTATGATAACACAAATACTTAAAGGTAAAAATGCTAAAGATGAAGTATTTGAATGGTGGGCGATCTGAAAAGAGGAAAGAAGGAGGAAGGCAGATAAGGATCCAGGAGGGAAGGAGGGAGGGAAAGAGAGAGAGGGAGAGAAAATGACCGATGGTAAATCAATTCTACATTTTCTCACAGTACACAGATCTAAGGCGGTTATGGAGGTCCATCTAGCAGTCTCCAATGCAGCAAAGAACAAACCTGAAAGGAAAGCCTCTGGGTCATCAACTACGAATAAGGTAGGAGCCCAGCTGGTGTGGCTCAAGGGTTGAACGTCATCAACCGATGAACCAGGAGGTCACAGTTCCATTTCCATTCAGGGCACATGCGTGGGTTGTGGGCTTGATCCCCAGTAGAGGGCATGCAGGAGGCAGCCAGTCAATGACTCTCTCTCATCATTGATGTTTCTAGCCCTCTTTCCCCCTCTCTGTTCCTCTCTGAAATCGATAAAAAGGATATAAAAAGAAAAGAATACAATATTTAATATATAATCATACAAGAACAAACTGTTTTTCATGCTCACAACTGTAAACCTGTTAGCATAGGGAGGTAGTTAGTGTTAATAAAGCAAGAGAGCACCTGGAATCAAAGATTAAGCCTAATAAACTCGGAGCTGAATTGGACATTAAACCCGATTTACTGGGAAGCTGTCACATTCACAAGTTCCTCCAGGGTCTGTGGCATCCTCTGCCCTTGGGACTTAATCCCTGAGCAATTCGCAAATCGCTGGCAGGCAGGTAGGCACAGGGATTATTGGGGGCGGGGGGCGGGTGGAGGGAGCACAGGTGGGGAAATTCCTCTGCTGGGCATGAGCAGAAGAAGCCAAGATGGCAGCCACAAAGGGAGGCATCTAATAGGGGAAATAATCAGATTAGGTAAGGGCATGAAGGTCCAGGAAAGGGACTGGTTGAGGGAGGGCCTTCCCTTTGCAAGTGGGCTGGATAGTTTGAAAGAAAGCCGGCTCATTCCTGAAAACCAAGATGATGGAGGAGTATCAGGGATCTCGGAGCAGTTGCTACTAGAGCCTGCCCACCCTCGACATTCTTGGATAGAAACACACCTTTTTAATTATTTTATTATTTCTCTTCACCCCAATAAATCTCGCCACTCTACTCAAACTTCTCCCATGTGTGTACGCTTTGAAGTTCCTTTCTCATGACAACCCAGAGCCCCTTCTCACCACCAACAAGCCTGCTTTGCCCACCCCTGGATGTGCAGTAATTCGGATGTACATATTCAGAGTGGTCATCAGAAAACTAAAGAAGCCGAGGCCGGTGTGGCTCAGTGGATAGAGCGTCAGCCTGTGGACTGAAAGGTCCCAGGTTTGATTCCGGTCAAGGGCATGTATCTTGGTTGTGGGCACATCCCCGGTGGGGGATGTGCAGGAGGCGGTTGATCGATGTCTTTCGCTCATCGATGTTTCTAACTCTCTGTTCCTCTCCCTTCCTCTCTGTAAGAAATCAATAAAATATTAAAAAAAAGAAAACTAAAGAAAAGAGGGTCTTTACCTTTCTTTTTTTCTTTTTTTTCAAGAGAGGAAGGGAGAGATAGTTAGAAACATCGATGAGAGAGAAACATCAATCAGCTGCCTCTTGCACATCCCCAGAATCAAACCTGGGACCTTTCACTCCGCAGTCCGATGCTCTATCCACTGAGCCAAACCGGTTTTGGTGGGTCTTTACCTTTCTTAGTTGTCACTTAAGATGATTTTGTGGCCTAGGAGGAGAAGCCAGTTCCAGACCTCGGTTTTCTTCTCTGTAAGTAGAGAGGGATGGAGAGCATCGATGGCTGGCATCCGCTCGCAGTGTAGATGTGACCGGGGGCGGGTTATTGTGGTGTGGGGTCTGCAGGCTGCGGCTCAGGGAAGGCTCTTGCATTGCTGCAGACTGGACCGCCGGAAGGTCCACCGCGGCCTTTGCCAGGAAGACCGGGGCCAGTGTTGCTCTGGCCGCACCTTAGGGGATGTTGACAGGCTGTCGTGCCAGTGCTTTGTTCCTGGGTGTCCAGGAAGCAGCGCCTGTCATTGCTTGGCACGTCATCATTTGGGATTTCCTTCAGCCTCTTCTCACTCTAGCCGAGCCGGATCCAGGATCTGAGCTCCCTCGGTGTGAACGGGCACCTTGCTCCAGGCAGACCCCGGGGTGTCCGGCCAGAGGACCACATGCCTGGACCCCAAGGCGTACTCTCCTGTTGTTCACCCCACAAAGTTTGTTCTCACTTTGGAGAACTGACATTCATATAATATTTAGTCCTCCTATCTGCTTTTGTTTTAAAATTTTAAAAATATGCCTTTTTTTGTTAAATTTATCTCTGTTGTTTCTTTATTTTTAAATTATTTAAAAAAATATTTTTTTGATTTCTTACAGAGAGGAAGGGAGAGGGATAGAGAGTTAGAAACATGGATGAGAGAGAGACATCGATCAGCTGCCTCCTGTACGCTCCTTACTGGGGATGTGCCCACAACCAAGGTACATGACCTTGACCGGAATTGAACCTGGGACCTTTCAGTCCGCAGGCTAAAGCTCTATCCACTGAGCCAAACCGGTTTCGGCATGTTTCTTTCTTTCTTTTTTTAAAAAATACACCTTTTTGGACTTCAGAGAGGAAAGGAGAGAGAGATAGAGATAGAAACATCAGTGATGAGAATCATTGATGGGCAATCCGGCATGCTCCAACTGACCAGGAATTGAACCTTGATCTCCTGGTTCATAAGTCGATGCTCAACGACTGAGCCCCACTCCAGCTGGGTGACTTTTATTTCTTTTAAATTATTCTTGGTTGTTTTTTGAGTGAGATCCTGTGTCCTATTCCATTTTCCAACTTTTTAGTGCGAGGGCAGTATAATGTAATGGTTTTGTGCACAAACTCTGCCAGGCTCAGTCACTTACTGCTGTGTGGCCTTACACAAGTTTCTTGACCTATCTGTTCCTTACAGCGTTTTTAATTTTTAAAAACAATATAATAATACTAACCCCTTTCAGGATTAAGTGAGTAAATACATTGAGTAAATACATTAATACAGTGTCTAGCACATAGCCCTCAAAAATTGTTAGTTGTTATGGCTGGTGACCAGCACAAGTTTTGACCAGATTGCTGAACTATTTCTTCATGTTGGTGCATTGTCTGTTAATTGCCTTGTAAGGCTTAGATCCATAATTATATCAGATGAAAAGAATATGGAGTTAGGTGTGTTCTTCCTTTCTTTCATTTTTCTACAGGAATTCTTTACTGGGATCTTCAGTACACTGTCACATAGTAGTTGGGTGATTTCTGTGTCTTTGTAATAATGACCCCAACCTTCTTTTACATTATATGTATACCAATGTTTGTAATCAGTTTTATGTCTTTTTTTTGTGTGTTACTCTGTTTTAAGATGAACATGTTGCATGTTAGTACACATTATTTATTCTGGATTACAACGAAAATTGCATACTATAAAATATAACAATATTAGTAAATAAAACATGTAAAGTTTAAGTAGTAATGATAGTAGGAATACCTGTGTATGCCCAAGCTAAAATAGAATATTCGCAGGCACTTAAGACCTCTTTATGCCTTTCCCCAATTGTATGGAGAATGTTTATCAGTCACTTCATTGCATTTGTTTCTCTTTTTACCACAAGTGTATGCATATTACCACACAGATGTATTACAAATTCACTGAATCATTCCCTCATTGTGATTATTTGGGTGTGTTTATATTTTGGATGTTAGGAATAGAGCTTTTTTCCCCATTGAAGATTATTTCCTTGGGATAGATTCTGAGAAGTGGAGTTACTAGGTTAATGGAGATGGTTGTTTTAAAATATTGATCATCAAATTGCTTTTCAAAAGGCTTGCATTAGGCCCTAACCAGTTTTGCTCAGTGGATAGAACATTGGCCTGTGGACCCTTCAATCCTGGGTTCGATTCCGGTCAAGGGTTGTACCTCAGTTGCAGGCTCCTCCCTGGTCGGGGCACATGCAGGAGGCAACCCATCGATGTGTTTCTCTCACATGGATATTTCTCTCAACTTTCCCTCTCTCTTCCACTCTCTCTACAAACCAATGGACAAATATCATCGGGTGAGGGTTAAAGAAGCTGACTTGCATCAGTTTATATTTCCAGAAAGCAATGTATATGAGAAGGACCATTGCAGTTCAACATGGAGGGTTAGTAATGTGAAAGGCAAGAAATACACTCCTCATGAGTTGAAAACAAACAAACAAACAAACAAACAAAAAACAGTTTAATTTTTTGAAAGATACTCTGTACCCAGAAATGTTCACATATCACAAGGGTTTAACTTGCTAAATTTTTGTAAAGAGAAGAAGTTAGATCAAGAAATAGAACATCATCTGCACCCAGATACTGTCCTTGTGCTCACTTTCAGCTTAAAGACCATGTTCTATGCTGAACCCTCTGAAAAGAGAAAACAGGCTTTGCTTTGACCACTTTATTGATTTTTAGAGAGAGGGGAAGGGATAGGGAGAGAGAGAAACATCAATCACCTATCTCCTGAATGGCCTCCACCAGGGACTGAATCCACAATCCGGGCCTGTGTCCTGACCAGGAATAAAATTGATGACCATTTGGTGCATGGGTTGATGCTCAACCACTGAGCAGCACAGACTGGGATAACCATTTTAGTTTTGATAGCCAGCAGTAAGTTTTTAAACTATGAAGGCTGGAAGATTGTGAAGTGATTATGTATTTTGAAACCTGTTACTCTCCTCTTAAAGTAGTGGATTTATAATTCTACTGAAAATCTCTCTCTCTTTTTTTTTTTTGCAATGGTTTTATGTCTTTTGTCTATCAAACTACATAATGTTGCATTTACTCAGAAATTTTATTCAAGCCATGGTAGTGTATTTTCTGAGGTGCCAGCACTTAAGTTCTAGTATATAGAAGTAGGGGTTACTTCAGGGGCTGAAGACAGAGTTTAAGGGGCTGAGCTAGAACCCCCTGAAATAGCATCTTCATGTCATGCGCATCAGGGTGATGTTGATGCATGCAGATGGCCTCCAGACCACACTTCCAGGAACATTGCTCTGGAGGATAAATGTCTTTTTTTTGACAAATGAACTTCTGAAGCAGTTACCTCAGAAAACCCTCCTCAATGGCCTGACCTCGGTTTCTAAAATGTGCAATCAAATAATCGTTGTCCGTTAGTCCTGTGGAGGCTGTCTTACTGCAGCCCCAGATGCTTGGTGTTTAGTGTGGGAGAGGTGCAATTAGCGTACCCAGACAGGAAGCATCCGGCTCGGAACACACCCCTTCATGGAATGGCCTTGGAACTGACCTGGTGGGAAGGGCCAGCTTTTCAAAGGGTCACCCTTAGCTTCTTGCTACCAGCAGTCTTACGGGTCTGTTATCTGTATGATCGAGGTCGCCAGGCAAAACACTATAACTTAAGGTTTTACATGACTGTCCTAGTAATAAAATGGAAACACACAACTGACTCACCTAAATAGTGTTTTATGTAATGTAAGTTCATGTTTGGTGCTGCCGTTATGTCACTGGATTATTTTTATAAAAGCAGTTTACATTTCTAGTAAAAAAAAAAAAAGTTCCAAAAATGATCCCTCTGTTTCCTTTCTCTAGACATTGAATAACACCAGGATGCATACATTTTTGGAGAGTCATTTTAGAAAAAGCTGAGTCATGACTAGTCAAACACTAGGTAATCACTCAGAAAATTTTTAATGGAGTTTGGCTTCTGTGTTCAGTGATTTTTAAAAAAATATATCTTATTGATTTTTGACAGAGAGGAAGGGAGAGGAATAGAGAACTAGAAACATCCATGAGAGAGAAACATCAATCAGCGCCTCTACACACACTCTACTGGGGATGTGCCCGCAACCAAGGTACATGCCCTTGGCCAGAATTGAACCTGGGACCTTTCAGCCTGCAGGCCAACGCTCCATTCACTGAGCCAAACTGGTTTTGGTTGTGTCCAGTGATCTTAATAAGAGGTTTAGCTTCTTCTGCTGGACTCAGTGGGTTAAAGTCTTATTGACTATATACCTCTCCATATTGTTTAAATTCAGGTACTGTATATTTTCTGGCATATAAGACAACTGGGCGTATAAGATGACCCCCAACTTTTCCAGTTAAAATATAGAGTTTGGGATATACTCACCATATAAGACTACCCTTCTTCCAACGCACACCAAATAAAAATTAAAAAAACATCAGATTTGATTTCAATATGGTAATTTTAATTCAAATGCTTATGACATGCAGGTACTTAGCAGGAAAACTGTCACTTAAAAACATAAGACTGTTTGTCATCAAACATGTAAACATAAAACAGTGCAAGTGGATTAAACTTGTCCTAATTCACTCTAAAGCTGAAAGGAAGGATAAGGCAATAAACCCATGGGACTGCAGATTCTCCAGTCTGGCTTGGAAGTTTCAGCATCCACCCTATAGAACGACACCCGGCGTATAAGACGACACCCAACTTTTGAGAAGATTTTTCTGAGTTTTATATGCCAGAAAATACAGTACTTCCCTCCATCTCTGCCCCCACCCGGGCCCAACCCACCCTCTGTTCCACAGCCAGAGGCTCCTGGGGGGTGGGGATGGGGCTCCCCTTCTGATCTTGCTCTTCCAGTCAGTTCTGCACATGACTTTCCGGTGGTCTTTTAAATAAAATACATCCAGTCATGTCATTCTTTGGCCTCAGATCCTTCCCCGGCCCTGAAAATCCTCACGATGGCCCACAGGTTCCTGCGTGACCTGCTTCTGGCCTCCCTTTCCAAAGGGGACTAATGCCTCTTGCTCATTCCAACTCCCTCGCTCTCTCGGTTCTTTGATCCATCAACTCCTTCCCTCTCGGGGTCTTTGAGCAGGCTGTTCGCTCTGCCTGGAGGCCTCTTCCCACACTTCTCACTGGCTAACCCCCACCCTCTTTTAGATCCGTGCTTAAAGGACCCATACTTAGAGGCAGCCTCCACCTCTGAATTCTGTCTCTCCTTTCTCTCCCACTCCATGTTCTTTTCTCTTAGCATTTATTCAATCTGTAAACACAAATGCTTGCATGTATGAAGATCTGCCTTTCCCGCTAGCCCGTTTCGAGAGAGAGGATTATGGCTGTGCTGGTCATCGCTATATCCTCAGTGCCGAGCATAACACCTGGGCCTGAAATTGGCTACAGAATTAGGTCCAAGGGTGAAGGCTCCTTGGGTGTGATGCCTTACAGAGAGCCGCTTTAATACAACTCCTCTAGATACGACGACCTATAAACGGAAGAGGAAGAGGCGAGATATCTTGTCCTCCCACAGCCAGCCTGTAGGGGGGCCTGGGACTGGCCTAACCACCGTGGACCAGGGTGTTAGCCAGGGAGGATGGCAGGTGCACAGGAGTCCTTGGTTCATGGCCATTCTGAAATCCAGCCGGGCACAGGGTACAGTTCCTGATCAGGAATCAAGGCCTGGGAATGATTTTTATGGCTCTTGGCTCCCCTCTCTGCTCTTATTTCCAACCTCTGAACCATTATTATTTTTTTTTTCCCCACAAAAAGTAGTATGTATTTGTATCCAAGGAGTTTTAAAAAAATATATATATTTTATTGATTTTTTTACAGAGAGGAAGGAGAGGGATAGAGAGTTAGAAACATCCATCAGCTGCCTCCTGCACACCCCCAACTGGGGATGTGCCTGCAACCAAGGTACATGCCCTTGACCAGGCTCGAACCTGGGACCCACCAGTCCCCAGGCGGATGCTCTATCCACTGAGGCAAACCGGTCAGGGCCCAAGGAGGTTTTTTTTTTTTTTGCAGCCCACTTCCTGCTTGGAGAAGTTTCTTTTCATTTTGTATCCTCTCTGTCCCTCTCAGTCCACGCTGGCAGTACCTCTGCCAACGTGATATATGTAAACATATATGTATTAACAAGCACACACATCATATGGAGGAAGAGATTAGTTCTGCTGTGGGCAAGGAAGGGCTGGGAAGGATCTTAGAAAGAGGATGTCTAAGCAGCATTTCCAAGATTGACTAGAGATCCATTAGGAAGAACACACATAGCGGAGCAATCGGAATGTAGGGAATTTAGCCCAAAAGTAGGATGGACTAAAACTGTAATACAGCCCTAGCTAGATTGGCTCAGTGGAGAGAGCATCAGTCTGTGGACTGAAAGGCTTTGGGTTCCATTCTGATCACATCCCTGGGTTGCAGGCTTGATCTCTGGCCCTGGTTAGCGAGCATATGGAAGGCAACCAATCTATGTGTCTCTTTCACATCGATGTTTCTTCCTTTCTATTTCTCTCCCTCTCTTCTCCTCTCTCTAAAAATCAATGGGAAACTATCCTCATGTGATTAACAACAAAACAAAAAACAAAACTAAAAAAACCTGTAATGTATATTTAGGTACATACGCATAATTTGGTAATAATAGAATGTATGACATGCCAAGACTGGTGTGTGTGTGTGTGTGTGTGTGTGTGTGTGTGTGTGTTGCTTTGCAAAATCTCTACCTCAGGATGAGCTTGGGACTTGGAGCCAGATGGCCAGCTCACCAACTTCACAAACACTTGTTGATAGTGTGACTTGGCACATCACTTAGCATTTTTAGACCTTGACTTTCCTCATTAGTAAAACAGGGACAATAACAGAACCTACCTCATGGGGCTGTGGTGGAAATTACATGAGCTCATATATGTGAAGCACTCAGTAATGCCTGGTGGACAGTTAGTACCCAATAAATACCAGCTGTGTTATTATAGTCCTTAGGGATGTGTCCTTCCTACTCCATGAGACATGTGATCCACCTCTTCTTTGGATACAACCTTACACATGTCTTCACACTCATTATCTAAGCACTTCTTTTACATGACCTTGTTGGGGACTGTATACTATATATAGCCACCGTCACCTTTCCCACTTCCATCTTTGACTCTGCAAACAAAATTTAGCAGCCATAAAATTTGCATTTCCTCCTCATCTGCTTATTAATTCTGCTTTCCATTTCTTCAGTGTCATTTCCAGCAAGTTTTTAAATAAGCTCAGCTATCTCATGATTATGAGAATGAGCACAGAGGTTTCAAACACAGAAGACACGTACACACAGACACAATGCAATTCTCATGAGAAATAACCCCAAATTACATATATATCTTTATACTTAAAGAGACAGAATTTCATGTCCTTCATGGCTTTTGCGTCTTTTTACCGAGGCCTGTCTGCATTTCTTTCAGTTCCTGGTAGTGTGACCTACATTAATTTGCATGACTGTGTGAAATACTATCAGAGATCTTTAATGGCGCAAAGTAGATGATAACATAGTCGTCTTTTGATGCCCAAGACTTTGGCTGTTGGCCACACAAGAAAAGGTGGTTAATACGGTATCTATTACTTCCTCCGTGTTTTCTGGGATCTGGCTGGCCACCTTGGCCTTCAGGAGACTGAACTTGCCCTTATATTGTTGGGAATCGGGGCTAAAGTTTATTAGCTTCGCCTTAATTAAACCGGCGCCTCACTGCACAAGCAGGGATATCGCTGCGCCCTTGTTACCCTTGGCAATCCTCCCTGTTCTTTGGTGATAAATCACCTGCCCTTTGGCCCCTGGTTATGTGCCAGGGAAACGGGTTATTGCTTTGTGGAACAGAAAGGGAAGTGTCTCAAGTTTAATTTTCAACTGCAAGCGTTGGCATATTCCATCAGGAACAAATACATTGGGCCAGTTGCTTATCTCATGTTTAAGCCGTTCTGGACTTATTTTATTAGAACTTTATAGGCCGTCTGCAAAGGCTGGCATTGTGCTCCGGCTGGGTCTCCAGCTCTGCAAGCGAGGGAGGTATGTTTTCTCCCGGGGAGGGAGGCCTTTGCTAGAGCAGCGCTCACAGAAGCAAAAGCAGGGGTTTCACACACCAAATTGCCAATAGTGGCTGTGTTTCTTTGGAGAAGGATTTGATGGATGGTCAGCAAGTAGAGGTAGCTTCTATTTTAACTTTATATACTCAGATTGTTGGATACTTAAAAAAAAAAAATGAATGCGAATGCCCATTTAGGCCCAATCCTACTGGGAACAGGTCTAAATGGGCAGTTGGATATCCCTCTCACAATCCAGCACTGCTGGTTCCCAACTGCTCGCCTGCCTGTCTTCCTGATTGCCCCTAACCACTTCTACCTGCCAGCCTGAACATCCCCTAACTACTCCCCCGCCAGCCTGATTGATGCCTAACTGCTCCCCTGCCAGCCTTTTTGTCCCCAACTGCTCTCCCTTGAAGGCCTGGGTCCCCCCCAAATGCCCTTTCCTGCATGTCCAGTTGCCCTCAATTTTCCTCCTCAGCTGGCCTGTTTACCCCTAACTGCCCTTCCCTCTGGCCTGATTGTCCACAACTGCCTTCCTTTGTGGGCCTTGTCCTTCCCAACTGCCCTCCCCTGCTGGCCATCTTGTGGTGACCATCTTGTGTCCACATGGGGCAGCCATTTTTGATCACATGGGGCAGCCATCTTGTATGTTGGTCAATTTGCATATTACTCTTTATTATATAGGATAGAGGCCTGGTACATGGGTGGGGCCAGCTGGTTTGTCCTGAAGATGTCCCAGATCAGGGTGAAGTTCCCTTGGGGCATAATGTGGCCTGGGCAAGGGGCCTGTGGTGGTTTGTAGACCAGCCACGCCCCCTGGTGACACAAGCCCAGTCCCTGGGATCTGGGATTTATTTATTTTCTACAAATGAAATTTTGTAGCCTTGAGCAGAGCCAAGCGTCCTGCTTGCTCCATGGCTGCAGCCATTTTTGTTGGGATTTATTTATCTTCTATAATTGAAACTTTGTAACTTTGAGTGGAGGTTAAGGCAGGCCAGAGCTGCCAAAGCTTGGCTTCCTCCATCATCAGGGGCAACCCAAGCATTGTGCCCTCTCCAGCTCTGTGGCTGCCGCCATTTTTGTTGGGGTTTATTTATCTTCTATAATTGAAACTTTGTAGCCTTGAATGGAGGCCTGGGCCTGCCAGGGTATGTGGAAAGCTTGGCTTCCTCCATTGCCAGGGAAACTCAAGCCTCCTGCTCACTCCATGGCCATAGCCATTTTGGTTGGGTTAATTTGTATACCCTCTCCTTTTTGGCTGGTGGGTGTGGCTTGTGGGTATATCGAAGTGATTGTTAATTTGCATACTATTTTATTAGATAGGATATTTAGTAACATGTTTATAAGACTATATCAAGTATTGAAAAGTACTACCATCACAATTATAATAGAAAATATAAAACTCTTTATGTCTAGCCAGTGTAGCTCAATTGTTGAGTGTTGACCTATGAACCAGGAGTTCATTGTTTGATTTCTGGTCAGGGAACATTCCTGTGTTTTGGGTTTGATCCCCTATGTGGGGGTGTGCAGGAGGCAGTCAATCAATGATTCTCTTTCATCATTGATGTTTCCATCTTTCTCTCCCTCTCCCTTCATTTCTGAAATAAATAAAAATATTAAAAAAAACACAAAATTTCACAATTGTCTAACTTTGAAAGTGGTTTTTATTTTTTTGAAAGAGGTTTTTATATTCTTTACTGTTTAGAATGCTGAGTGCTCTACATTATTTCTAGAAGAATTTTTTTATACTTACTGTTAGCCTCCCAAGTTGACATATATCATGTATTACCTGTACTGTTGCATTTCTTTTTTTCTATATAGTCTGGCACATAATAGGTAGCTAGGGAAATATTTTATTACCAATATAGGTCAAAGTAATATAGAAATTTTCTCATATATTTGACTGTATAAGATACAATTGAATATATAAAAATTGAATGGTGCCCTGACTGGTATGCTCAGTGGTTGGAGCATAGACCAATACATTGAAGGGTCCTGGGTCTGATTTCCAGTTAAGGGCCCATACCTGAGTTGCAGGTTCCATCCCCTGCCTGGTTGGGGCATGTGTGGGAGGCACCAAAGAGTCTCTCACATGGATATTTCTCTCTCTCTTCTCCTTTCTCTCTTTTTCTCTCCCTCCTTCCTATGCTCTATAAAAATTAATGGAAAAATTCATCCTTGGGTGAGGATTAAAAAAAGTAGGATAATTGCATGCGTAAGTCTTTAGCTATTGGGTCAGTTGTCCTAATAATTATCTTATATCCCTAAATACTTTAACCCGAATTGCTTATAAAATGGACATTAAAAATTTGTTTTAATTTATTTTCTCAAATTACCTGTTGGGTGTAGCATAGTGGTAAGAATATGTATGGTGTGTTTATGATCTTGGCTTTGCCACTTACTACCTGCATGACAATGAGCAAGTTACCTGCTGAATCTGTGCCTGGCTTTCTCATATAAAGTGAGGTAATTAATGCCTACCTCTTAGGGCTTTTCTCAAAATTAAGTGAGTTGATCAGTGTAGAACTCTTAGAAGTGTGCCTGGTGCATCATAAGTGCAGAATGTGTTTGCTTTTTCAGATGTGTTATCCGTTCACAGAAATGGGCGTGTAGACACTCCTTGACCCCCAACCCAGTTACTTTTTCTGTCTCCTGCACTTGTGATGTCATTCAACTAAACAAACAAAACAAAATGATTTCACCGATAAGTGTAGCCCACAAGCAAAGTACGTGTTAACCAGCTTCCCAGGCCAGCTCTGAGGGAGTCCACTAGCCGAGAACAAAGGCATCAGTCTGAAAGTCGCCTGTCTCTGGAGTCTTTTACAGGGAGTGCTGTGGGTGACAAAGGCTCAGCAAATGGATCGATGAAAGGGAAGTCCAGACAGGATTGATCCGACTTCCCCACAAAGGAATCACTTCAGAATTTTTTAAAAATATATATTTTATTGGATTTTTTTTTTTTACAGAGAGGAAGGGAGAGGGATAGACAACTAGAAACATCAATGAGAGAGAAACATCGATCAGCTGCCTCCTGTATGCCCCCCACTGGGGATGTGCCCGAAACCAAGGTACATGCCTTGAACCAAAATTGAACCTGGGACCTTTCAGTCCGCAGGCCTACACTCTATCCACTGAGCCAAATCGGTTTAGACAGAATTTTTTAAATATATGCTTTTTATTGATCTTAATAGGAAAGGGAGAGGGAGAGAGAGAGAGAAAGAAACATCAATGATGAGAGAGAATCATTCATTAATTGGCTGCCTCCTGCACACCGCCTCCCCTTCCACTAGGGATCAAGCCTGCAACCAACCATCTGCTCTTGACGGGAATCGAATCTGGGACCCTTCAGTCTGCAGGCCGACACTCTATCTACTGAACCAAACCAGCTAGGGCTCACTTCAGAATTTGATTGGAGCTCAGAGTGAGCTTTTCTCAGAGCTCCACAGGCGGGTGGGCCTTCCCTGTTGTGGGTTACCTGACAGAGAGGGTGGAGGACTCGGTGGGACCCCGAGAGCACCCACTCAGTAGCCTTTCTAAGACCAGCAGGGCAAGGTCCAGCCGTTAAGCATTACATTCACCCACATAGGTTGTGGGACCACAGGGAAGCTGTGTCCATGGTCCTGATTGTAACACCTGAGAGTCGTGGACAGGATGCCCTTGTACTAGGACGCCCTTGGGTACAGTCCTGAAGGTCACCATCCTAAGTTGTTAGAGGTCCTGACTCTGGCTGCATGGGTTTGGACTGGTCACTTAGCCTCTCTGGTCTTCAGTTTCCTCATCGGTAAGTGAGGGGATAGGGCAGAGTGTTCTTTAACTTCTCTTCCATACCCACTGGTCTGCGATTCGCAGTGAAAATGAAAGCATAGCCAATAAGATGTCCTTCGCTAGCCACAGACAACTCTTCATGAACACAAGTCTGAGTTTCTGCATTGATATAGTTAATTACTATTTTAAAAAACAGCCCTATTTTGTGATGATAACATGAGAACTGGAAATTAACTAATTTGAACTTGTAATTTAATTTTTTAAAGCATTTTTGACTTTTCAGAGAAAGCAAATCCAAAGAAAAAAATTATGATAAAAACCAAGGATCCTCAAAATCCACTGTCAGGGCCTAGCACAATTCAGTTCTAGCTCTTAAAATTTTCACATCTTTCACCTGCTACAGTTACACATGATGCTCAGTGATATGTCCCTAACATATGAAAGGCAGGTTAGATGACTTTCACTAGACTATTTATCTTTCATTTGTTTTTATTCTGATTCCTTTCAAATTCCCTCTGCTCCCTATAAGTCTCTGTAATGCCAGTGGATAATGTTGTATGCTGACAAAGAGTCTCTGATAAAGGACATGTTGACTTCTTTCTTTTTTATAATTTTTATTTTTTATTGATTTGAGAGAGAGGGGGAGGGAGGTGAGAGAGAAACATCCCTGGCTGCCTCCTGCATGCACCCTGACCTGGGATTGAACCTGCAGCCTGGGTGTGTGCCCTGACCAGGAATCTAACCTGTCACCTTTTGGTGCACTGATGAAGCTCCAACAAGGTGAACTACATTGGCCAGCATCTGGTCTTCTTCTTTGGAGGGACTTAGCTTGGGTGGCTTCATCACCCCACAAACCCTGTCCAGAAAACAGATGGAGAGATTAGCAGACAACTAAACCTGAGTTAGTTGCCTAACGAAAGGCTGAAAATTTTCATAAATTCAGTTAACCAAATACCTAGCAAATATTTGACAGACTAGGTATAAGACATATACCTAGTTAGTCCTAAGAAATGTATATTCCTATCCAAGTAAGTGAGTGATGATCAACCTGAAAATTCAGAGAATTCTAACTTTTATGACACCAACTGTAACTGTGTTGAAAGTGCACTGAGGGAGAGATTTGGATTTGGAGTAGTCAGCAGAGTCTAATGGAGGAAATTTGACCTGTAGAGTGTCTTTAAGAAAGAATAATATGTATGACGCTTTAAAGCATTCATTCATTCATCAAATAGTTATTTATTTTAAAATTTAATAAATCTTTATTGTTCAGATTATCACAATTGTTCCTTTTTTTCCAAACATAGCTCCCCTCCACCTGGTTCCCACCCCACCCTTTGCCCTTATCTCCCCCCACCACTGTCCTCATCGATAGTTATACAATTTCTGTCCAGTCTCTTCCCACACCTCCACATTCCTTCCCTTCCTGAGAATTGTCAGTCCACTTCCTTTCTATACCCCTGATTCTATTATATTCACCAGTTTATGCTGTTCATCACATTTTTTATTCACTTGATTTTTTAGATTCACTTGTTGATAGATATGTATTTGTTGTTCATAATTTTTATTTTTACCTTTTTCTTTTTCCTCTTTTTAAAGAATACCTTTCAGCATTTTATATAATACTGGTTTGGTGTTGATGAACTCCTTTAGCTTTTTCTTATCTGTGAAGCTCTTTATCTGCCCTTCAATTTTGAATGATAGCTTTGTTGGGTAGAATAATCTTAGTTGTAGGTTCTTGCTATTCATCACTTTCAATATTTCTTGCCACTCCCATCTGGCCTGCATAGTTTCTATTGAGAAATCAGCTGACAGTTGTATGGGTGCTCCCTTGTAGGTAATTAACTGTTTTTCTCTTGCTGCTTTTAATATTCTCTCTTTGTCTTTTGCTCTTGGTATTTTAATTATGATGTGTCTTGGTGTGGTCCTCTTTGGATTCCTTTTGTTTGGGGTTCTGTGCGTTTCCTGGAATTGTAAGTCTATTTCTTTAACCAGGTGGGGGAAGTTTCCAGTAATTATTTCTTCAAATAGGTTTTCAGTATCTTGATCTCTTTCTTCTTCTGGCACCCCCATAATTCTGATGTAGGTACACTTGGGGTTGTCCCAGAGGCTCCTTACGGTATCTTCAAATTTTTTATTCTTTTTTCTTTTTGCTTTTCCAGTGTAGTGTTTTCTGCTTCTTTGTATTTTAAATCTTTGACTTGATTCTTGCATTCCTCTAGTCTGCTGTTAGGTTTCTGTATAATTTTTTTTATTTCAGTCAGTGTATGTTTAATTTCTAGTTGGTCCTTTTTCATATCCTTGAGGGTCTCGCTAAATTTATTGGCCTTTTCCAGGAAACTCTTGAAAAACCCTATAGCCATGGATTTGAACTATATATCCAGTTGTTTGCTTTCCTCCATTTCTTTCATTTTTGATCTGTTTCTTTGTCTATGCATTTTTGCTGCTTCCCTGAGTTAACAGAGTAGCTTGGTGTGCTAGGTGTTCTATAGGGCCCAGTGGCTCAGCCTCCCCAGTTACCTGAGGTGGACATTCTTGGTGCACCCCTTTGTGGACTGTGTATACAACCTTGTTGTAGTTAAGTCTTGATTGTTGTTGGTATCACTGGGAGGAATTGACCTCAAGGCCAATTGGCTGTGAGGATCAGCTGTGTCTGTGCTGGGAGAACTTTTGTGCTGGAGACACCCATATGATACAAGACTTGCAAAATTGCAAAAGCCTCTGTGCTCAGCTTGGATGGGGTGGAGTCTCAGGGTTGAGCAGACAGCTTTGGCTTCCTGTCAGCCCTGCACTATGAGGCTCCTGAGTTTCAGTGTCCCGTGGTAATCACTGCAAGCACCTCTGAGAGAAAGCTACCCTCGAGTTTCTCTACTGCCAGACAATCCAGTTTCTCCCCAAATGAGTCTGGGTTCCCAGAGTCTTGCCCAGAACTGGAGTTCAGCACAGTCAGAAACTTCCATCTCCCTCCTGCTTTAGAAAGCCAGCCACGTACTCAGCCGCCCGTCTTTTCTGTGCGCACGCATCTCTGTACCTCAGCTTTTTGCAGCTCCTCTGAGTCTCAATGTGCTTTTCCCTTTCCTTCTAGTTGTAGAAGTTCCACTCAGCCAGCTTTCCTGTGGTTCTGGATGGTGTCTGTTTTGTCTTTCGGTTGTAGTTTTGAAATTGTTGTGCGAGGCAGCAGTGTAGGTGTTTACCTATGCTGCCATCTTAGTTTCTCTCCTCAAATATTTATTTAATGGCTACAATGCCTTGAATTTCTCTAAGTGCTGGAAACACAGCAGTTAACAACGTGGGAAGACCTTTGCCCCCACAGAGTTCTCATTTATAATACAGAATAAGTAAAATAGATGTTACAGTAAATGATGATAAATACTATGAATTTAAAAGAATATTTTGGTTAGTAAGGTAGATGCAGAGAATAATCTGAGAAATGGCATAGTCAGATAGTATCAAGCTGAGCCTTTCATTTTATAAATGAAGAAAGTGTGTCTTAGAGGGGTTAAGTAACGTAGCAAAAGCCACCCAGTTTATAAGGAAGAAAGAAGAAAAGGAAGAAAACCCAGGCTTACCATCTCCTAGTCTGGTGCTTTTTTCCCTCAAAATGCACACACCTCCTAGACCAGTGGTTCTCAACCTTCCTAATGCCACAAAAATAATTTTATGGTTGGGGGTCACCACAACATGAGGAACTGCATTAAAGGGACATGGCATTAGGAAGGTTGAGAACCACTGTCCTAGACAGTTAAGTCGCACACTCACAGAGGTGGGCATGAGCTGAGATTGTGTAGGATACAAGGGGGCAGACACATAGGGTTGGGGCAAAGTGGAAGATAAGATTCAATGGGAAGAATAGTGGCAAATCCAGAGAGCCAGACCCAGAAGGTTAGATTTGATGTGGTGATAGGAAACACATGAATAAAATGAACCTTTAGAAAAAATTGGAAGGCATTTAGTTGATTATTAATTCATGCTTCTCTGATGTGATTGCCTTCTTCTCCTTTTCCTTCTCTCCCAGAGGTCCCTGAAAAAGAATCCCTTTGTCTAATGTTCTTTACCACTGGGTTGACCAGTGATGTTTTCTGGAAACATCAAAGACACTAGGCTATGGTTTGTCCTCTCAAAATGAGAAATAAGGCATTTTGGACAAACACAAATACTTGATTGCAGCTCCACATTTAGGGCTTAAACTGCTGGTGACATGAATGTAGAGTAAGAACTGAATCTAGACATTCAATTTCGATAAGGCGAGCAAGTTGAATCAGATGCAGATTGAGAGATGTAGTCACTCATACTCTCATCATAAATTTAGAGTTAAGTACTTCAGTTCTTTCAGGAGCCAATCCATGAATTATAAACCAGAGCATACATTTCCTAAGTACAGCAGTCATTATTGCTGATTTATTTTTATTTCAAATTTCCAATAATTAGAGAATGTGTGTATGTGTGGGGGACCACAAATAAAACACACAAATGAGGGTTTATTTGTGAATATAAAGATGCTGTACCATGTAGGTGCAACAATGTAGGTGCATAAATAGTTTTGGTTTTTATTATTTTTCTTTGAGACAGAATAGGAGCGTTAAGTAGGAAGAAAATACTATATATATTAAACTGCTCACCACAAGTTCAGCTATCAGAAAAAAGTATCCAATAGATAAATACATCTTTTTTTTTTTGAGGGATGAGTTTTATTGTTTCAGATACTTTTTTCCTTATTTGACATTTAGTCAAAAGTGTATATTTTTTACATTTAATATTATTTTGTATAGATTTTATGTGTACAGCATAGTGGTTAGATAATCATATACTTTACAATGTATTTCCCTGATATTTCCAGTACCCACCTGGCACCATCAACAGATGTTACAATATTATTGATTTACAACCCCCTGACTATTCTTAACTACCAATCTGTAATTCTCCATCCCCCCTCCACTCTAGCAACCATCAGTCTAGACAAACACATCTTACGGTAGTAGCTGCTGATAACATGTGACATATGGGTGCTCACTTCGGTCTAAATCTAAAGCATATCGTATTTTGGATGCGATGGGTATTTTGGAACAGCTCCAGGAGTTTGTGCATAAAGTTATAACCATGAGATGGTGAGGGTTTATCATATGGGGGTCGTGGAATACATTTGAGAACCTAGCTGTGCATTTTGGGGCGCAAGCAGATTTTTAGGAAATGGTCTAAGCCCATGACTCTCTAGTTCCAAACAGATATTCAGTACAATACAAAAGCTTCTTAGATTTTATGTCAAATCATTAGGGTGGGGGCAGGAATGTTAGTCCTAATACTCGCAATTTTCTCACCCAAAAGCAGAATCTGTATAATTAACGCAATGTAACTGTTACTCAATAAGAGGGTCCCTCCTACGCATTGACTTGACTTCAGCCTCTGGCCACCTTGGGGTTGCTGACCCATGAAACAAAGAGTCTTATAAGTGGTGGGAAAGGAATCCGTCACTGAATGTTGAAGGGCAGAAGAGGGGCCCACTCAGGACTTCATCAAGATATGCACAGCAAAGTTCAGACGCCTGGTTGCATGGAGCATGTACAGAAAGTTCCGGCCCAAGGTAGACAGATGGTCATTGCTTTTTAAAATGCCTCTCAGTTATTCATGCCAAGTGTTTGTGTCTGAGATAATTGAGTATAGATAGGAGGGAAAGTTTAGATACCTTAAAACCCTTGCTAGGGGCCTATTTGATGCAATATAGATTATCTGAAGGCGTATACTCTATGATGCTACATAGCTTTCCTGCTGGTTTATACTATGCTAGGGGCCCAGTGCATGAAATTGCGTGAGACCCAGACTCAGTGCACCATGGGACACAGCATTAAGTCCCACCAGCATTGCAGAATGCAGTGCCAAGGTACCTCTTGGTGACCGGTCTTTGGTCGTTACAGCGTTATGACCAATGGGTTTTTATTATATAGATGATGCTACATAGTTTGCCTGCCGGCTTATACTTTATGATGCTACATAGCTGGCCTGCTGGCTTATAAAAATGGTTCCGAGTGGACAAAAAATTATTTCCACTCATTTACTGTGTTCAGTAAGGTGTGTAAGAAAGTAATGTTCAACTAGATTTCTGTCAAAATGATTAACACAAAAAGTTTGTGTATGCATAGAGAACTGCTGGTCACCAGATTGGGGGTGGGGGTTAGCAAAGGGCAAAAATAAAGGAAAAGATAAAGGGGATTAGGAAGTACATATTGCCAATTATAAAAAGAGTCATAGGGATGTACAAAATAGGGAATCGAGTCAATACTATTGTAATAACTATGTGTGGTCCAGGTGGGTATTAGACTTATTGGGGGCATCACTTCATAAAGCATATAAATATCTCATCACTGTGTTGTACATCTCGAAACTAATATAATATTGTAAGTTAACTATGATGGAGAAATAAATAAAAAAGAAAGATTAAAATATGCATGTATTCAAAGAGGTACACTTAGGTTATTTAGAAAGTCCATGTATAGTAAGGGCTTCATTCTGAGATCAGGAGAAGAATTAAGTATACTTATGCAGCATGTATTCTATATGCTCAGCAAAGTGGCAGGTGCTGTGTGGGGGCTCTAGAAGGTGCCTTAGGATATGAAAACCTCACCAGGGCCTTGAAGATTTGTCCCATGTCTACCAGCATACGTGGTGTTGGGGATAGACAGAAAGATTCCATTTGGGGTATGCTAAATTTGTGGGTACAGTTACAATGACAACAGCTAACATTTTCATGCTGTTCTGCCTACATGATGGGCGGCCCCTACAGTCCTCTGATCATGGGAGGGTTTGCCCTAAGCCCTTCCCCAGCTTTTCTTGGGGTCCTGTTCCCACTTTTCCCCTGACCACATCCTACTCATACATAAAGTTCCCTTGGGGACAATTGTCTTGCCATGCTGCCACCCAAATTCACTTCCCTGTTACAGGGTTCAGCATCTTGTCTGTAGATGGTTCCTTCCTAGCTCGTATCCCTGTTGTACTGTAGCAACGACTTGTTCAAGGGCTCAATGCCCCACTACATGGTAACTTTCAAACAGGCAGGGATCTTGTTTTGCTCACTGTTGTACTTCCAAGGTCCAGCTTTGTGGCCATCACACAGTAAGTGCTTGAAAACCACTGGGTGAACATGTATCAAGCATTTTGCATGCTGTACCTCACAACAACCCTATAAAGCACATTGTATTATTAATCTAATTTTATAGATAAGGCAAGATAGCTTACCCAAAATCACATACCATATTTTCTGGCGTATAAGATGACTAGGCATATAAGATGACCCCCAACTTTTCCAGTTAAAATATAGAGTTTGGGATATACTCACCCTATAAGACGACACTTGGCGTATAAAATGACCCCTGACTTTTGAGAAGATTTTCCTGGATTAAAAAGTTGCCTTATATGCTGGAAAATACGGGACCTGGTATGTAGCAAGACTGGACCTTGAATTCTGGTTTCTCTGAACCCAAAGGTGTGATTTCTAATTTCTGGGCTATTTAGCCTCTGCTGGATGATTAAATACATAGGAGCCTAAGAGCATGAGCACAACTGTAAGAAGGTAAAATGGAGAAGGTATGAAAGGAAGAGTAAAGAGTTTTGGGGAAACGGAGATATTTGAATTTGAAGGACTCCTAAAGTCCACAGAAACCCGACCTTCATTGCCCAGGTAAAGAAAAGCAGTGCCAGAGCTTAGATGCCTGTGCCAAAGCCACACAATCGGTCATTGTTTTATTTTAGGCTCCCAGCTTCTGGCTCTGTGCCCTTCCCATAGACAGGGCAGACGGGGACACATTGTCTGGGGCCAATGTGTAGGCAAGTCCCTTCCCTCCAAGCCCCAAGATGAAGAAAAAGAAATTAGGAAGGAACTGCAATGTGTGTTGTGGGTAAATGAGGTGTTTTATGGAACCTTGTATGGCTCTGATTACACCATAACCATCCTTTGTTGTAGCAACAGCATGAGCTTGCTTTTGCTTTTGGTGTCTTACGTTCCTTGCACGTTAGTTCCCCCCTCCTCCCTTTGCCTGGATGACTGACGTAGGGAGCGAATAGGTACGCCTTTGCCTCATGAAAAAGTGGGGGGGGGGGCTACTCGAATTCTCAGGCTTGTTGTTGTCTCAATGTAGTCCTGTTTGACGCCCAACTGCCTCACCAACTTTGCTGATGAGTAAACTAAAATATAAAGAAGTGAAATGACTTGTCACTTTTAGATAATAAAGTGGGGGAGCTAAGAAGTATTAAAGAGGAAAAAGGGAAATATGTTACCAGAATTAAATGTGGGCTATAGGTCCTATTTTTTATAGGTCGGGGGTGATATAAAGTTAATTTGACACAAGTGAATAAATTTCATGTTCTCAAGAGCACCTGTCTGGGCACCTTGCTTCGCCCTTTCCCTAAGATCAGATTGAGGCCTCCAGGGCTCCTTTATGGAACTTGGGACTTCTAGGATTAAGCAGGATGAACTTCCCCTGAGGAAGAAGGGAGGTGGCGCCTCCTTTGCTGGGGCCTTCATTGCTAAGCCCAGAGCAGAGGAGGGGTTAGTAATCAGAAGTCGAAGGTTCAGTGCCCTGACCTGAACTTTATTGACCATATTTTCCGGCATTTAAGATGACGTTTTAACCCAGGAAAATCTTCTCCAAAGTCGTCTTATATGCCGGGTGTCATCTTATAGGGCGGATATATCCCAAACTCGATATTTTAACTGGAAAAGTTGGGGGTCATCTTATACGCGGGAAAATAGGGGTATGTCAATACAAACAATGTGAACTGCTTTTACTTTAGTTATCTTCAAGGTTATTCCATATGTTTAAAACTTGGCTGCTCCTGTGGGCATTTTCTCTGACATAACAGTCATGTGCCACCATTTCTCGAGGGGTTGTCTCCTTGTCCACTTTCTTAGTACTGCTGTGGGCGGGGGTCAAGTGCGAGCTCCTGTATTACCACTGTTATGTGTGTTCGATGGAAGCTGAAGACCAGATCAGGATAATTCCCCTGAAGTTCTGACAAGGGAGAAATTCTCCCACGGTCTGGCCTTTGCGACATTTCTCTAACAAAGCCAGGAACTGACTTGGCATCTGTTTCTCTGGAAATCAAATGACTAGCAGATGTGATCCAATTATCTTCCTAAGTCCCCAGACCCGCCTGCTGAACCTGTAGGGGCACCCGGATGGAGGCAAAAATTTTCCCTTAGGTTATGTGCTTATTTGGGGTAGAAACCCAAGCTTTGCCTTTCAGTCGAGCTTCTTGGTGGCCTTGTCTTCACAGGGCAACCTAGGCTTATGGTTTTGCTTAGTCTGCCAAAGACAAAGTTTCCCCCGAAGGTCTGTAGTCCTCCATAAAACTATGATAAAAATGGAACAGGGATACAGTCCTCAGGGTCTACACTTACTCTATTTGCTCATAGAGTAAAATAAATTTAGGACCTGAGCCAGAATGTTCTAGAATTCCTTACCTTAAAAGTCACTGAAAAGTAGAGTGAATGTGACAAAGCCTTAAGATTAGGGCAAAGGTAAGCTTCCTCTTGCCAAACATGACCCTTTGGGAATGGAAGAGATTACTCTTACCTACAACAAGCTTACACTGGGGCTGTCCTCGGTGAGACAGGGCTGGGTAGTCACTCTCCTTATGATGGTGCTGGCAGGGGGTACTCTCTCTCAGAGTTGGGTACTTGGCACATTCCATTCATTAAGTTAATGTGGAATAAAGTTTTATTGTAGGTGCTGTGAGAGAAATCTATATATATAAAAGGCTAATATGCAAAGTGTCTTCATCAGGGGGTGGGGCGGAATGAAGGAAGGCCAGCAGTTGGAAGGCCCCAATCTGCCCTGATTGCTAGCCAGGCCTAGGGACCCTACCTGTACATGAATTTCTTACACTGGGACTCTAGTAGATTTATAATAGATATATGCCTCCTGTCCACAAGAAGATTACAGTGTTGGGAGAGATAGTCATTACTAAAAATCAGAACAATACTGGTATTTTTTTTTTCCATCAGTTATCTATGCTCTCAAGATTTTAATCTCACAGATGATCAGCACTTCCTTATTTGAAAGGAAATGTTGTCATATCTTTCTTCACTTCATTAAGTGAGATATACATATTACAGAAACTCAGTTCTCTTTATCAAGTGTTTTACTTTTGCAGTTGATTATACATGTTTTTAACTATATTCTTTTTATGGATCATAACAAGAGTAGGCCTGGTAGAAATACTTTAATGGTAAAATATGAAATTATTTTTTACAAAACTGTATTCAGTTAACATAAGTAAGTATAATGCCTTGTGTAGTACTTTTAAGTTTACAAATTAATTGAACATAAATACTTCCTCAAATATTTTCCTGGAAGTGAATTTGACCCTCGGTTGGGGTGCATATGGGAGCATCCAATCACTGTTTTACTCTCACATCAATGTTTATCTCTCTCTCTCTCTCCCCCTCTCCCTTCTTCTCTCTCTAAAATCAATAAAAAATAAAATAAAAAAGCTAGGTACAAAAGTCTTTATATTGTATAACATCACTTATATGAAATTCTAGAAAAGGCAAACCCATTATGATAGAAAACGGATCACTATTTGCCAAAGACCAGGGACTGGGGTGACAAGACTATAAAGATGTGTGAGAGAACTTGCTGAGATAATGAAATTGTTCTTTGTCATGATTGTGGGAGTGGTCACACAACCGCATCCATTTGTCAATGATCTTTATATACTTAAAACTCATGTTTGTTTTTTTTCTGTATGGAAACTGTATATCACTTTAATAAAAAGGCAAAGTAAAAATGATGATATACTATATTTTAGGAAATTTGTATTTCATTTTCATTTCAAAACGTTTGTAGAGAATACCAAAGGCAGAAAGAGGGAGAAATCACTTAGAGTTGCATTACACAAAAATAACAGTTTAAAAATGTTATATTTTTCCATATTAATCTACTTTTACATTCCCTGCCCCTCCCCCATGCATAGTTATATCATAAATGACATTCCTAACTATTTTCCCTGTGGTGTTAACATCAGACACTGTACAAATGGAATGAGATTTCCTTGCCTCCATGGTTGTTGAACTTAATTAGGCTAAAGTATCCAAAAGGCTGTTCATGTTTAGGTTTCTATAACATCTCTCTGTGGAATGCGATTCAAGAAATTGGAAATATTTATAGTACTTATTTTATTTATTTAAAAATATATTTTTATTGATCTCAGAGAGGAAGGGAGAGGAAGAGGGAGATAGAAACATCAATGATGAGAGAGAATCATTGATCAGCTTCCTCCTGCACACCCACTTTGAGGATTGAGCCTGCAACCTGGACATGTGCCCTAATTGGGAATTGAACTGTGGCCTCCTGATTCATAGGTAGATGCTCAACCACTGTGCCACACCATCCAGGCTATCATACTTATTTTAAACCATCTGCCTGAAGGATATTGGGTTTTCATCATTGAGAAAGAACTCTAATATAGAACAAAAATATATTATTTAGAGGAGATTTTAGATCTAAGGTCTAAATGTGACTCAATTGTATATAGGATTGAATCTCTACATACTATCATATATACAATACTAGTGACCGAGGACATAGATTTGTGCACATTGAAAGGAAATTAATTAGAAGATGGCTGGCAGGGCAGGACTGGGTGAGATGAACCAACAGGCCCTAGAGCTGACCTCCCATGGTCTCTCCCAGGCCAGCTACACCTGGGATGGCTCTATGTCTTGAAAGGCACCTGCAGAGTGAGTGGGACCCCTTTGGCAGGTGGGGTTCTTTGGCCTGGCCTTCGAGAATCGGGCTGAAAGTAACTCTCCGACATCCCCCGAGGGGTCCCAGAGTGCGAGAGGGCACTCTGCAAAGTTGCTGTCGTACAGGGTGTGGGACACAAATGCAAGTGTGCAGTAACCAGATTTGGGGCTGACAGTGCCCCAGCAACAACATAACCCACAGCCGACAGTGGAATCGTGCAGGCCCATGAGGAATTGGGCTCCCATCTCTCTAGTTTCGGGGCGCATCACCCATGAACCGCTGCTGCCAAATCACTGCAGTTCAGCAACTCCTGCATTGAGCATCGCCCCCCTGGTGGTCAGAGTGTGTCACCACAATCGGTAAGATAGTTGGATACTTAGCCTATTAGCCTTTTATATATATAGATATATATAATAGGTGGTGATGAGTGAACCTTGTTGAGTGGCTTCATGGAAACTTTCAGTTTAATTTTATTACTTTAAAAAAGTTGTGTAACTGATTCTATAGCTTTTCTTCAGCAATACAGGCATTTGCTGTGACATAAACAGAATTATTCCCTACTCTGACCCCCTGCTCATACCTACCTGATAGATTTATTATATAAGGGGAGATGGCTTCAGCATGTTTGCATTTAGCTCGTGGTTGTGAGCTCAGGCCCTGCAAGGGTTGGGGTGAAGAAGTTTAAAGGAAGAGAAGATCATTGTCCTTGGGATACAGAGCTATCTGACATTGAATTTTTTAAAAAATATTTTATTGATTTTTTACAGACAGGAAGGGAGAGAGATAGAAAGTTAGAAACATCGATGAGAGAGAAACATCGATCAGCTGCCTCTTGCACATCTCCTACTGGGGATGTGCCCACAACCAAGGTACATACCCTTGACCAGAATCAAACCTGGGACCTTTCAGTCCACAGTTTGATGCTCTATCCACTGAGCCAAACCGGGTAGGGCTGACAATGAATTTTTGATGCACCTTTTTTTGTATAATGAGCTGTGTTTCACAGATGGCGGCCCTGTGGCTATGAATGGGGTGAAGGGAAGGCCTTTTTGGGATCAGGTGACTTGTTCCTAAGATTCAGGTGGAGGGAAGTGTTCCTGGGGTGGGGCGTGGGCGGGGACAGTGGCTTCTAAGTATGACTTCCTTCTGGTGCTGACAGGGGCCAGTAGCTTCTGAATGTGGAGACTGACTTATTCCAAGACTAAAGGCTTCTGAATTCCAGTTCCTGAGCCCAGGACACTCTCCCATTGATGATTTGGTAGAGTTTCTTTTATTTCCAATGTTCTTTCTTTAGCGACTACTACATAGGCTTTTCATAGGTCATCTCATTTAATCCTCACCACTTCCTCAAGAGACAAGTCTTTCTCATTTTCATGTTATTCATTCTTTCCTGAGGCTATTTTCCCATTGATGGTTAGAAAGAGTGGAAGAGAGAGAGAGAGAGGGGGCGGGGGAGAGGTATCGATGTGAGAGAGACACATCGATTGGTTGCCTTTGCACAATGCCCCGATCAGGGTGGGTAATTGAGCAGGCAACCAAGGTACATGCCCTTGACCAGAATCAACCTTCAGGGACCCTTCAAATCCTCATCAAATAAGTTTAAAGGGTAATATGCAAACTACTAACATAATCTTATTTGACGCTCTGTCCACTGAGCAAAACAGGCTAGGTCTCCTTTCCATTTTAGAGAGAAGAAAGTTGAGACCCAAGATGGCTTGAGATCCCCCCCCGCAGCCACACCATTGGTCAGTGAAAATGGGCTCTCTCTCTCACCACCTGGGGCTTCTTCCTGTTTGATGTGTAAAAAGGAGTCAGTACCTTTCAACCGGGAGGTGAGGAAGGAATCTGACCTCCTCACTCCCGCTTCCATGTAAATGAATTTTCTCAGCCTCATGTTCCTCAAACTTTTAAAGTGGCCCAATCCCCTCTCTTTTATTTCCCCCCATTTCTATAAGAAGAAAGAAAAAAGTTGCCATAAGAAACTTGAGCAAGTTGCTTTCCTTCTCTAAGCCTCAGTTTCTCTATCTGTAAAATGGGGACAACAACAAGACTGATCTTGTGAGGTTTTTGTGGAAGTTAGATGAGATCATGTATGTAAAGTTTTGAGAAAAGCTGGAATTTAAGATGGTTGTTACTATCGCTACTGTATTCAGAGAATGTTTTACATGCAAAGGGAAGTGAGGACAGATGCTTCTATGTGGAAATATTCCCCTCACTTTTTTGTACTTAACCTCAAAGACCAGAGAACTTGAGATATGATTATTTTTGACCTGAAAAACTTTTGGCCCCCTTACTTCCTTTTTGTGATAAGAAAATGAACTTAGAAAAATTTAGTATCTAAGGAGATTATTAACTGAAGGTGCTATGGAAAATGATGTTCAGTTTTCTCTCAATTTGGCTTGGTTAAAAAATTAAAAGAAAGCCTTTGGCTGTCATTCAGGGTGAACCAGAAACTGTAAGTAGAGTTTTGAAATAGAGAGAGTGTTAATATTTATGAGCATCTAAAGTGATTTTTCTTGTGTCATGTAGAATTGCCAAATTCCTCCATTGCCCCCACGTTTTCTGATATTAAAATAAAAAGAAAAGGCTTTGAAATACCAAATCTAAAGACTAATATTCAAATTACTGACATATATTACTTGAGTGCTATATATAAGACAGGCTTAAAACTTGACATCTTTTATTTTTATTTTTTTAATTGATTTTCCACAGAAAGGAAGGGAGAGGGATAGAGAGTCAGAAACATCGATGAGAGAGAGACATCGGTCAGCCGCCTCCTGCACAACCCCCACTGGAGATGTGCCCGCAACCAAGGTACATGCCCTTGACTGGAATCGAACCTGGGACCTTTCAGTCTGCAGGTTGACGCTCTATCCACGGAGCCAAAACCAGTTTCGGCAAAACTTGACATCTTAACCATCAATTTGTTGCAAGGCATTCCCACATAGAAATCATGCAGAGCTGGTCTGCATGTGAAGAAATAGGTCATCCCATTAGTGTATTTGCAATGAAAAGACCCATGTTGGTAGCACAGGCTCCATTCAGAATTTTTAATCCAACAAGCACTTATTGCAAAGCCTTGTCTTACAGTGAAAGAAAGACGACCGAATCCTAGCCCCCGTGGAAAGTAGTAATTTAAGAAAGGGAAAGGAAAAACGCCCTGTGTGCACAGCTGGTTGGGAAAGGAGAAATCTGGGCTGTGTGTTGAACACAGAGCTTTGCATGTTGTGGTCTGCAGGCCCTCAGCCTCGGCCTCCTCTAGATAGTAAAAGCAATGGCCACAGGGACCCTCCTGTGGGATCCACTCCTGGCCTGGCTCCGTTCCCCAAAATACTTTCATTTCCATGCGCTAAACTTAGGCGAAGACCTTGCCTCTATGGGTGGTGTTTTTCTCCACTGGTGATTTGGTGGTTTGACTGTAGCAACTTGTTTTATGGTCTGAGTTCTGCCTTTGATTATGTAACCTTTGCACTGTTTTATCACTTCTCACTTCCCCTTTTCTTTCATTTTGAAATGAAGGACAGGACACAGCGTGAAGGACGAGGAGAGGTGTAGGGAGTGAAAACGGAAAGAAATGGAATTTACGGCTATGTACAGAGTGACAGTGAAGAGGCCTTTATCTTGCTCTGAGCAGCCTTCCTAGGCTGACCTCTGGAGAAGCCCCAATCTTACACGCTGTGTGGTAGAAAGACCCTTCCACTCTCAAAGTACCCTTCTAGGTCATTCGGGAGACCCAGAGGGTAAGTGTCCCTGCCAGAGGGCAGTCAGCTAGTGCTAATGCGAGCTCAGATGCTGCTGGTTTCTTTGAGACTATCACAAGAGCCTCGCCGAGTGTCCCCAGTGCAAAGGGGAAGCTTCCAATTTGAGTACTGAAGCTTGGATGCCAGTTATAAACAAACTAGAGGCCTGGTGCATGAATTCATTCACCAGTTGGGTCCCTCAGCATGGCCTGTGCCCTTTCACAATCGGGGACCCTTTAGGGGATGTCAGACTGCTGATTTTGGCATGGTCCCCACAGACCAGGCACAGCAGTGGTTCTCAACCTTCCTAATGCCGCGACCCTTAAGACAGCTCCTCATGTGGTGGTGACCCCCAACCATAAAATGATTCCCGTTGCTACTTCTTCACTGTAATTTTGCTACTATTATGAACTGTAATGTAAATATCTGATATGCAGGATGTATTTTCATTGTTACAAATTGAACATAATTAAAGCATAGTGATTAATCACAAAAACAATATGTAAATATATATTTTGAAATATTTATTTCTAATTACAAATAAATGAAATTTTGTCTTGAATCGTGGTGTAGCAGTCTTCATATGACAACAGTAAACTACATGGCTACATTTTGCTACACCGAGGAGCGGTGTGTTGGTTCTTAAGACCATGGGAAATAGGTGTTTTCCAATAGTCTTAGGCGACCCCTGTGAAAGGGTCGTTCGACCCCCAAAGGGGTCATGACCCACAGGTTGAGAACCGCTGAGGCAGAAAAACCCTACTAGTGCACGAATCTGTGCACCGGGCCTCTAGTATGCATATAAGATCTGTGGTTAATCTCTTCCCTCTGAGAGTCATCAGTCTGTTCCATATTTCCATGCCTGTACATTGAGCATCTACTCACTGGTGGTCAGTGTGTGTCAAGCTACAGTCAAACAGTCTGTTATATATATATTCCTTTATGATAGAAAGAGGGACATTAAATGCTTGATATTTAAAAAGATGAACACATTTCATTAACGAATGAATGAAAATTTCCAGGTTTTTAAGTGGTAAGATTATTAATACAAAAAGAAGGTAGAGTGGAAAACGTGCAAAGGTTGTATGGGTTTTTGTGGTAGAAGTTACAAAGTTGAAGTGTTTTAGAAGAGAAGCACTGGGCTGTGTTTCCACTTGGCAATATATTGCAAATTGTGGTTCACGAAAATTGGCTCCTGCTTATACCTAAACACAGAGTCTCTCAAAAGATCTTGTTTTGGTTCCACAAAGAATCACGGAGCAATTAATGTGCTTAACTTGTTTATATCAATATTGCTCAATGCTGATAGGATGCTTTCCCATCTTCCTCCTTGGGATCGCTACGTTTCTCATTTTTAAAATTGGGGTCTTTTATTTATCCTTGGTAAGGGATAATATGAACTAAAATGTCCTCAATTTTAATTAATTTCAAAGCAAATTCACTGTTTTAAGTGGCTGGTTCTCTTGTTGTTCCCAGGTTAAGGTCATCCAGAGCCATCTGTTAAATTCAGTAACAACCTTTAACCAATGAGTGTGAGGAATCCTCCAGATTAGTAACTTCTTTCTTCCCTTGATGTGTCATCCTGCTGTTTAGGTAACACCCAGCAACAGGCAGAGCGCAGATATTTCTTTCCAGATGAGCTATGAAAGGATGAAAGACAAACGTTTCTTCAAATGTGAACAGAGAAACAATGGTGGTAAACAATTGGCCCTAAGTTATAAAGCAATTATATTTCCTATTTCAAGACAAAGTGCAATGAGGCGTTTTCTATTCTATGACATTTCTAATAGCATCCTCTGTGAGAAGGATCACAGCCATAGAAATGATTTTCTAGAAACACCAGATGTTGGCCCACCTGCCTGATTACTCTTAAGAGCTCTAATCTTGTAGTTAGGTAAATACTTTAATTAAATCACATGCCACTTCTGCATCGTTAGAATAGGTCAGAAGCTGGAACTCTGTTCGGAAATTCGAGCCTGTGTTGGTCTGTATACTGTTTGCTCGTATCCAGGTAGGCACCCACCGTAGTCATGATGTCATTCTTACGAAGCCAGATTCCAGCTTTGCTGTTCATCAACAAAGAATGACTTTGGGTCCCAGGTCTCTCAATAGAGAGAGTAATGTGTACTTAGTTGGCTGGGTTGAGTATGAAACAACATGCATGTGAAGAGCCTGGTACATAGGGAGCACTCAGGAGATGGTAGCCACTGCCTGTCTCTCTTGCCGTCCGTGTAATATTGAAGTCATCTCTCGGAAACAGTGTCATTGTCTTATCCACTGGCTCAAGTGCCTACAGTGATTTTTTTTTAACTTATTGTATTTATTCATTTATCCAACCATTTATTAAAAATATTAATTTAAGCCAGTGGTTCTCAACCTTCCTAATGCTAGTAGCAATGAAAATAATTTTATGGTTGAGGGTCACCACAACATGAGGAACTGCATTAAAGGGACATGGCATTAGGAAGGTTGAGAACCACTGATTTAAGCCCAAACTGGTTTGGCTCAGTGGATAGACCATTGATTGGCCTGTGGACTGAAAGGCCCCAGGTTCGACTCTGGTTAAGGGCATGTATCTTGGTTGCGGGCACGTCTCCAGTAGGGGGCGTGCTGGAGGCAGCTGGTGGATGTTTCTCTCTCATCAATGTTTCTAACTCTCTATTCCTCTCTCTTCCTCTCTGTAAAAAATCAATAAAATATATTTTAAAAATATTAATTAATATTATGTTTGTACAGAAATGATTAAAAAATGTGACTCCTGCTTCTGAGGAATTCATAGTCTTAACAAATTGAATGAATTATGGAACTTAAACTGCCTTTTAACTAAGTGGCAAATATGTTTCCCATTTCAAGTACATCATTTCCCCTTTTCCAGTTACAAGGTCTCTTTACCCAAGTGCCCTCAACATTGGCTGAACACCAGGTCTGTTGGGTAATTTTCTTAAAAATACGGATGCCTGGGCTCTGCCCAGATCAATGAAGTCATATTCTTTGGGTGCGGGTATATTTTAAAAGCTAGAGCTATTGCACACTCACTCTCCTGGCCTTATGCTACACGTCCTTTTTATTTCCCTCCCAGCAAGCTCCATTCCTTTCTCTGCTCTCTGTCAATGTCCCTCATTACCTGCAGAATGCAGGTTCAAATACATCTTCCCAGTGAATGTACCACGATTATGCTCCCTGTTATTATATATGGCGCCCTCTCTATTCCCATGTATTAGTGTTCTATCTGAATTTTTAAAAATGTATTTTATTGATTTTTCACAGAAAGGAAGGGAGAGGGATAGAAAGTCAGAAACATCCATGAGAGAGAGACATCGATCAGCCGCCTCCTGCACGCCCCCCACTGGAGATGTGCCCACAAGCAAGGTACATGCCCCCGACTGGAATCGAACCCGGGACCTTTCAGTCCGCAGGCCGACACTCTATCCACCGAGCCAAACCAGTCTCGGCTATCTGAATTTATTGACAAGTGAAATTTATATGAGTTTTCTTCATCTATTCGTTTTGTTTCCCAAATAAGTGCAGAATCTTCTTGCGGGAGAAGATTAGATATTCTTTGCTCCTCCTCCTCCTCCTCCTCCTCCTCCTCCTCCTCCTCCTCCTCCTCCTCTTCTTCTTCTTCTTCTTCTTCTTCTTCTAGGTATATTTTATTGAGTTTTTACAGAGAAGAAGGGAGAGGGGTAGAGAGTTAGAAACATCAATGAGAGAGAGACATTGGTCAGCTGCCTCTTGCACGCCCCCTACTGGGGATGTGTCCACAACCAAGGTACATGCCCTTGACGGGAATCGAACCTGGGACCTTTCAGTCCAGAGACTGACACTCTATCCACTGAGCAAAACTGGTTTCGGCTGCACTCTTCTTCTTCTCCTTCTTCTTCTTCTTCTTCTTCTTCTTCTTCTTCTTCTTCTTCTTCT
>JAAGEH010002531.1:75381279-75477637 GCA_011751065.1 Lasiurus cinereus
ACTTCTTTTTTTTTTTTTTTTTTTTTTAGAAATGAGAAGGCATCGGAGAGCCAGGCAGAGACCTTTCTCTCTAGAGCAGTGGTTCTCAACCTTCCTAAAGCCGCGACCCTTTAAGACAGCTCCTCATGGGGTGACCCCCAACCATAAAATTATTTTCATTGCTACTTCATCACTGTCATTTTGCTACTGTTATGAACCGTAATGTAAATATCTGATAGGCAGGATGAATTTTCATTGTTACAAATTGAACATAACTAAAGCATAGGGATTAATCACAAAAACAATATGTAATTATATATTGTGAAATATTTATTTCTAATTACAAATAAATGAAATGTTGTCTTGAATCGTGGTGTAGCATGGGTAACAGTCTTCCTAGGACAGCAGTAAACGACATGGCTACACTGGGCTACATCGAGGAGCGGTGTGTTGGTTCCTAAGACCATGGGAAAAAGGTGTTTTCCGATGGTCTTAGACAACCCCTGTGAAAGGGTTGTTTGACCCCCAAAGGGTTCGCGACCCACAGGTTGAGAACCGCTGCTCTAGAGGAAAGGCTCTCTGAAACCCCGGACCCCTCATCTTTTTTTTTTTTAATTTTTATTAATTTTTTATACATATCTCCCCATTGCCCCCCCTCCCTCCCAGGTGTACCCCGACCCCCCAGTGTCTGTGATCATTGGTTATGTTTATAAGCATGCATACAAGTCCTTTGATTGATCACTTATTTACCTCACCTAACTTTAATCTTTCTGCTATAATTTCACAGTCTGTTTGATGCTTTATGATTTTTGTCCTCCTGAGAATTATCAGTCTACTCCCTTTCTGTGCTCCTGATTCTATTATATTCACCAGTTTATTCTGTTGATCAGATTTTTAATTCACTTAATTTTTAGATTCACTTGTTGACAGATGTGTATTTGTTGTTCATAATTTTTTGTCTTTTACCTTTTTCTTCTTCCTCTTCTAAAAGGGTACCTTTCAGCATTTCATATAATACTGGTTTGGAGTTGATGAACTCCTTTAGCTTTTTCTTCTCTGTGAAGGTCTTTATCTGCCCTTCAATTCTGAATGATAGCTTTGCTGGATAGATTATTCTTGGTTGTAGGTTCTTGTTGTTCATCACGTTGAATATTTCTTGCCACTCCCGTCTGGCCTGCATCGTTTCTGTTGAGAAATCAGCTGACAGTCGTATGGGTGCTCCCTTGTAGGTAATAAACTGTTTTTCTCTTGCTGCTTTTAATATTCTCTCTTTCTCTTTTGCTCTTGGCATTTTAATTATGATGTGTCTTGGTGTAGTCCTCTTTGGGTTCCTTTTCTTTGGGGTTCTGTGTGCTTCCTCGACTTGTAAGTCTATTTCTTTTACCAGATGTGGGAAGTTTTCAGTCATTATTTCTTTAAACAGGTTTTCAGTATCTTGCTCTCTCTCTTCTTCTGGCACCCCCACAATTCTGATGTTGGTACGCTTGAAGCTGTCCCAGAGGCTCCTTACATTATCTTCACATTTTTGGATTCTTTTCTCTTCTTGCTTTTCCAGTTGAATGTTTTCTGCTTCTTTATATTTCAAATTTTTGACTTGATCCTTGCCTTTCTCTAGTCTGCTGTTAGTACTCTGCGTAATAGTATTCATTTCAGTCAGTGTATTTATTATCTTCTCTTGGGTCTCACTAAATTTATCCATCTTTTCTAGCATATTCTTGCAAAACCTTATAAGCGTGGTTTTGAACTCTATATCCAGTCGTTATTTTTCCTCCATTTCTTTTGCTTGTAATCCCTTCCCTTGTCTCGGCATTTTCACTGTGCCGGGGAAACTTCTGTGCTGGATTCAGCCGCAGAAGCCTCTGCTGAGCTTGGGAGGGTGGAGTCTCAGGGCTTAAGGGACCGCCTTGCCTTCCAGTCGGCCCCGCCCTCCACGGCCCCTGAGTCTCCCGTGACTGGGTAATGGCTGGAGCGGTCCTTGTGCGCTCGCGCATCCGCAGCGCCTCTAACCGCTGCCTCTCCGGCTCCCCTGCGAACCAGGACCACACGAGTCTAGGTCCCCCGGGTTTCACCCAAAACAGGGGCCCAGTGGGCTCAGAAGTGGCGCAGTTGGGAGGGTCTGTCTCCCGCCCACTCGCGAAAGCCAGCGGCACAATCAGCAATCCGTCCTCCGCGTGGTGCCGTGCGCGACCAGACCTCCGATCCTTTGCGGCTCCCCTAAATTTCCGTGCACTTCTCCCTTTTCACAGTCCAAACTCCCCCCGTATGAGTTTCGGCTGGATCTGGGGTTTAGTGTCGTAAGAGAAGGGGTTCAATGCCGTTGGGAGTCTCCGTTTCCCTCCCGCCAGAGAAAGCCAGCCAGGCACTCCGGCACCGCTCTCTCAGCGCGCTCGTCTCCGTACCTCAGCTTTTTGCAGCTCCTCTGGGTCTCCGTGAGCCCCTCTCTTTCCCTCTAGCTGTAGAACTTCCACTCAGCCAGCCTTCCTGTGGTTCTGGATGATGTCCGTTCTGTCTTTTAGTTGTAGTTTTGAAATTGTTGTGCGAGGCAGCAGTATAGGTGTTTACCTATGCCGCCATCTTGGATTCTCCTGCACACTTCTTCTTAATTGTTGACACTATTACAGATGTCCTCCACTTCCACCCTCTTTGTTCACTCCACCCAGTCCCACCATCTCCCTCCCCTGGTTTTCAACACACCGTTGTCTATGCCCATGGGCTATGCACATATGTTCTTTGGCAACATTAGACACTCTACACAGGACCGTGGCCAACCGGTTCTCTTTGGGTAAACTGACTTCTTCGCGCAGCCTGTGTCGGTGTTAGCAGCTGTGGGATCTCTGCATGAAATAATGACTTTCTAACTCCAAATTTTAATCTCTTTTATCAGCCAGGCTTTGGAATTTAATTTTCTTTCCTTCCTGCTCATCCAAATGAAATACTTGAAAAATCCTTATCTTCGGGCAGTTTTGGGGAAGGGAACTGCATATGTTAAATCCAGATAGAATAAAAGCCATAGCACCGAGCCACACTCTGCTAAGCTTCTAGAAGGCAGGGACCATGTCATATCTAACTTTGTGTCTCAGACACATGGACAAGTACCTGACATACTGCAGGTGCTCAATAAAGACTTATTGATTTCATTTAATTAGTCTTTTGGTTAAATTAAGGTTCTGAATTCATCGATAGTGCAGAGTACTTAGGAAATGAGAAGCACTTTGAGTAGCACATTTTCTCTGTATTTATCTTTTTATTACTCATCAGTTCTGGGAATCAAACTTTCCTGTGTTATGTCACTGCACCTCGCTCCACTTTTCAGTTCACTGACATCTTTTTGGATTTTGTGTGAGCTCATGTTGGTCATTGATCTGTCTGGCTGTCCGTGAATCTGTGAATATCTGAATTCTCTGCAAACCACTATAAAAAAAAGTAATGTTTTAGTGTTAATATCACATAATGATGACTTTTATTATGTGCCATTATGTGTCATACCTATATTTATACTTCATATTTTTTGTGAGTTAATTACATGATTAAACTTATATACTAAATTACACTGTGTTTTGACCATAGTGTATTAAGTGCTCAATATGTGTTTTTTTTTTCTTAACATTCTCTAACCACATTCTTTTTGTTGTGAGACATGTAGAGGAGGCCAATAAAGTGCTTGTTTTGGTAGCTGGAAGACTCAGTTGACAATTTAAAATAAGTTTTCTGGCTGTAGCTGGTTTGGCTTAGTGGATAGAACACCAGCCTGTGAGCTGAAAGGTTCCAGGTTCAATTCTGGTCAAGGGCACATGCCCGGTTGTGGGCTCGATCCCCAGTGGGGGACTTGCAGATTCTCTCTCATTATGGATGTTTCTATCTCTCTATCCATCTCCCTACTTCCCTGAAATCAATAAAAATGTATTAAAAAGTAAAATAAGTTATTCTGAGTAAAGGATAACTAATATGGACCAGTCAGTTCATACTCATGACAGGTTGTATAGAATTTCACTGGGCCTTAGAGGGACAAGAGCCATGAAATAAATCCTCTCTTCACTCTTTTCCTTTCGAGAGCAGCCACTGGAAGCAGCCAGTACAGAAGGTCACTGGGCGGTGCTTCTGGTTTCCCTGCAACTCAAAGGCAACAGGTAGATGCCCTGGAAGCGAAAGAGGCAAAACCAACAAACAAAAAGAAACTTTTGACCATCTGAAGACAGGAATGTACCATTCTGAGAATGCCAATGGGAAGGGAGAAAGGGAAAGAACATGGGGACTGGGAGGGAGCACAGACTCACAGATAAACTCAGGGTTCACCTGGGTTTCGGTCTGCTACATCTTCCATACCCCAGCATTTTCCCTTTAGTAAAAAGAGTGCGAATGATAAAAGAAGGTTCCCTGGTCTTGAATAAGATAAAGCAATGAATATACTGGCTAAGATGACAATTTAACCATTGCCCTAGTTCTAGCTTCTTTTTTAATTAGCATTATTTTTTTGATTATGTTTAGTTACCCTTACAGCCCCTAAACACTTGGGCAGGGTGGTGGTAGGGAAAGTTAGTACACACCAACTTATGAATTTTATTGCTCTCATTGGAGTTGAAACCTATGGCATCAATTAAATTGCTGTTTCTTATTCCCTTGGTTCGTGTGCTGATCATCATTGTAGGGAGGTATAAAATCTCCTCAATGTGGAATAATTATGTAGTTCCTTCAGCAGCACAGACCCAGTACATTAGTAACACTCTGGTTAGGAGAGTCTAAAACCTGACTGGGGGCATCACTGGGAGCACTGAGAGCCTCAATGGTGTCCTTTTCCTTCTTGTCTCTCCACATCATGTGACTCAGGCCAGAACATAGGAGCTGAATAAGACACCAGTGCTTGATCTGCAGCGTCACCTCCATGTTCAATGATTGATGGTCTATTCCAGTGGTTCTCAACCTTCCTAAGGCCGCGACCCTTGCATACAGTTCCTCATGGGGTGGTGACCCCCAACCATGAAATTTTGCTACTGTGATGCATCGTGATGTAAATATCTGCATTTTCCGATGGTCTTAGGCGACTCCTGCAAAAGGGTCCTTCGACCCCCAAAGGGGTCGCGACCCACAGGTTGAGAACCACTGGTCTAGGCCAACTTGTCAAGCAGTTTCAAGTCTGCATTCAAGGCTTCCAATAGCACTGAAGTCACAGAGCGTTTGTAGGAACGAGAATTCCAAGATGTATTAGGATGATCAGTCCTGGCTTCCAAGACAGATAAAACCTTGAACGCCCATAGACTTACCAGATGAAATGCTTATCTCTTGTTTACTTCCCAGTCCATCTTGCAGCTGTGGAATATGGCACATGCGTCATCTGTGCTTGTTGTGGGCGGGAAAAGAGAGGTGGCAGAAGAGCCTTAGCCTGGAAGTGACAGGACAACTCTACTCGGAGTTGTTAGGCTAAAGTTAGTCACGTGACTCCAACCGTACCTGCAATAGAGGCTATGAAATATAGAGGTGCTCATGGGCTATTTGATGAGCATTAACAGTCTTTGACACATTAGGATTTCCATAGGGCCCTGGGGATTCCCCTGTAGCTTTAGGTACAGAGGAGCAAGCCAATTAGTTCTGTTATTAAAATAAATTAAACATGCAAAGCGATTACAAAAAAAGCAAGTTGTCCTTCTGCAAGGTCCTGATTCTCCAGGATCTTTAACTGGACTCTTCTAAGAAAGCCCGGCCGAAAGAAAAAAACTATACAATCAGCTTCTGTGGAGATTTTGAGGTTGCGAATATTCTTTGGTCATATGGTTCTCATCAAACCAGTAGAATATGTTCTTTTTAATTTGGTATCTGTATAAGTCTGCTGAGGCTGCCATAACAAAATATCACAGAGTGGGACTTGAACAAGAGAAATTTATCTTCTCACAGTTCTGGAGGCTGGGAAGTAAAAAATCAAGGTGCCAACTGATTTGGCTCCTGTGAAGGCAGATGGCCACCTGCTTGCTTTTTCCAAGTTTGGCAGAGAGGCAATGAGCTAGTCGTCTGGTATCTCTCTCTCCTTTTTTTTTTAAATTCTTGTTTTTAAAAAATATATTTTATTGATTTTTTACAGAGAGGAAGAGAGAGGGATAGAGAGTTAGAAACATCGATGAGAGAGACACCGATCAGCCTCCTCCTGCACGCCCTGTACTGGGGATGCACCCACAACAAATATACATGCCCTTGACCAGAACCCAACCTGGGACCTTTCAGTCTGCAGGCCAATACTCTATCCACTGAGCCAAACTGGTTTCAGCCCTCTGGTATCTCTTATGAAGACACTAATCCTGTCAGATCAACGCTCTACACTATGACCTCATTTAACTTTAATAACCTCCATGAAGGCCCTATCTCCAAATGCACATTGGAAGTTAGACATTCAGCATATGTGTACTGGGGAGACATAGTCATTTAGTCTGTTATAGTGTTTAAGAATTCCTAATGAGTTCCACTTGGCTAAGGGAAGAATAAGAACAGAGGAGAAGTTACCAGAATCCCAATTCATCATCTTCTTGAAACCAAGAGGGGAAGAATGTTTCATACTGGATTTTTGCTGCTGTTTAGGCCATTGACATCACTAAGCCTTAAGGAGGCTGGTTCAAATTGTCCTTCCATGTTTTTAAAGTCCATTCATCTGTTAAGAGAATATGTTGGCTGAAATTTGTCTTTCTTTTTTCCTCTGATGGGTGATTTCTTGAAAGCTGCATGTAGTCACACTTCTTTACACAATTCTATCGAGTTTGGAGTACACTTGTATGTCTGTCAGTTCTAGGAATCCAAGAAAGGTCTCATGTATTTCTCTAGAGTCCATTTCAAAGTTGTGTCCCTGAGAGACCAAGTTTTCCTGCAGATAATGGTCATCTGGAAATCCTTAAAGGAAGTCTTCAAAAAATAGATAAATTAATAGTAAAATATTATGCTACTTACTATTAGAACATGTTACAATAAAACAAGTGTTGATATTGGCCTTGGGTTCCTTATAGAAGCCAGGACAGAACTGGAGAACTATTTTTAATAAAAAAAATTTTTAAATTTTATTTTAGAGAGGAAGGCGGAAAGAGGGAGAGATAGAAACATCAGTGATGAGAGAGAGTCACTGATCAGCTGACTCTCTGTACACCCCTCACTGGGGATTGGGCCCCCCACCCGGGTATGTGCTCGAACCATGACCTCCCGGTTCAGAGGTGGACACGCAACCACTGAGACACACTGTCCAGGCCTGGAGAACTATTATTTGGACATCGGAAGCACGGGGGCAAGCCCTCTCGGTTGTAGAGGGCCGGTTGGCAGGACACTCACCCATGTGTTTACTCTGAGCTGAGTCTTTTATCCATGGTGAGTCAACGCTTGTTTATAACAGCCCCTGCGATTTCAGCTTTCCCTTACATCATAGACCGCATCTTGTAAGTGATGGAAGCCACCTTTTAAAATAGCAACTTATATGGCCGGAGGAGCATCTTATCAAAACGAGTGCCTTGGAACTGCATGGCTCCCAGAGGGGAAGAGTCCCAGAAGCTTCCGGCCTGGGTTCCCGCTTTCCTTTCTGCTCTGTCCTCATTGTGTTCAGGAGGCTACTCCCCACAAATGAGAGTCAGAACCCCCTGTGCTGTCAGGCAAGAGTCAGAACTGCTTGACTTAACGACACGTCTGCTTCCACAGGTTAAATACGTTTCATGTTATATTAAAGCACCAGTGAGTTAATAGTTACAAAGTTCTCTGAGAAGGAAAACCAGCCATTGTTTGAGTGTAAGGAGTTATGGTTAACCTTTATGAAACACCTCGAAGTGCAATTATCCTGGTTTTATTTTATTTTATTTATTGTCTAAAGAGTTATATAGGTCTCCTTTATCCCCGATTGATAGCCCCAAGCCATTACCACCCCAGGCAAGCCCCCACCTCCCCAGTGTCTGTGTCCATTGGTTATGCTAATCTGCGTGCATACAAGTTCTTTGGTTGATCTCTAACCCCCCTTTCCCCTGCCATTTGTCTCTGGATCTATTTTTGTTCATCAGTTTATGTTGATCATTATATCCCACATATGAGTGAGATCATGTGATATTTATTTTTCTCCGACTGGCTTATTTCACTTAGCATAATGTTCTCCAGTTTCATCCATTCTGTTGGAAACAGTAAAAGCTCCTTCTTTTTTATAGCAGTAGTATTTCGCTATACTATAGATGTACCACAGTTTTTTAATCCACTCATCTGCTGATGATAGGCACGTAGGCTGTTTCCAATTCTTAGCTGTGGTAAACTGTGCTGCTATGAACATAGGGGCGCATATATTCTTTCTGATTGGTGTTTCTGGTTTCTTGGGATATATTCCTAGAAGTGGGATTACTGCATTAAATGGGAGTTCCATTTTTAATTTTTTGAGGAAACTCCATAATCTTCTCCACAGTGGCTGCACCAGTCTGCATTTCCACCAGCAGTGCAGGAAGGTTCCACACCCTTGCCAGCACTTGTCGTTGGTTGATTTGTTGATGATAGCCATTCTGACAGGTGTGAGATAGTATCTCATTGTTGTCTTGATTTGCATCTCTTGGATGATTAGTGGCTTTGAGCATGTTTTCATAAATCTCTTGGCCTTCTGTATGTCCTCTTTCGAAAAGTGTCTATTTAGGTCCTTTACCTAGCCTTGTTTTATAAAATATTTTGTTAGAACTCAGCAGGATGTCTGAATTAGTGCATCTTCTAAGAACTCTAGTTGAAGTAGGGAAACCAGCAGAGGATGGGATAGATCAGAGGTTTGGCCTAGGGTCAGGATTTGAGAAGAGGTCCATGCAGGACTCTTCTCAGGGAGTCAATGATTGTGGTAGCTTTCTTCCTTCCACCAGCTCCAGATGGCTAACGCTGTAACTTTGTCACAGCTGTGGCACACTGCTGATCCTCGGTATTACAAGTATGGAAGGAACTTGGGCTTTGGTTTCAGGCAGCTCTGGTTGGAATCTTGACTTTGTTTCTGAGGAGCTATGTGACCTTGGAGAAATCACCTAACCCCATTGATCTCAGCTTCCTAATCCATGAAATGGGAAAAGTATTACTTAATGTTGTATCAGCATTAGAAATAATGTGTGTCAGTGATTAACTGGTGGACCCAATTTGTTATAGGTGCTCAAAAATTATATTGATAATTATGACCATTATTACTAATAGTAACGTGAGAAAAAGATGAGGAAGGTAAGCCCAATCAACAGTGACCATTATTTACTTAGAGTTGGGTCTTGCAGTATAATGGTTTAATCAGGTTCAACCATTGATCCTAACAGGTTAATTGGTTACTCCTTTAAGAAAAAAAAAACACTATTTGTACTTTGAAAAGGTTTCCTGAAGGCATTACAACAGTTTAACCCAATGAATGATTTCTGTAGACATTTCAAGCACAGAGTCAGGTCAGTAGGGAAGAGATTCAGGTATCTCTTTTAGATAACATTTTATGGGGGAAAGTTGACATTATAAAGAAATACTACATTTTATATTATTTAGTTTAAGAGTTTGGTGTTTGATATGGAATTAATGCAGAGCCCAGAAAAGGGCATGATGTATTTACACTAGTGCATTTACAAACCCATTTTGTTACATTAAGATAAAGCATGACAATATCAGCCCTCTGTTGACATATATAATGGGCTGTTCTGTCCTTATTATAGCACCTTGTATTCCCTGACTTACGCAATCGCTGTTCCAGAAAGAAGGGGAAAAAATTGACATGGATATTTTAGAAATAATTTAATTACTCTGTTGACCATATGTGTATTTTTAATTTACTCAAATAACACCTGTATCTTAAAAAGCCCCCAACAATTCAGAAGTACATCTAATAAAATAGAATATTTTTTACCCCAAAGGAATTCCTACCATTTTCACTTTGAAAATTTTATGGCAAAAAAATTAAACCAACATTTCACTTTTCCTTGACATTTGAAACATAATGAGTTGTCTAGTGTCATTCTGGCGAAAGTTTTCAGGCTCCAAGCATTTGAAACAAGCGCAATATAATCTATTTATTCATGGATCCTTTCAGGATGGCTCCTGAGCATAAGGGGCAAGGTTAGGACACAGGCTTCTGGCCTGGGGCTCTCCACACAGGTGTCAGCGATTTGTCACCCATGAACACACGACAGAGGAATTTGAAATCCCTCTAGGAATAACCAACCTCGACACCAACTAATGAAAGGATGTAGAATAAGCCTATGGCCACAGTGTGATGCCTTTTGTTGTTGGGAAGAGGGCATTGCGAGTGGCCTAGGGTTTCAATGCTTTGAAATCAGAAGGATGCCGTAGGCTTTCAAAGTGGTTTCTCTCTGAGGTTCCTAGACTTCTCCGTGCGGAAAAGTAGCAAGACTTAGGGACAACAGTGTTGAGCACCGCTGAAGGCCTCGCTGAAATTATTAAGGTGGACAAGCCTTTATGAGAGACCCAGTAGAGTCTCTCGGTTCCTGTGCAGCAGGAGCATACAATTCATGACTGGCATGGATGGAACAGGCATGAAGGACATGTACACAGTTGAGAAAGTGTTGAGCAAACTTGTGGATGTGCCATTGTACCAGGGAAGGAGTAAGCGTATGTTGGAGTGTCATAATAATTTAGGAACTGCATAAAAAATTCTTTGAGTTGTTATCTGTACCTTCCTTGTTCAAAGGAAGGATTAGACCAGCTTTTAGAGATGTTTTTCAGTTATCTATTGCAGTATACAAACCACTCGGAGACGTACTGGATTTAAATAAAAACAACCATTCATGGATTGAACTTAGGTGGGTGGTTCTTCTGCAGGTCTTTTTCTGGGGGGATTCATGCTTTGCCATTATCTGGTGGCTTTCTAGGGCTGGAAATCCAAAATGGCTTTACTTACTACATGTCTGGTCCTTCAGCGGAAATGCCTGAGATAGCTGGGGTCTGGTTGAAGTTCAATCAATCTCTCTGCCTCTGTCTCTCTCTTTATATAGGATGTCCCACAGATGAATACACACATTTTGAGTAATTATAAAAGCAGTGTTTATTAAATACATTTCATTTTCAAAATTGAGCTCAGATAAAGTGTGTATACATTTTTTGGACACCCTGTATATACATATGAATATATGAGTATAACTCTGACTCTGACTAGACTATAAATATAAATATAAATATAAATATAAATATAAATATAAATATAAATATAAATATAAATATAAATATAAATATACACATTATTCCCACCATCCCTCTCTCCAGGTAGTCAGCTAGTACCACCTTAGTTTGCAGAGTGGCTTAGGGCTCCAAAGAGGATCAGAGCAGAATTTTCCATGCCTTTAGGGCCTAGGCCAGAGCTGGCAAAGTGTCACTTCCACCATATTCTATTAGAGAAAATCACAAAGATTTTGGGTCAGAGGGAAAGATAGACTAGTATATGTATACAAAAGCCAAGTAACTGGAACGATGGAACAACTGAAATGACTGATTGCTATGTCTCATACTGTGGTGGCCAACTGGCCCAACTGGGGCCCCAATTGAGCCCCCACTCCAACCTCCTTTTCCCCTGGGCTGGCCCCATCCCCAATCAGCTCCCCCTCCCTGCACCTCAATCATGGGCAGGGCTGGTTGGCCAACTGCCTGCTTCCCCTCCTGTCTGGGCCAGCCCTGCCCTGATCAGCCCCCACTGGGGCATGCCATGCCATGAACGAATTTGTGCATCAGGCTTCCAGTTTCTTGATAAAAGAAATCACAAATAATTTGGGTTATCTTCCGTTTACCACAAGGGGTATAGTATACAGTAAGGCTTATAATAATAACCTTTAAAAATTGCTATCGAACTTTTTGATCTGACATGTTTACACCCAATAGCAATGATGCAAATGGTCTAATCCAAGGGAATCCAAAGGTCAACTTGCCAACTAGCTTGGCCCAAGGTTTAAAATTTTCCTCATCAGAATTACGTATAAAATTTTACGTTACAGTTGGGGAAGAACTTGAAGATTCCCTAGCCTGTACATATGTCTTTTGACAAAAACAAGCATTTAAACAACATTAAAGTTCAGCTGGTGTGGCTCAGTGGTTGCGTGTTGATCTATGAACCAGGAGGTTAAGGTTTGATTCCTAGTCAGGGCACCTGCCTGGGTTGCGGGCTTGATCCCCAGTGTGGGGTGTGCAGGAGGCGATGAATCAATGATTTTCTCACATCATTGATGTTTCTATTTCTCTCTCCCTCTCTGAAATAAATATAAAAATACATATTTTTAAAAATTATGAAAAAAGATAAAAAAACATTACAGATATTAAGCTGTGACACATCAGTATACCACATCTGCTAGCTAATTAATGTTACTAATTTATTGTAACTTTGGTTGAGCACAGGATATAGGGACATAGAATATAGGACAAAGGGGAAAAGGTAGGAAAATATTTAGAGCATGAGGTATGTTCATACCCTAGTAAGGTCCTAGAAGTAGAGATGTGAGTGGTTAGTTATAAAAACACAAAGGGCTTAGACTTGAGGAGGGATTAGAAAAATCTGAAGAGTGTTTGACCAAGATTACAATCTTGCTTGAGAGAGGAACTTCAGAAGTGCCTTGATACACGAGTCTCTTCCCATGAGTCAGAGGGAAGACTTCTTGGAAGAAGTGTTTCAACATCATTGGAAATGAGAAGCAGCTTTCCTGTGAACTGACAGGCTGATGTAGAGAAATGCTTAGTTTTCCTCTCAGAGAGTCTTTTTCAGACCCTCTTATTAGCTCCAGGATGAACAAAATGAGGTATCTGTCTGATCCTCACCTCTGCCTTTCTATAGCACCTCCTCATCTTCTGGGAGGAGAAAGGGGTAATTGAGCGAGTTGAGAGTGGGCTGCTTCCTGGCCTCCTTTGTTGTTTTCAGAATGTATTGGTGTGGGTTAGCGTTCTAGAGTGTGTGTTTGTCCTAATAGGGCCCAAGGAAGCCCAGCCTGCTGGCCTTTGGCCCTGGGCTTGTTGGAATACATTTCCTATGTCATTCTGCAGCTGTCCTTGCAAGCTGGGTGGACCGGCTTTTCTGAAAATCATGGGAAAGCTTTGAGGTATGGATATGCCTCAACATTCTTCTAAGGAAGCTTCAAGAGGAGTCTGGGTCCTTGGGAAGCCCATATGTTTTGGCTAGAGAAGGAAAACTCTGTAAAAGAGAAAACAACAGGCAAGGGAGTTCCCCCTGAAAATGATAAAGCCAGGGGTTCCCTCCTCCTCCCCGCCCCGCCCCTGAGCTGGCTGATGGCATTGAGTTCTTCCCACAGTTTCTGGCCTCTGTCTCTTTATTGACCAGCCCAGTATCCACAGCACCAGTTCCTAAGTGGGATAGAGTTCCTTTTCATAAAATTTGCTATGTCCTTTTTTTGCAACTATTTTGTTCCTTTACTTTTAAAAAAAGTTTAAATTCTTTATCATTGAAAGTATTACATATGCCTCCTTTTTCCTCCATTGACCTCTCCCCAGCCACTCCCACCCCCCAGCACATGCCCTCGCCCTCCTACTGTCTGTGTCTATTGGTTATGCTTATATGCATGCATATAAGTCCTTTGGTTGGTCTCCTACCCCTGCCCCCCACCAACCCCCACCCTCCCTAGCCTTCCCTCTGAGATTTTTTTTAGCTTTTTAAAATAAATCTTTATTTTTCAGATTATTCCAGATGTTCCTCTTGTTTTCCCCCCATATCTCCCCTCCACCTGATTCCTGCCCCCCACCCCATCCCCTTATCCCTCACCACTGTTCTCATCCATAGGTGTAAGATTTTTGTCCAATCTCTTCCCATACCCCTCATGCCCCCTTCCACCTGAGAATTGTCAGTCCACTTCCTTTCTATGCCCCTGATTCTATTATATTCACCAGTTTATTCTGTTCATCAGATTTTTTATTGACTTAAATTTTAGATTCACTTGTTGATAGATATTTGTTGTCACTTCGTTGTTCATAATTTTTATCTTTACCTTTTTCTTCTTCTCCTTCTTCTTAAAGACTACCTTTCAGCCTTTCATATAATCCTGGTTTGGTGTTGATTAACTTCTTTAGCTTTTTCTTGTCTGTGAAGCTCTTTATCTGATATTCAATTCTGAATGATAGCTTTGCTGGGTAGAGTAATCTGGGTTGTAGGTTCTTGCTATTCATCACTTTGAATATTTCGTGCCACTCCTTTCTGGCCTGCATAGTTTCGGTTGAGAAATCAGCTGACAGTCGTATGAGTACTCCCTTGTAGGTAATTAACTGTTTTTCTCTTGCTGCTTTCCAGATTCTTTTTGTCTTTTGTCCTTCATTTTAATTATGATGTGTCTTGATGTGGTCTTCTTTGAATTCCTTTTGTTTGGGGTTCTCTGTGCTTCCTAGACTTGTAAGTCCATTTTTTTCACCAGGTAGGGAAAGTTTTCAGTCATTATTTCTTCAAATAGGTTTTCAGTGTCTTGCTCTCTCTGTTCTTCTGGCACCCCCATAATTCTGATGTTGGTATGCTTGAAGTTGTCCCAGAGGCTCCTTACACTATCTTCATATTTTTGGATTCTTTTTTCTTTTTGTTTTTCTGGTTAGGTATTTCTTGCTTCCTCATATTTCAAATATTTGGTTTGATTCTTGGGGTCCTCTAGTCTGCTGTTGGATTTCTGTATATTATTTTTTATTTCAGACAGTGTATGCTTAATTTCTGACTGGCCCTTTTCCATTTTTTTGGCATTCTCATTAAGATCCTTGAAGGTCTCACTAAGTTTGTTGGCCGTTTCTTGAAGATTCTTGAGTAACCTTATAACTGTGGTTTTGAACTCTATATCCAGTAGTTTGCTTTCCTCCATTTCTTTCATTCGTGACATGTTTCTTTGTCTGCACATTTTAGCTGCTTCCCTGTGTTGATGGAGTGGCTTTGTGTGGTAATTACCTATGGGGCCCAGTGGCTCAGCCTCCCCAATCACCTGAGGTGGACACTCTTGGTGCACCCTTTTGTGAGCTGGGTGCACAGTCTTGTTGTAGTTAAGCCTTGATTGCTGTGGGTACACTAGAGGAATTGACTTATATGTGTCTATAATAGAAGATCTGCTGTGCTGGAGACACACTTATGGGGCAGGACTTGCTTCAGTGAGGCTTTGGTACTCATCGAGTCTGCCTCTTGAGTGTGTCACTTATGTATTGAGGAGTTAAAATCTGGTGTCGTCTCACACTGACCACTAGGTATACTGGCTCCTGGATCTCCAGTGGGGTGCAAATCAACTACTGTCTGAGGCTATCCAGCAGGAACTGCAGAGAGATCTACAGATTTTTCCTCTTTTTGGGGGGTTTGAAAGTTTTGGAGCTCTCTGACCCAGCTGCAATTTATTAGGTTAAGCTGTGAAAGGGTAGGCCATTCATATGCAAAAGCCACTGTGCACAGTTTGGGTGGGCTTGTAAATTGGGCGAGGCAGGGTCTCAGGGAATCACCGGGGCATGACTTACAAGTCCAATAGACTTACAAGTCCAATCAGCGATGGCTGCCATTCAGCTGTTTGCATCTCCATGTCTCTGCGACCCATCTTTGCATCCCCACATCCTGTGCCCCAGTGCAGTAAACAATAATTCCTTGCAAATACCTCTGTGAGAAAACCACCCTCACTTTCCAACCCAATGCCAGACAGTCCAGTTTCTCCCCAAAGGACTTTGGGTTCCCAGAGGCAGTTGGGAGCTTGTATCTCCCTTCCAATTGGCAAAAACCGTGCACTTGGTTGCCAGCCCATGCACCTCCGTACCTCTACTTTTCCATGCCTCTGAACCTTCTACCTGGTCTCAATGTGCTTTTTTCTTCCCTTCTAGTTGTACTCAGTCAGCTTTCCTGTGGTTCTGGGTGATAGTTGTTTTGTCTTTTATTTGTAGTTTTGATGTGGTTGTGAGAGGCAGCACGTACAGGTGTATACCTATACTGCCATTTTGGTTTCTCCCCTATGAGATTGAAGGTCTGTTTCTGAGTCTCTGGATCTATTTTTGTTCATCAGCTTACATTGTTCATTATAGTCCACAAATGAGTGAGATCATGTGATACTTATTACTTATCCTTCTCTGACTGGTTTATTTCGCTTAGCATAATGATTTTCAGGTCTATCCATACTGTTGTGAATGGTAATAATTCCTTCCTTTTGACAGTGGCATAGTATTCCATTGTGTAGATATACCATGTTTTTTAATCCACTCATCTGCTGATGGGCACTTGAGGTTGTTTTCAAATCTTAGTTATTGTAAATTGTGCTGCTATGAACATAGGGTTGCATATATTCTTTCTGATTGATGTTTCTGATTTCTTGGAATATATTCCTAGAAGTAGGATTACTGGGTCAAATGGGAGTTCTGTTTTTAATTTTTTTAGAAAACTTCATACTGTTTTCCATAGTGGCTGTACCAGTCTGCATTCCCACCAGCAGTGTACAAGGGTTCCTTTTTCTCTGCATCAATTTTTTTTAAATTAATTTCAAAAAGAAAAGAGAGTGGGGGGATAGAAACATCTATGGTGAGAGAGAATCACTGACCGGCTGCCTCCTGCATACCCCCCACTGGGGATTGAGCCTTCAACCCAGGCATGTGTCCCAACCAAGAATTGAACCTCAACCTCCTGATTTATAGGTCGTCGCTCTATCACTGAGCTACACCCGCCGGGCAGTAATTTTTTTCTTCTTCTTATACTAGTGCTACAATCTCTGAGCTTATTTGGAGAGAATTTAATAATATAGAGGGTGTACAACACCCCCCCCTAATTCAATTACACATTTTTCTTCTCAGATACAGAATAATTTCAAATGATCCTGAAGTATGTAAAATGTCAAAGTATTTGGGGACAAAGTTGTAAAATATAATAGTATTTTGGTGTAAAAATGTTTCTTAATGTAAAAAGATTTATGGAACTTGGAGCTAATTCATAGCTCTTGCTCTGCTTCAGCTGGTCCCTTATTATTGAATTTCCTAAAATAGGAACTATTTAATTAATGGAAAAGACAGATTTCCTGATTTCACATGTTATATTTGTAAAAACTTTAGATTTCTATTTCAATAAAGCTTACACAGAACATTGTTCCAATTCTATGCAATTATTTCATGGGACTCTTTTAAAAAATATATATATTTTATTGAGTTTTTACAGAGAGAGATAGAGAGTTAGAAACATCAATGAGAGAGAAATATCGATTAGCTGCCTCTTGCACATCCTTTACTGGGGATGTGCTTGCAACCACATGCATGCCCTGGGACCCTCCAGTCTACAGGCCGAGGCTCTATCCACTGAGCCAAACTGGCCAGGGATTCATGGGACTCTTGATAGATCTTCTCCAGAAAGCTGGCCACTGTATTTATGCAACTCTATTGGGGTATAATTTTTCTTTTGAAACTTCATTAAAGCACAACAGGGATGAGTCAATACCTGTTGACTCACAGGTTTTGGTTTCTCATTTGTTCCTCTGATCTGATGAGATGGCTTTTTAACCCACTTAGCACCACCAGAAAAGACACCTCTGGCTAGAATGTTTTTGGCTGTTCGCAACATCTCTAAATTAACCTTTTTTTCTTTATTTACCCGTCCTCTTTCTACCTGATGCCTGGAGAACAGATTTCTCAGCTACATTTTAATCTGGTTAACACCAGGAAATTTAGGTGGTCATCAGAAAAAGTGATATCACAGAGTTCTGAGTCTCAGAGAAATGTCAGTGACTCTAAAACAATTTAGTCAAAGGGCCAAAACATCTACCAAGGTTTGCTTTTCAGATTCTGATCTAACATAGGTCTGCCATGAATGGCTTCTGACTCACACAGACCTAAGTAAGCTTAAAAGAGAGGGGGTGTGGCATTCCTAAAATGACTGAGAACGCCCACACTTTCCTTTTTTTGGGAAACTGAGAGAAGAGGTAACTTCTCCCATTGTTACCAGAGATCAGATTTTAGTGATAATCTGCGAAGTTATCTCAGAGAGTAGCAGTCTTCCCACAATTGGCAAAGATTCAAGGAACAGGCTAGGACAAGAGTCCTGCTTGACATCTAATTTTGGTCAAACTTGGGCTGGTTTAGCTATCTTGGGGCAAGAGAGCAACATAGCCTGGAGTCATTTCTGGGGCTGGTGACAGCCTGAAGGGGTCAGAAAGTCAGGCAGCATCTGACCTGGAAGGATGAGGGTGGTAAGGAAATATGCAATCAATCATATAATCAATGGGCCTACACGAAGAGAGGAAGAGAGGAGAAGAGAGAGAGAGTTGGGTTATGGAGGTTTGCCAAGTGAGGAGAAGTAAAAGAAAAGATTAGGAGGGTAATGACTCCTGAAGACAGCTCTAAAAATACATCTTCTGTGCTAGGGTGTCATCTCACTCTAAAACAATTTCGTGTTCTTTTAAAGTCAAGAGACACACATCTCAGTTCCTGGCGTGCAGCACAATGTCTTTCTTCTCTGGGTTGTATTTTTTTCAGTAGATTTCTCAAATGCAGCCCTTATCATCTCAAGCTCTTCACTTCCGAGTCTTTCTTAAACCCACTCCAGTTAGACTTCCTGTCTCTTCCTGTCACTCAAACTTTCCTTACCAAAATCTCCATGTGCTACATGTGAAGAAAGTTTAGGGTCAGTTCTCATCCCTCATCTGTCTTGATTTCCTGCAGCATTTGACACAAGCCTACTCATCTTTTTAAATATATTTTTATTGATTTCAGAGAGGAAGGGAGAGGGATAGAGAGAGAGACAGAAAGGTCAATAATGCAAGAGAATCATTGATCGGCTGCCTCATGTATATCCCCCTGTTGGGGATTGAGGGTATATGCCCTTGACCTGGATCAAACCTGGGATCTTTCCGTCTATAGGTTGATGCTTTATCCATTGAGCCAAACCTGCTAGGGCCTTCTTTCCTTTTTTAAAAAATTTAAAAATATATGTTTTATTGATTTTTTACAGAGAGGAATGGAGAGGAATAGAGAGTTAGAAACATCGATGAGAAAGAAACATCAATCAGCTGCCTCCTGCACACCTCCTATCGGGGATATGCGTGCAACCAAGATACATGCCCTTGACTGGAATTGAACCTGGGACCTTTCAGGCCACAGGCCAATGCTCTATCCAAACCATCTAGGGCCCTTTTATTATTTTTTAAAAAACTTTATTGTTGAAAGTATTACATAGATCTTCCTGCCCCTCTTCTTCCTCATTAACCTCTTTCAGACCACTCCCTCCTTTCTTCTTCTTCTTTCTTTTTTTCTTATAACACAGTATTTCTTTGTCTTCCTTTTGTCAAACCCTGAGCCAACCACTTTCCCCAGGCTGCCTGGGAAGATAAAGGAAAAGCAACATACAGAGCAGACAAGACGCAGGAGAAAGAACTATTGGAGGTGGAGACAGCTTCCTCCCATGGCGAAGAGAATGAGAAAGGCCTCCATCAGGCCAAAGAGCCCCCGGGTCTCTGAGAGGGCAAAGCCCAGAATGGCATGGGACAGCGGTTCTCAACCCGTGGGTAGCAACCCCTTTGAGGGTCGAATGACCCTTTCACAGGGGTTGCCTAAAACCATCGGAAAATGCAGAAATTTACATCATGATGCATAACAGTAGCAAAATTTCATGGGTGGGGTCACCACCACATGAGGAACTGTATGCAAGGGTCGCGGCCTTAGGAAAGTTGAGAACCACTGGCATAGGAGAAGCTGTTGCTTCAGAAAAGGGTTCCTGGAAGAACCAAGGATGAAGCTCCTTCCCAAACACAGTGCCAATTCCAGGCCCAGAGCCTGCCACCCCTATGGTGGCAGCCCCAGCCCCAGTGAACTTGGCTGCTGTGTCCGAGTCCCTTGAAATGCAACTGGTCTGGAAGCTGCGGCCGGAAAGAAGCCAGGTCAGGCTGCCAAGCTGCTGAGGCTCTCACCTGTCAGTGTCTCTGGTGGTTTCGGCATCACTGCAGACAGTGACCGGCTCAGCTGAGAGGTGCTCCTGGCCAAGGAGGGGTGGAGACAAACTTGGTGCCGGCATTCATTTTCGGGGGGCGGGGGGGGATCTGCTCCCAGTGCAGAGAAGCTGAGAGCCCCCCTTTCTACCTGAAACACTTTCTTCCCTTGGCTTTGGAGCACCCACGCTCCCACTGTTCTGCCTGTCTTAGTGGCTGTCCCTTCTCAGTTTCTCTGCTGGATCTGCCTTCCTTTTCAGTAACTCTAACTAAAGAGTGGCCCAGTACCTTCCTCTGTCCCCTCGATTATCTCAGGAATTTCCGTGGCTGTAAATCTAGGACCTCTCTAACTCCATGGCTGACCTTTCCCCAGAATTCCAGACTCTGAGACTCAGTTGTCTATTCATCTTCCTGTGTATATTTCATGGGGTCCAAGACTTAATATCTCTAACACAAAACTCTTAATTCCTCATTACTCCTCCCTCTCCCCCCCAAAAAAACATGTTACTTGCCCGTGCTCCACTCTCAGCAAATGATCCTACTCTCTTCCCGGATGCTTATGCCCAAAGTCTTGGAGGAAGTTCATGATCCTTTCCTTATCTCATATGTCCACATCTAAGCCACCTGTCCTACGGACTGCTCTTCATTATCTCTACCACTGCTACCTCACTTCAGACCACTGCCACTGTCTCCCAGGTCATGGTAGCATTCTTCTCAGGCTCCCTGCTTCCATCCTCGGTTTATTGATCACTTTTAATTTATGTGGTGAAATGACTATGCATGTCTTTCACTTATGTTTTTACTGAGTATTTTAATTTCTTTTCTGTTTACAAAATAACATTCACTCAATTTCAAAATTTCAATTTTAGGAAAAGGTCACTAAAAAGCAGAAGATCCTGTCGTGAACCAACCTAAGTCTTACTAGTTTTTTTGTTTTTTAAAAAATATATTTTACTGATTTTTTACAGAGAGGAAGGGAAAGGGATAGAAAGTCAGAAACATCAATGAGAATGACATCGATCAGCTGCCTCCTGCATGCCCCACACTGGAGATGTGCCCGCAACTAAGGTACATGCCCCAACTGGAATCGAACCTGGGACCTTTCAGTTTGCAGGCCGACGCTCTATCCACTGAGCCAAACCGGTCTTGGCAGTCTTATTAGTTTTGCAAAACATTTAGGTACTTTTTTTTTGGGGGGGGGGAAGATAATAGTAACCACAAAAGATATTGGAGGTGGCAATAGTTAGCTTCTTTCCCACAAGCTCATTACCAGGTTATAATGAATACATGTCTCAGACCAAATTTTGCTATACATTCAAATATGTATTCAGCAAACCTTCATTAGCAAATAGGCACAAAACCATTTATCAACTTGATCTATATGGTTCATGAAGTCCCAGTAATCTGTTCTGTCAGAATACATGTTGGCATGTTTCTAAGTCCTTCATGTTATCAAATCAATGACCGGATAAAGTATGTACAAAGATTAGGTTCCATCCCATGAGGGGACAGGATACTTACCTCTCGTGTTCATGCAAAGGTGGATAGATGTTTAATAACTCTAGACAATCCACATTGTTTGGATATCATTAATTAAACCAATTGGAGAATATGTCTAGCATACATCATGTAAATAGTCATTAGTTTCACCAATAAAATCCTACTTTTGACAAATGTGCTAATTAGCAGAGAATCAGTTGTCAATCAAGTTATGAATAGCAGAAAGATTTAGAGTAGCCACCCATAGACATGGACCCTTTCTGATATAATGGTATCTGGATTATCTGGACTATGAATTCTTAAAATAATTGTACTGATTATCTCTAGAATAAAAGTTTGAGCTAATCAGCACTTACAGAATATCACAATACTGATACTGAAGTATTTTAAGGGAAGTGACAATCACTGTAGCAGACTCTATTCTCCATTCAATTTTTTTTCTTTTCCGCCAATTGAATAGGAAAAACTAGAAATAACTACTGTAAGATATCATACTTCTGATAAATGCCTTAATTTTTTTCTGGATAAAACTAATTTAGTTTAATGAATTATAAGACAAACACCTGAGTAAAGAACAAATACCAACATATAAAACAAGCCATCAGTAAAGTAAAGAAAAAGGACATTGCTGGCATCCAACTGAATGATCCGCTCAATCTATTCCTCTTCCTTCCTCCCATAGGTAAGTATCCTGAGAAGGGTAGTAAGGTGCTCATGTCCTTGATTTTACTATAGCTTTAATTTGTGTACATATTTGTTCACCTGATTATGTACATGTTTGTTCACCTTAAAATTAATGGTCCCAAAAGAAGCATTTTAAAAAAGCAAACTGTGAGAAGAGTTGAAATGTAATTTTTCTGCCCCATCAAACTAACCCCACAAATTGGCATATGCTGTCTGCACAGCCATCAATCAAAAGTGCTTCCCTTTTGCCTTCAGTTGGCAGATGGTCCATTTATACCTTGCATCACCCAAGGAAGGCTGAGTAACTAACAAGATAAATACATGAAGTGCTTACTAAGTATCAGGTAGGTGTTAATTACTTCACATACAGCATCTCATCTAAGCCTCATGGTAAGCCTGGTAGACAGATATGGCAATATCAGCAGCCTCCTTTTACAGACAAGAAACGAAGCTAACGATGTTAGGTAATTTCCACAAGATTATGTATTTAGTTAGTGGCGAACCCAGATTTGAATCCAGGTTTGACTCAAAGGTGTGTGTGTGCTCTTAATAACCCTTTATTTCTACATCCCATGAAAGTGGTTCAAGGGCAACTCTAGGAAACAGTCTTCTTCTTTTCTGTGGCTCAGGGAAAGGACTAAGGCTCCATTATGAAGATGTGGAATTGGCCACCCCTCTGGTCTGGAGTCCATTATGAAGATTAAATACGTGGTTGAGTCCTTTTTTCTCATTTTGAATGACTCATTGTAAGTTCCGTTGAGGTATCAGAGAACTCAGAGCCCAACTTTTCAAATTTATGGAGCAAATGTGTTGGCTATGTTACCCCTGGCTTGATACAAGGCGCTATGATTAGTGCATAAAATCTTACAAGTTCCTGGAATATCATCTGGCTTTCTGTGGTCCTAAAACAAAATCTCATTTTAAAGTGCTCAATATATTATTTAAAAGAACCTTACCTCCTCATCCCCTTTATTAGCAATCCAAAACTGTGTATCTTCATTTGCTAATTATTGGAGGTCTAATGGTAGATGGAAAATAATAGAGATTAAATGGCCCTCTATTTCAAACCCAGCTCTGCTTTTCACTGACTGTGTGACCTGGGGAAGTTACTAAACTTGTCTGGGCTTCCGTTTTGTCTCCTATCAAATGGGAATATATGTTAACAATTACCTTACAGGGTTCTTGTAAGAATTAAAGCGGTCTAGGCACAGTGCTTGACATGTTATATATATTTCACAAATTCTCCTCTAAATTTTGGTCAGGTTTCAAGAATCATGTACTCCTTTAAAAAAGGGGATTGAGAAGTACAGATTGGTAGTTAAAATATAATCACAAGGATGTGAAGTACAGCATAGGAAACATCCTATATAATAAAGAGGTAAGATGGCTGCCCCTATGTGGTCACAAGATGGCCAGCAGGGGAGGGAAGTTGGGGGTGACCAGGTTGGCAGAAGAGGGCAGTTGGGGGTGACTGGGCTGGCAGGGGAGCGGTTAGGCATCAATCAGGCTGGCAGGGGAGTGGTTGGAAGCAACCAGGCAGTCAGGCAGGTGAGCAGTTAGGAGCCAGCAGTCCTGGATTGTGAGAGGGATGTCCAACTGCTGTTTAGGGATCGGGCATAAACTGGCAGTCAGACACCCCCTGAGGGGTCCCAGATTGAAGAGGGTGCAGGTTGGGCTGAAGGACCCCCCTGCCCCCCATGCATGAATTTCGTGCACTGAGCCACTAGTAGTCAATGATATTGTAATAGCTGTGTGTGGTGCCATTTGGGTACTGGAAATATAAAGGGGAACACTTTGTAAAGTATATGATTGTCAAATCATTATTATGTTATACACCTGAAACTAATATATAATGATATTGAATGTAAAGTATAATTGAAAAAATTTTAATTAAAAAAGCTATTGGGTTTTTTATTGAATAGAATTTTAAAATCTAAAGTTTAGAAAGAAACTTACAGATCACTGAATGCAGATTTCCAAACTTCATTGTGTGTTACCACCACTTGAAGAGGTTTAAAATATGTAAATTTCCAAACTTCATTGCCAACGATACTGACTTAGTGGGTTTGGAGTGGAGAGCAGGAGACCTGATCTTTAAAAAGTTTCTTTTTTCAGCCCTAGCTGGTTTGGCTCAATGGATAGAGCATCAGCCTGTGGACTGAAGGGTCCCAGGTTCGATTCTGGCCATGGGCACATGCCTGGATTGTGGGCTTGATCCCCAGGAGGGGGCATGCAGGAGGCTGCCAATCAATGATTCTCTATCATCATTGATATTTCTCTCTCCCTCTTCCTTCCTCTCTAAAATCAATAATATATATATATATTTTAAAAAGTTTCTTTCTTTTTTTAATTTCTTTATTGTTTAAAGTATTACATATGTCTCCTTTATCCCCCATTGACCTCTCCCTGGCTGTTCCCACCCCTCAGCACATGCTGGTTTAGGGATTGGGCCTACTGTCTGTCCATGGGTTAGGCTTATATGCCTGCATACAAGTCCTTTGGTTGATATCTTACCTTCTGCCCTCCCCCTGCCTTCTCTCTGAGGTTGGTCAGTCTGTTTGATACTTCCATATCTCTGGATCTATTTTTGTTCATCAGTTTATATTGTTCATTATATTCCACAAATGAGTGAGATCATGTGATTTTTATCTTTCTCCAACTGGCTTATTTCACTTAGCATAGTGCTCTCTAGGTCCATCCATGCTGTTGTAAATAGTAAGAGTGCCATCTTTTTTAGAGTAGCATAGTATTCCATTGTATAGATTAGTGGGCGGCAAACTCATTAGTCAACAGAGCCAAATATCAACAGTATAACGATTAAAATTTTTTCTGAGAGCCAAATTTTTTAAACATAAACTTCTTCTAATGCCACTTCTTCAAAATAGACTTGCCCAGGCCATGCTATTTTGTGGAACAGCCACACTCAAAGGGCCAAAGAGCCGCATGTGGCTCATGAGCTGTGGTTTGCCGACCATTGGTGTAGATGCACCATGCTTTTTAATCCATTCTTCTGCTAATGGACACTTAGGCTGTTTCCAGATCTTAGCTACTGAAAATTGTGTTGCTATGAAATAGGGGTGCATATATTCTTTCTGATTGGTGTTTCTGATTTCTTGGGATATATTCCTAGAAGTGGGATTACTGCGTCAAATGGGAGTTCTATTTTTAATATTTTCAGGAAACTCCATACTGTTTTCCATAGTGGCTGCCTCAATCTGCATTCCCACCAGCAGTGCATGAGGTTCAAAAAAGTTCCTTTGATGATGGTGGAAATATGTCATTATATACTTGTCAAGCCCCATGGAAAGTACAACACCAAGAGTAAACTCTAATGTAAATCATAGTCTTCAAGTGACAATAATGAATTAATTAATGCAGGTTCATCGATGATAACAAATGTACTAATCTGGGGCAAGATGCTTTTAATAGAGGCTGTGTGGGAGGACGTGGATATTTTCAATTCTTTTTTAAAAAAAATATTTTTTATTGATTTCAGAGAGGAAGGGAGAAAGAAATAGAAACATCAATGATGAAAAAGAATGATTGATTGGCTGTCTCCTTCACAACCCCTACTGGGGATTGAGCCTGCAACCTGGGCATGTGCCCTTGATTGGAATCAAACCTGGGACCCTTCAGTCCTTAGGCCAATGCTTTATCCACTGAGCCAAACCAGCTATAGCAATTCTTGGCACTTTGAACTCAGTTTTGCTGTAAACTATTTTTAAATATAGTCTATTTTAAAACTAGTTCCACTGAGCATCCAGATGAACACGCAGGTTTGGGAACCGCTGACCTCTGGAGCTCATCCTCTGAGCGGGAGCACCTGCCCCTGCAGAGTCTGCTCAGAGCCCCCACTTCCTTCCTCTGACACTTCCGGTTCCATGTTCTCACCACACAGGCTCCATTGTTGGGGAGCAGGAACATTCCAAAGTCCGTCCTTGTAAGGAATTGACATCAGCCTTCTTGTAACTTCCAATCATTGTGCATAATATTCTCCCCCCCTGGAGCTACATGGAGTTCATGGAATCTCTTTCCCACATGAGCCTGTTCGTGGACTGGAAGCAGTTTTTCTGTCTCTTATCTCCAGTCTTCTTTCGAGGTGAACCTACAATGGTTCTTCCTCTGCCATCATTTCTAGGAATTACCACTGCTGGTTAATAGCTCTTTGGGGATTTATATTTTAAAAAAAATATTAACAATATGTCTCGCACAGATAGGAACCCATCAGAATGGAGGCCCCATTTTAAATTGGGGAGGGGAGGGTCCAAAATGACAAGAGGCTCGAAACACAGCTATTTACCAGCTGGTACTAAGGCATTCCAGCATTTCAACAATCTGCCACACTGGTGTCCAGTGGCCAAGTATCAGTCTTGTCAACTTCCCTCATAGTACATAGCAAGGTTTGGGACATGGTTGCTAGAGGTGGTCTGAGCTGGTCAATGGGACTGTGGCAGCTGGCAGACATGTGCATCGCCCTGTAGGCTGTGTGTCTGCTATCAAAATATCTGGGAGATATTTTCAACTGGAGAACTGCGAAAGCATTCATCAGACCTGCATTTGACTTTTAAAAAAATTTATTAAATTGATTGGGTGAGCCAAGACCGGTTTGGCTCAGTGGATAGAGCGTCGGCCTGCGGACTGAAGGGTCCTGAGTTTGATTCCGGTCAAGTGCATGTACCTTAGTTGCGGGCACATCCCCAGTCGGGGGCGTGCAGGAGGTAGCTGATTGATATCTCTCTCTCATTGATGTTTCTAACTCTTTATCTCTCGCCCTTCCTCTCTGTGAAAAATCAATAAAATATATTAAAAAAATTAAAAAATAAATTGATTGGGTGACATTGGTCAACATGAACAGACAGGTTTCAGGTGAAGTGTGGATGTCTATGTTACAAAATCTGTATATTGCACTGTGTGCCCACCACCCAAAGTCACATCTTCTCCTGTCTCCATATATTAGGGCCCCTTTCTCTCCCCACCTTCTCCCCTCTGGCAACCACCACATTGCTGTTTGTGTTCATGGGTTTCCGTTTTATATCCAAATATGAGTGAAAGCAGATGGTCCTGACTTTTTTCTGACTGACTTAGGCTAAGCATTTGACTTTTGACCTGAAGGCAGGTTCATGTATCAGGAGATTTATGGCTCATTGTTTGTTGTCCATATCAGACTCGGGCTAGTCAGGCAACACGTGGCCCTGGCTCATGACTTCATCTTGTCTGCTGTTGATGACTTGCTTTATCATTATTGATAACACGGTTGCAGGTGGTAGCGACAATCCAGCCACACATGGCTAGAGGCTGCTCCGCAGCATGTTCAACCCATTCCTTCTAACCTGGCTCAGAAATCACTGGGAGAATTAAAAAATAAAGATGCGCAGACTCTACCTCACGCCTCTTGAATCAGCATCTCCAGGGTGTTTTGATAAAACTTCTCAGGTAATTGTGGCACACGGTTAGGGTTAGTGACCACTATTATAATGCATGCTCTTTGGATATTATTTTAAGGCTTTATGAATGCACTTACTGGATAGATTTTTACTTCTTTTCACTGAATTTTGTCAAAACTAATACCTTTAAAATCATACTTATGAATTATTTCAAAAACAATGCCACTGTTAATGTCCTTTCTAGTGTCAAGTTATCACTTTGTCCTGAAGGGAATTTTTCAAATCAGAAATGGAAGTGGTTAAGAGTCTTGTTTTGGCTCATTTGAGCCTGTTCCAAAATTATTTTTTTCTCTTCAAGTTCACTATTCTACCGATTTATTTTAATTTTGGTTTTTCTGAATCCATAGCCTTCTTCTTTGGAAATTCCATCAATATAATTCCAAAAGAATTGGTCCCATCATTTGTCTTTTACTTCCCTAGGTGAATGAAGTGGGCTGATGATATATTGATTTTGTTTGTTTAATTATTTAGCAGACACTTAGAACTCACCTGGAGTTCATTTGTTATGACCATGTCCCAAGAGTGCTAGGCACTCTTCTGAGAGTTCTCCACATGTTAACTCATTTCATATTCATCATGATTCTATGAAGTTGTATTATCTTACTTCTCAAATGAGAAAACTGATGCAGAAAGAAGCTAAGTAGCTTGCTGAATGTCTCATTATCTAGAGAGAATGGATCTGGTTCTAGAATCTGTGTTCTTACCCACGAGCAAATACAGAAAATGATAGCAATAAACCTAAAATAGTTGTTAATGTGATGTTTTGTCCTTTTTTGGTAATGGTGATCCCAACAAATATCACATGTATAGACAAAAACCAAAAGTTGCAGTGGTCATTATCCGGGCTGTTCATTTTTATTTACATAAATTCATCGGTTCTAGATCTTAAATTCCACATGAAAATTCTCCATTTTTGTAAATGTCCTGGCTCTGTAATGTTAAAAATGTGTTTTGAAATGAATAAGGAAAATGAAAATGCATGAATTTTGTTCTTTATTTTTTCAACATAAAGAAAAGAACAACTGACAAGGAAACAATCTGGATTTCAATATTTCCAAGCAGACTTAGTTTCACTTCTTTTATGCCCCTGTTACTTTGCCATTCATTTGAGCCAATCATGTGTCATGTTCTGGGAAAACAGTGACCGGAAAAATCTAGATCCCTGTCTTCATGGAGCTTAGAATCTAGTGGAAGACAGACATAACCAAGCAATCACAACATAATGTCTACCTAAACTGTGTGTACTTTGCTTTATCCTAGAAATTTTCATGGTGAATTGTGAAGTCGAGTTGTCTGTGAGCCCCTGATCTAAGTCTAAGATATTTGAGGATAACTGTAGGTGTCTTCATGTGCTTCAAGGGCTTGCTAATTCTGATTTGGATTTACAGTGGTACCTCGAGATACGAGTGCCCTAACATATGAGATTTTTGAGATACGAGCCATCGAGCGATCAATTTTTTGCTTTGAAATACGAGCAACAGTTGAGATAGGAGTAATCGTGTGGATCGGCCAGCTGCACATGACCCACCAGTTTACCGCGACTCAAGCGTCTCATAGTGTCCCATGCCTCAAGGTGACGGAACGAATTAAACTCGTATCTTGAGGTACCACTGTAGTACTTAATTATATGTTAAACTAGAGGCCTGATGCACGAAATTCATGCAAAGGGTTGGCACTTTTAGCCACGCTGGCTACCCTTGGCCCTTGCAGCTGTGGCGGCTGCCTCAGCCCTTGCAGCCCTGGCTTCATCCAGAAGATCATCTGGAAGGTTGTTCGGCTGTCTGGTCTAATTAGCATATTAAACTTTTATTATTATAGACTAATGAATGAGTTAGCTTTTTTCTAAATATGCATCTAAAACAAATGGCTATAGTGGTCCGATCTTGTCTTTGTATTTTAGAATGTGGGAAGACACTATAAATTCTGGGTAGTTCAGGAACATTTTGTTGGTTTAGTGAATGCATGAGAAGATGTTTTGGCTGATGTCTTTGGTGAACCACAACTAGAAATGTCACCATTTTCCTTTCGTAATTTAAAGAATAATATAGAAGAGAAAAACAATTTCTCACAAATGAGAGACTCACCAAAATTTTGGGGGGTTATGAAGACATTAACAATTGCCCTCACACACATATTGTTGAAGAGGAATTTGAGGACCGGAGTGGATAATTTAATCAAGGCCACACAGTTATTACTAGGGCCACAGTCAGAAACTGGGCTCTGTACAGTCCTCTTTAAAACAAAACAAAACAACAATAAACTATTCAATGCTTGTTTTTTTCTTTTTTCATTAAAAAAAAAGAAAGTGTGAAGTTTTCCATTGCAACTTACTGAATTTTAAAAAATTTAATTTGTGGATGGATTGATGAATGGTCCCATCATTTTTATTTAATGACAAAACCATGAACCCAGATTGTTCAGGCAGATTATAATTATTTGGTTCATTCTGCTCTTCAATCTTGAATGGCAGTCTCGAGGCTTGTAGAGTAAATAGTGGAGAGTCAATAGGAAGGCCCCTGGATTCACAGAAAGGTTGCACAGGGGGACTGAATGGGCAGGTGCAGCAGGCGCAGGAAAGGGGCCAGCGGCCTGGGCTTTCCTGGAATATTAAGTTAGTGAGGTTGTGCATGTGCACATCCCACAATGCATCTTCATCACAAAAAAAGTGAATCTAAATCACTCTCTGTTTCGCTGTCTCCTGCTGTTCCTGGAAATTCAGATGAAATTTATTCTTAGAACCTTGCATGTAAGTCATTTTTATATTTTCAATCACCGGTAGGATGGTGAAATCACTGAGCTCTGGAGTTCTTTCCATTTCCATGGCTTGCTTTCATTCATTGATTGATTCATTTGCTCATTCATTTGCTCTTGGAGAATATTTTGAGCCTGTGTGTGTGTCTCTCTATTATGCACGATCAGGATGCAGATGTGAGAATAATCCCGATGAGGCTTACAGTTTATTTGGCTCGGCAACACCAAGAAGTTACCAGAGTAAAGGCAGTGGCCTCTGTAAAAACAATTAAAAACTCATGACAGATGCCAAGACCGGTTTGGCTCAGTGGATAGAGCGTCGGCCTGCGGACTGAAAGGTCCCAGGTTTGATTCCGGTTGGGGGCATGTACCTTGCTTGCGGGCACACCTCCAATGTGGGGCGTGCAGGAGGTGGCTGATCGATGTCTCTCATAGATGTTTCTGACTTTCTATATCTCTCCCTTCCTCTTTGTAAAAAATCAATAAAATATATTAAACAAAACAAAACAAAACAAAACACTCATGACAGAAATATCCAATGGCCTAAATAAACTTTTTGAAAACAATTTTTATTTTATTTTATTTTATTTTATTTTATTTTATTTTTATGTTAAACGTTTGCAAATTTCCAAAAGACTACTTTTGTTCTAAATTACCCTTTCAGGTTTCATACTTTAATTCGAGCTTTCAGGTGTTAGGCGGTGAGATGCTTGCTCATCCAATGTCAGGTTTCCTGCGTTAATTAGGACAGTGGTCCCCAAATGTGACCTGAGGGCTCCCGAGCAGGTGTGGGGTGGCGATGGGTAATTCCAACTTATTGCAGAAGAGTTGCGGTTCCATGTGTATGCTCAAACTTCGCCTCTGGTAGGACAATATATGATGTTACACATAAATACACACATTCTGAAAAGACGCAGATGTTGCTCAGATTCTGAAACAGCAAGTTAATTAAAAATGGTTCCAGTTTGTGAGTGCTTCTGATCAGAATGTGTTTTTCCACTTTCCACAATTGTTAAATGGCCAAACGCTCCCAAACATTTCTGCCATTAAAAAGGATTTTCATATGCAGAAAGACTAGAAGCCACTAACATGAAACCTATTCCTCAACAGGCTTTGTTTTCCTCGGGGGGAAAATTCCCGATCTGGCTTGTCTGTATTCCTAATGTACCTGCCACTGCTCAAGCACTGTAGTTCCTCTTTGTCCCTTTTCTAGCACGGTGTGTCTGTCTTTGGGCAAGGCTATGGGACTTTCACGGCACGTCTTGATTGTCACCCAGAGGTGAGATAGTAATACTCTGTTTCGTTTCCATCACGTCTTCTGATGACACGAAATAGTTTCTGGGTTCTTCTGCTCTCAGCAGCTCACTTCTAAGAAAGCGAAATTATGATTTCTTCCGTGAGGTGGCTTTTCGGGTGGAGGTGGAGGGAAGATTTCTCTGTGACATCCCTTGGTCTGACTGCTACAGTCCTAGCCTTCCCCTCCCATCCTGAATCCCTCCTCACCACCCCCGACCAGAAACCTTAAACTATGGTCCACATCCTCCATTTCTTTTTCTTTTTTTTATCATTATTTTTTCCCTTTTTAAAAAAAATATATTTTATTGATTTTTCAGAGAGAGGAAGGGAGAGGGACAGAGAAGCTAAAAACATCGATGAGAAAGAGACATCAATCAGCCGCCTCTTGCACACCCCACACTGGAGATGTGCCTGCAACCAAGGTACATGCCCTTGACCGGAATCGAACCACCTGGGACCTTTCAGTCCGCAGGCCGACGCTCTATCCATTGATCCAAACCGGTTTTGGCATATTTTGTCCCTTTTTTATTGTTGTTATTTAATCTTCACCCAAGGATTTTTTTTTCATTGATTTTTAGAGAGAGGGGAAGGAAGAGGGAGAGACAGAGAGAAACACCGATGTGAGAGAGACCCATTGATTGGTTGCCTCCCGCATGCCCCCTACCAGGCCCGGAGCCTACAATCAAGGTATGTGCCCTTGACTGAAATCAAACCCGGGAAGGACCCTTCAGTCAACAGGCCAACTATCCAATGAGCCAAACCCAGCTGGCGCTCTTTTTCTTTTTAAAATCAACCTCTCTTTCTCTGTATAGGTTCTTACCTCTATTAACATCCTTTAGCTGACCCATCTTAGAAAATAAAAGCTCATAAGCCGGTATCCAACTCCCTGTTACTTCTTCCTCTAGAGTTTGTGTTCACTTTCATTCTTCAATATTTCTCACCGCCTATTCAGTCCTTAGCTCGTGACCATCTGGCTTCTGCCTGCATCTTTTCACCGAAACTACTCAGGGGCGGGTCAAAATGGAACACCACTATCCCAAAATCTAACGGGCATGTTTACTTCTTCTTTAACTGCCCTCCCTGCAGCCCATGAGCACTCTTCTGCTGGCACACCCTCCAAAGTTTCTCCTCACTCCCTAACGCTTCCTCCCTTTTCTATAACAGGCACCTGCTATGGACCCTTAAAGATTCAGTGCAAGGCATCAAACAGACTGTTAAATTACAGTGGGAAGGTTAGGGAGAGGGGGTTATATAAGAGATCAATTGAAGGACTTATATGCATGCATATAAGCATAACCAATGGATACAAGACACTGGAAGGTTAGGATATGCATGGGATGGGGGGCAATGGGAAGATATGTACACATGTACTACATTAAAAAATTTTTTAAAAAAAGATTCAGGATTTATCCAAGATGGCGGCATAGGTAAACACCTACACTGCTACCTCACACAACAATTTCAAAACTACAACTAAAAGACAGAACGGATATCATCCAGAACCACAGGAAAGCTGGCTGAGTGGAAGTTCTACAACTAGAGGGAAAGAGAGGGGCTCACGGAGACCCAGAGGAGCTGCAAAAAGCTGAGGTACGGAGACGAGTGCGCTGAGAGAGCGGGTGCCGGAGTACCTGGCTGGCTTTCTCTGGCGGGAGGGAAACGGAGACTCCCAACAGCATTGAACCCCTTATCCTACGACACTAAACCCCAGATCCAGCCGAAACTCATACAGGGGGAGTTTGGACTGTGAAAAGGGAGAAGTGCACGGAAATTTAGGGGAGCCGCAAAAGATCAAAGGCCTGGTGGCGCGCACAGCACTGCGCGCAGGTGCCGCTGGCTTTCTCGAGTGGGCGGGAGACAGACCCTCTCAACTGCGCCACTTCTGAGTCCACTGGGCCCCTGTTTCGGATGAAACCCTGGAGACCTAGACTCGTGTGGTCCTGGTGCGCAGGGGAGCTGGAAAGGCAGCGGTTAGAGGCACAAGGATGGCTCCAGCCATTACCCAGTCACGTGAGACTCAGGGGCCGTGGAGGGCGGGGCCGACTGGAAGGCAAGGCGGTCCCTGAAGCCCTGAGACTCCACCCTCCCAAGCTCAACAGAGGCTTCTGCGGCTTTGTGTCTGGTATCATAAAGCTGAATTCAACACAGAAGTTTTCCCCCAGCATAGTGAAAATGCCAAGACAAGGGAAGGGATTACAAACAAAAGAAATGGAGGAAAAAAAATGACTGGATATAGAGTTCAAAACCACGCTTATAAGGTCTTTCAAGAATATGCTAGAAAAGATGGATAAATTTAGTGAGACCCAAGAGGAGATGGAAAAGGTCCAACTAAAGATTAAAAAAAGACCAACTAGAAATTAAACATACACTGACTGAAATAAAAAATATTATACAGAGTCCTAACAGCAGACTAGAGAAAGGCAAGGATCAAGTCAAAAATTTGAAATATAAAGAAGCAGAAAGCACTCAACTGGAAAAGCAAGAAGAGAAAAGAATCCAAAAATGTGAAGATAATGTAAGAAGCCTCTGGGACAGCTTCAAGCGTACCAACATCAGAATTGTGGGGGTGCCAGAAGAAGAGAGAGAGCAAGATACTGAAAACCTATTTAAAGAAATAATGACTGAAAACTTCCCACATCTGGTAAAAGAAATAGACTTACAAGTCCAGGAATCACACAGAACCCCAAAGAAAAGGAACCCAAAGAGGACCACACCAAGACACATCATAATTAAAATACCAAGAGCAAAAGACAAAGAGAGAATATTAAAAGCAGCAAGAGAAAAACAGTTCATTACCTACAAGGGAGCACCCATACGACTGTCAGCTGATTTCTCAACAGAAACTATGCAGGCCAGACGGGAGTGGCAAGAAATATTCAACGTGATGAACAAGAACCTACAACCAAGAATAATCTATCCAGCAAAGCTATCATTCAGAATTGAAGGGCAGATAAAGAGCTTCACAGAGAAGAAAAAGCTAAAGGAGTTCATCAACTCCAAACCAGTATTATATGAAATGCTGAAAGGTACTCTTTTAGAAGAGGAAGAAGAAAAAGGTAAAAGACAAAAAAAAAAAAAAAAAAAAAAAAATCTATCAACAAGTGAATCTAAAAAATTAAGTGAATTAAAAATTTGATCAACAGAATAAACTGGTGAATATAATAGAATCAGGAGCACAGAAAGGGAGTAGACTGATAATTCTCAGGAGGACAAAAATCATAAAGCATCAAACAGACTGTGAAATTACAGCAGAAAGATTAAAGTTAGGTGAGGTAGATAAGTGATCAATCAAAGGACTTGTATGCATGCATGTAAGCATAACCAATGATCACAGACACTGGGGGGTCGGGGTATGCCCCGGGGGGACGGGGGGACAATGGGGAGATATGTATAAAAAATTAATAAAAATTAAAAAAAAAGATTCAGTGTAAGTCACTGACTGCGGAGGCCAGACCCAATCTTTTTGGCTTCAGGCTGAGCTAAGGACTCCTCGAGCACCCTGTCTTTATCCTTCTAATGGCATGTACCATATTCTATTAAAATGTGCGTGTTAATTTCTACTTCGGGGAGTATTCTATGTTCATTGCATATAAATTAGAAAATCCAGTGATCATGAAGAAAAAAGTCTGTAATAATCTCAGAACCCTGAGAGGATTACTAGTAGTATTTTGGGTTTTATCATTCCAATGCACATGCATACACACATGTTGATGTAGCCTGCTTTTTTTTTTAATGTGACCAATCGTAAGTATACCTGAAATATTGTTCCATAATCTGCATTATCCTTTTGAAGGCTTTGGTGTAATCACTTTGGGTGTATCTTAATTTGTTTAAAGTGTTCTCTTTTCATGGATATCTAGATTGCTCCCTCTCATTGCTATTTATCACTCTGCCATAAATATCCTTGTACATATATTTAAGGTAAAATTTATTAGCACTTAAAGTAAGTTATTGGGACAAAGGGTATTTATAGTTTTAGGACTTTCATATATTTAACCTAATTAATCTCTAGAAAAATATGACTTCAGTTTATAAGAATGGCTGACCACATACTATTGTAATTGCTGGCTTATTAGCTCATCTTCCTCCCTAAATTGTTGGTGCTTGAGTTTGATGATACTGGAGATTCCTACCAAAGTGTCCAGCAATTATTTGTTGAAAGAACTGATCTGTATGAATTATTCTGTGAGGGGTTCCTTTGTATGTTTTCCAAAGCAGCATATTCATGTCTGGCTTTCCGAGAAATTTTTTCCCAAAGTAAATAAATTAGGGTAGATTTATAAGTGGACTATATTGCAACCATTGCAAATGTCGATGTAGATGGATTTCAATTGCTTACAATATGCTGTTACCCCAAAATAGCAGGCTATAAAATGATATGGTTGATATCATTCCATTTTTATTAGACACACCTGTATGCATAAATTACATTAAAAAAACAAAATTGCGATGTACCATGTTTAATTAGTTGTGTTAAAGGAGTGCTCACAAACCATTTTATACTGAATGAATAAGTAATTTAAATAATCGATTTTACCGGTGACATGTCTCCCATCATTTCTTTTTCCCTTCCCCATGGGATGACAAGAATGACTGGCTGTAATCGCGGCTCAGGCACCCTGTTATAGGATGGTTTATTCAGCTTGTCTTGAGTAACCCCTCTAACCATCTGGTATAAGGCATGGTGCCCATCTGCGTCTTCTTCTGGGGAATGTTGTGAAATAGTACAGATTACTTGGTGTTTTTTGGGGAAATTGGTATCGAAATCCTGGGTATTTTTATTTTTATTAATATGCCTATCTTAACTTGTTGACATAACTCAGGACTGAATATGACTTAATGAAGGCAACAGGAGGCAACTTGGGAGATAGGAAGGCATCGGATGAAATATAACACAACATTGCCACTTTAGGAGACTAGAGAATTTTGTTCTTTGGCATCACCATGGCATAATGAGACTCATGTTATCCGTACTTTCCTCTCTTCCTTTCTGGTAATTTTGCCTTTTTAATTATCAACAAAGTCATCTTTCTTCTGATGGTGTTATGAGACAAACTTTACAAGTTTCAACTTGTGTATCTTTAATTACCAGCTTTATATCAACATAAAACACACTGATTTCTGTTTTGGATTCGATTTCCAATGACATCCTCTCCTTTCCTTTGATGCAACACCAAGACAGCAAGGTGGTTAACCCTATCGCAATGATTAGATATGTCGCCTTTCAGGAAAAACTCTTAAAAATGGCCTCAGATCGCTGGCATCAAGGATATTTCTTCTTTTTATGAAATGCTCAGGAGGTAAAGTATACTTTTCATTTTATGTTTTTCACTTTTTAGGAATTATCTCATTCATGGCCCTAGAACAGTTGAGCTAACCGTAGTAAGCTGTATAATGAAGGTAATTACTAACAGAGAGAGCTTACTGGTATGGTGTTCCTAAAATTGTTCTGTGTGCCTTACATGCAAAACCTAATGTATTATTATTTACTATTTTTGTATTGTTTTTAAATAATTTTATGGACTTTTTAATCTTTCTCTTATGGCCCACGCTTCCTGGATTTGTTCTATGGTGAATAATGAGAACAGCTGTAGAAGCAGAAGTGAAAGCAATAGAATTAGAGGGAGGCAAATGACAGATGAACTTGGCAATGCCCAATCTTGCCTTGAATGCAGTGACAGCTATAACAGAGGGAACACACTGTACAGCATTCTGAGACAAATGAGTCAATTGGAACTTTCTGGGGCAAACTGGGACATATGGTTGTGACCCACAGGTTGAGAACCACTAGCAGGATCGCCTAAGACCATTGGAAAAGGCAGATATTTACATTAAAATTCATAACAGTAGCAAAATTACAGTTATGAAGTAGCAACAAAAATAATTTTATGGTTGGGGTCACCACAACCTGAGGAACTATATTAAAGGGTCACAGCATTAGAAAAGTTGAGAACCATTGCTTTATTTTTATTTATTTATTTATTTATTTATTTATTTATTCCCATTTTTTAATTAATGTATTACATGTATACATATCTTCCCATTGTCCCCCCTGACCCCAATGCATGCCCTCACCCCCCAGTGTCTTGTCCATTGGTTATGCTTATATGCATGCAGACAAGTCCTTTGGTTGATCTCTTATCTACCCCACCTCTCCCTAACCTTCCCGCTGTAATTTGACAGTCTGTTTGATGCTTTACTGCCTCTGAAACTATTTTCTTGTTTATCAGTTTATAATGTTCTTTATTATCCATAAATGAGTGAGATCATGTGGTATTTTTCTTTCACTGACTGGCTTATTTCACTAAGCATAATGCTCTCCAGTTCCATCCATGCTGCTGCAAATGGTAAGAATTCCTTTTTTATGGCAGCATAGAATTCCATTGTGTAGATGTACCATAGTTTTCTGATTCAGTCATCTGCTGATGGGTACCTAGGCTGTTTCCAAATTGTAGCTATTGTGAATTGTGCTGCTATGAACATAGGGGTGCATATATCCTTTCTGATTGGTGTTTCTAGTTTTTTAAGAATATATTCCTAGGGGTGGGATTACTGGGTCAAATGGGAGTTCCATTTTTAGTTTTTTGAGGAAATTCCATACTGTTCTCCACAGTGGCTGCACCAGCAGTGCACGAGGGTTCCTTTTTCTCCGCATCCTCATCAACACTTGTCATTTGTTGATTTGTTGATTGCCATTCTGACAGGTGTGAGATGGTATCGCATTGTCATTTTGATTTGCATCTCTCGGATAATTAGTGACTTTGAACATGTTTTCATGTGTCTCTTGGCCTTCCTCCTGCCTTCTTTAGAAAAGATTCTGTTTAGGTCCGTTGCCCATTTTTTTTATTGAATCATTTATCTTCCTTTTATTAAGTGGTATAAGTTGGCTGTAGATGTTGGAGATTAAACCTTTATCAATGATAACATTTGCAAATATGTTCTCCCATGCAATGGGCTTTCTTGTTGTTTTGGACCACTGCTTTATTGACATTGTTGCCATATCTTAACAACCTCTGCTGGACTTGTTATCTAGGTCTCTAGTTGAAGTCCTGAATTTACAGTAAATAAATTTCAAGGTGATATTCTTAGCAACAGACTAAGAGTTATCATGCAAACTCAACTCCATCTTCCCTGATAGAGGAGGGGATTTTGGGTTGGGAGAATCACTCTTTATTACTTCTAGCTAATTCTGTAGTCCTTCTTGGGCATTGTATTTAAGGAAAAGACACATCTCTGTCTTTTTTAACATTCCAGCCCATTCTGTTCTTATCTGTTCAAATAAAATATTCAGAGGACATGGACATGCAAACATTTCATATCAAGTCAAAGGCTAGAACTGTTTAATCAGTATTATGAAAAGTATATCAAGTTATTGAGTAGAAGGACTAAAATTTGTTCTACTTAAGCTTTAGAGCTCAAGGCTTGGGCTTTCTTGCTGCTGAATTTGAGCGTAGAGGCAAGGAGGGCAACTTGGACTCTTAAGGCTTGGGGACCTTTGCTGGAGTGGAGGGGGGAGGGGAACCAGCTACATTCAATTAGGGACCAGGAGGAGCAGATTGGATCCGCAGCTGGAAGAGATCATCTGTCTGGCAGCTGCAGCTTGATCATCCTGGTGACTGTAACCCAGACAAGCAAAACAGCATGTGGGAGGCAGTCTGCCTGCAATTGCCTGATGCCAGCATTAAAACAATGTCAGGGCTTACGATGTTTGTCATGAAGGAGAGCAAGTTCACTAAAAATAGATCTTAGTGGATTTTTTTTAAGGAAAAAATATAATTTTTACGAATAAAAATTCCTTATTTTTAAATATTTAGGCAGTTTTCTTTTCAAATTTTGCCACAAAAAAAATAATACCATGAGAGGAATCGTTTTTTTTGTGTGTGTTTTTTTTGTTTTTTTTGCTATTTAATAAAATCCTCAACAAAGGATTAATTAAGTTAATTAATTAATTTTTAAATCCTCACCCAAGAATATTTTTCCATTGATTTTTAGAGAGACTGGAAGGGAGAGGGAACAACAGAGAGAAATATCAATGTGAGAGAAACAAATCAATTGGTTGCCTCCTACACGAGCCCTGACCAGGGCCCAGGCCGGGGTTGATCAGAATCCAACCTGGGACCCTTTTCTACAGGCTGATGCTCTATCCATGGAACCAAACTGGCTGGGGCTACATATTGGTTTTTAGAGAGTGAAAGGGAGAGAGAGAAAGAGAAAGAGAGAGAAACATCAATTGGTTGCTTCCTGATTGGACATTGAACCCGCAACCTAGGTATGTGCCCTGATCTGGAGTTGAAACTACAAACTTTTGGTGTATGAGATGATGCTCCAACCAACTGAGCCACCCAGTCAGGGCCTTTTTGGCTATTTCACTTTGGATGTATCCTATTTTTTTTTTTCCCCTTAGGATAAAAATCTAGAATTAAAATTCCTGGAGGGAAAGGTATAAATATATATAATTAAAGTTTTGATATGTAATCAAATGATCTTCTTAAAAACTGTTGCATTCTTCCATGGATTTCCTACCATTTTGATGGGATGCTCAGGGGGCCAAAAGGAGTACTGATAGTGAATTATCCTTCCTGAGCATTGTCTCCTTGCTAAAGCCATAACTTCCTTCCTCTTAGCCTTCTCTTCTGCTTTGTGTCTGCCCCGCCCCCAGCTATGTGAACTCTTGAGCCAAATCAGGACAAATTCCTTTTCTTAATAATTGGAACCAAGAGATAGGAAGTCTAGACACTTAGAGGACGTAACTAGACATATTATATCTTAGAGTCTAAGGTCCTACAGAGTTAGGGAGAAGGGTGGACATGTGGCCAACTTTAGCTGAGCTGAAATGGAAAACCTTTTCTAGGGAGGCATGAAGAGATAGAAGCAAACAACGAACAGCAGAAACCACATAGCTTGAGAGCCAACAGTGCAGACCCATTAGTAGATTCTGTAGTTTCTTCCCAAGATGCTCCTTTGCTTTTTGAAGTTTGCTCTTTGATCCTCATCCAAGACACCTGACTCCAGATAAACTGCAAAGCATTCATTTCAGAAATATCATCATTTGTAGGGCTGACGTTGGCACATTCAGGGTCCAGAGGCCTCCAAACACAGAGAACTGTATTTTCTGAAATGTAAATTAGGACATGTCTGAGAAAAGATTATCTTTCAGGTTGCTACAGTTACATAAAAAATGACCAGACCAGACCTGCTCTTAACTGTTTGAACATATGGGCTTTTATTCATCTAATTTCACTGTGAATTATCTAGTACAGTGGTTCTCCAATTGAGGACACATCAAAATTACTGAGGGGGTAGGGCTTGTTATAACACAGATTGTTGGGCCCCATCCGAAGTTTCTGATTCTGTAGTTCTTAAATTAGGACCCAATAATTTATACAGTGGTACCTCGAGATACGAGTGCCCTAACATATGAGATTTTTGAGATACGAGCCTTCGAGCGAGCGATTTTTGCTTTGAAATACAAGCAACAGTTGAGATAGGAGTCATCGTGTGAATCGGCCGGCTGCACACGACCCACCAGTTTACCTCGACTCGAGTGTCTCATAGTTTCCCACGCCTCAAGGTTACGGAACGAATTAAACTCATATCTCGAGGTACCACTGTATTTCTAACACGTTTTCAGGTAATGCTGATGCACCTAGCTTGGCACCTTACTTGAGAACCATTGCACCAGTAAGGATGTGGAAAAGTCCCTCAGAGAAGAAAATGATACAATTTCTTATCTTTTTACTAGTCACTCTTACTAAGATCTCCTTAGCATTAACCCGTTCCCTTATCCTCTCCTCCCCTCCACTCTCCTACATCCCTTAATCTTCACCCCTTGTAAACCCGTTTTCTCATTATCATGGTCTACCATGGCACTTACCACACTGCGTGGCAACTGTTGTCTCCCCAGACAACTGCCAGAATCCTGAAGGCAAGGACCAGTGCATTTCATGGAACACCTAATCCAGACATAGCAAGCATGAGGAACAAATGTGTTGAGTGAACGAAAAAATGGATGAGAATTTCTTTCTTTTCCTACCAACTCTAGGTGCTTGAAAAAAGTCCATCTCTGGTAGAAGTGATCCCTCCATTCTCTCTGGTAAAATTGGAAGACTGTTGCTTATCTCTTTTTTGATCTTTATTTTTAGAATATAAGTGGTTTTATAGGATGGAATAAAGCATGGGAAAAGAGAGCATGCATATGGGTTTTGTTTTCCTTTTCTTGTATTTCCTTCTTGGTGTTCATCATGTGATACAACTGTGCAAGTCAGTGGAGTGGGTCATCTCCATGATCATGTACCTTCCTGAGGAATGTCTAGCTCATAAAGAGTTTTATTTTGCTCTCCTGTGACTTATAATTTCTGGCTCTGCTTGAATAGCAACACATAACCCATAAAACTAGATTGTTGTTCATTCATGCAATTTCTTGTGACTCAAAGGGATCTTGATATAGTACAAAAAAGGATTAGCATAGGAATTAGCAGTACTGGATTCTAGTCTTATGTTAAGCTTTAATTGGTTGCATTCAAGTCTTTCTATTTTAATTTATTGTTGATAGTATTACACACCTCTCTCCCCGTCCCCTTTGCTCCCCTCCATCTAACCCCTGTGCCATTATAGGCCTTCCCAACATATTTTCTATGTCCATGGGCTATACATATATGCATATAGCAATTCTTTGATTAATCTCTTCCCATTCCCCACCCCATTCCACTACTCCATCTCTTCCCTCTGAGATCTGTCAGTTTGTTCCATGGATCTGTGCCTCTGGACCCATTTCATTCATCAGTTTATTTTGTGCCCTAGATTCCACATCTAAGTGAGATCATGTGATATTTGCTTTTCTCTAACTTCCTTAGCCAAGTCTTTTAATTTGATTGTTCAGTAAAGGCTTTAATAAAAATGCTCTAAATATTCTTTTTAAATCTTAATGCTCTCAACATCTGTGAAGTTGAGACGAATATATTTTCAAGAGTGTGGCATGCTTTCTCAGAAGGCATGGCTCAGTGGTTGAGTGTTGACCTATGAATCAGGAAGTCACAGTTTGATTCCCCGACAGGGCACATGCTCCTGTTGTGGGCGCAATCCCCAGTGTAGGGCATGCAGGAGGCAGCCAATCAATAATTCTTTTTGATCACTGATGTTTCTATTTCTCTATCCCCCTCCCTTCCTCTCTAAAATCAATAAAAAATATTTTTAAAAGATTATAAAAAGAGTGTGACATGCTTTTGCCAAATGATTATTTTTGTACTCAGATTTGGCTCATATGTCCTTTTAGGTGGTAAAGAGATCATTTGATGAAATACTGACATTTCAAAAACTACAAGCAATGCTGTGTTGCAGAGCCTAACCCATGTCTTTGGATCCTTTAGGAGTGAATGAAAAAGAGCATTTAAAGAGAAAGGGACAGTCAGGAGAGATATATTTTGCATTTATTCCCATAAAGAAGGAAGCCAGAGTTCTTGCCTAGGTCTGATTATTTAATTTCAGTGAGCACCAACACAGTCTTTTCTTTGAACATTTATGACGTATTCTATATCTTGTCCTTATGGAACTTCCTGAGCAAAGAGATTGTATGTTTGACTCCTAAAGAAGATAATGTGATCCCAGAAATATGCTACTTGGCATCTGAAGAAAGTCCAGATTTAACATATCAGCACAGTCACTTGCTAACATCTTCCAAGTATCCAGCTGTTATCATTGCAATATGTTCATGTCTCAGTCTTGGGAAGTACAGCTTACAGGGATGTCACAATGGCAGAATACTTGGTGAGAATATTTTTTTCTGCATATTTGACTTGTTCAAGAAAAACAGTTTTGGGGAAGTGATGGGGAGGGTGGAGAAACATATTTTCGGGGTGATGAAGCCACAGCAAATTTCCAGAGGAAGACAAGCTGTCACTTTCTTGACCTTTTGAGAGTCTTTATGAAGTTTTGTTCTTTATTAGTTTGCTAATTCATAGGAATTAAGATCTGATTTAAACATTGGGGTAGCATATCATAACTACTATCTTTTATGGGAACCATATATATATATTTTTTTTTCTTCTATAATTTTTTTTAAATTTATTTATTTATTATTTTTTCCCCTTATTGCCCTCCCCACCCCCCCATACATGCCCTCATCATCCCCCTCTCCCCCCCGCCTTCCCCCATTTCCCTGTATCCACTGGCTATCCCCACACACACATGCATACAAGTCCTTCAGTTGATCTCCTATAGGCCCCTCCCCCCAACCTCCCCTGCCTTCCCACTGTAGCAGGACAGTCTGTTCATTGCTTCTTTGCCTCTGCGTCTGCTCCCCCCGCCCCAACCCCTGATTCTTGTCTTTAAAAACATCTTGCCCCTGTAGGCTGGAAATAAACCCACCAGAGCAAAAGAAAAAATAATTGAGTCCCAATTTCAATGTCCGATAACTTTTAGTCCCAGTTTCAATGTCAGACAGTTCCTTATGTGTACATATCATCCATGGTATCTGGATACTGGACAAATGGTGGCGATGCCAGTCTGACCCTCTCTGGTTTGGTCCTGGGCATCCTGTAGTGATGCTCAGCTGCTAACTGCTCGCATGGCAAGGCAGCGTCATCATCTTTATGGGAACCATATTGAAGGTGACCTTTAAACTTCTTGGCACTGAGTGTGTTCTGAGATATTAACTTATTCTCATTTCCAACTTTTTGAGAGTCTTTACCTTAAAAAAATTAAGGACAAAACAAAACAAAAACACCCTTAACTCAGATGGATTGAGAGATGGCTAATTTGTGCTTCCTTTATATAATATTTCCATTTGGTACTTACTGGGATCTTTAGAAAATCTTAAAATCCTCAAAAGGCCACATTTATGTCAGCAGAAAGGTATTTTGATTCCTGGGTCTATTTTTAAAAACTTTATCAAATTAAAATGTGTGTCAGAAGAACACACATAGCATCAATATAAAGCTAATTAAATTTCCAGATATTGAACCCACTGATGTAACCAGCACTTAGATCAAGAAACCAAACACTGTGAGCACCACTGCACCCCCTCAGGCTCTGTTCTAGGCCCTAAGTCCCCCCCGCCTCCCTCAGTAACCATGATGTTGACTTGTAATGGCACAGACAACTTTTGCCTGTTTTTATACTTTCACTCATATTAAAGATATTCTTCATTATGTACTTTTTCTGTTTGACTTCTTTCATTCAACATGATGCTGGTAAGAGTCAGCATATTGCACATAATTGCTAATCATTTTCATTTTGAGTAATGTGCTAATATACATTATTTGTCAATTTTAGTGTTGATGGAATTTGGGTATTTCTGTTCTTCTAGCCATTATGAAGAGTTTGGCTATGAACAAATCTATTAATAGGACATGCGTTTGGTGAATAGACGCATGCATTTGAGTTGGATGTATACTTAGGAGTGGAATTGTTCGGTCATAAGATATTCATTAGTTCAGTTTTAGTATACGCTGCCAAACAGTTTTTTTTTCTTTTTTTAAAATATATATTTTATTGACTTTTTTACAGAGAGGAAGGGAGAGAAACAGAGTTAGAAACATCGATCAGCAGCTTCCTGCACACCTCCTACTGGGGATGTGCCCACAACCAAGGTACATGCCCTTGACCGGAATCGAACCTGGGACCTTTGAGTCCACAGGCCAATGCTCTATTCACTGAGCCAAACCAGTTTTGGCTGCCAAACAGTTTTCTGAAGTCATTGTACCAATGTGCTGCCTTATCCTTGGTTCTTTTGATTGGTAGTCACGAGATGCAAAGGAGAAGGATGGTTGAATAAGGAGTCCTAATATTAAAACCAGATTATGATAAAGAGTAGAAACTTGATGAATCCACTTTTCATTCTAAAGCAGCGGTTCTCAACCTGTGGGTCACGACCCCTTTGGGGGTTGAACGACCCTTTCACAGGGGTCACCTAAGACCATTGGAAAATGCAGATATTTACATCATGATGCATAACAGTAGCAAAATTTCATGGTTGGGGGTCACCACCCCATGAGGAACTGTATGCAAGGGTCTCAGCCTTAGGAAGGTTGAGAACCACTGTTCTAAAGGCTCTAATCTTTTCTTAACTTTTACTTAACAAAATCCTAAATTCCTGTGCCTCTCTTGCTCAACTGAAGGTGATGCTTAGATGATGTTGCTCTGAGCTTTCTTTATCAGACATGAGGTAGTCTTTTTGTTTTAATGATTCAAGGATTTATTAAGTCATACATGCAAAACATACTGCTAGTTGTGTAGCAAAAGATCAGTAAAACTTATATAATACAATCTTTTAAAAAATATAATCTTTTCAACTGCATTAGCCTAAGGCTCTTTCCTTGGTATTGCTCAAATCTAGGTCTACTGTTGTTGGCAAACATAGACTATCCAGATATGAGATGGTTTAAAATAATTTTTAAACTGTATATATTAATGAAAAATTTTTAAAAAGTGTATAAGAAAGATTATACCTCCCTGATTAGTGAAATCCATTTTTTTTTCTTGGTCTTTCTCCAATTTGTTAGCAGCTTCCACTATACTTTAAAAAAGACCAAGTGTAGTGAGAGAATGACAGACAGTCCTTATTTCAGGCAAAAATGCTTTTCAGTGGGGGAAACAAGATAGCACCTTTGGAAACATCGTGACATATGCCTGAAAATACCTCTAAAGACACTAGAATGCATTTGAGTACTTCTTCACAGCAAGAGCGTCTATTGTAAGGAAAGATACTCATCCAATTGTGTTTGAGCCGTTTTCTTAGAGAAACATTTACTCAACTAAATATTTCTCAATTCTTAGGATATAAGTATGATTGTTATTAATGAACAATTTAGTGATTTTTTAATATGTTGCATATTAGTTTTAGATAAAATACTGGAGTAAAATAGAGTAAGTAAATATTTTAGGTAAAATAGAGTAGCCTGTTGTGCTCTATATGCATAAGTCCCTTAGGTAATCTACAATTACAAAGAGACAGTGCAAGGACTTGGGTCTGAGCATAGAAAAATACCAGATGGCCTGGAAGTCAAGTTAAGACCAGGTGGCCAGAAGGAACAACATCTAAGCTGACTACAAGGATGTTACCACCCTTCATTCCCTTCTCAAAACCGCAGAGGTAGCTGATGTTGAAACTACTAACCCGCATGCGCAGTTGATCAAGGTTTGACTGCTATACCACCTTCCTGGGGTGGTGGTAGTGAGATACATATGCCATCTTGTCCCCATCCCTCCACCCCAACCTCAGGGGAACATAAATACCAGGCAACACAATTGGAAATCAGCTGACCCTGAATAGAAAATTCCCAAGCCCACCTTTTTAACAAAGACTGCCTTTTCACATAAGACCCTTTTGTCCCCAGCTTATAAAAGCAGCCAAGCACAGCCAGCCCCCAGTCACCACAGACTTCCTCTCTGCTGCCTCCCCTGTGCTCCAGCATAAACCTAATACAGTTTCTCAGAAAATGTCCCTGGCGGGGCTCCTGACTTCTATCTTGGGGAACCTAAGGATCCCAAATGCCAGTAACAACAATATTTGATCGTATTTCTTATTTGACTTGAAGGATAATTTTATTATATCCAGGAGTCTTAGAATATACATCTTCAGTTTCATTTTCTAACCAGTTCCTGTGGACATGTCTGTAATTTATTTTGTACAAGTTTTTAGGTTCAGAAAACAATATGTAACTAAACATGGCTTCTTTGGGAAGAGAAATCACATAGATTCCAGAAATGTATTATTAATGTAAGTGGTCTTTCTCTCTATTTCGTCCTCTCTCTCTGTTGTGTGATATGACTGTGTATACACACATATCAAGCATTAAGGTGTGAAGAAGCAAAAGTTTACTTTTGCAAAAGCAATGCACTCTATTGTAGCTCAGAAGACACCTGCGTGCTCAACTCAGATGTTTGGATTTTGTGCAACTTTTCATAGAAGTCAGAGATCAGAGGCGCTCCACGAAGATGATTCTTTGAAACAGAAAGAAGATATGGAAGCCCAACTGGCTCATCTGACAGAGCTCCTAAAATTCATGATTGTTTTTGCAGAATGATATGAACCTTTGCTCTAGAAAACTTAAAACAACTAAGAATGTAATGTTGTGCCATAACTCACATCTCACAGGAAATTCTAGTGTGGACAAGCTTCAGATATGTCAGATTAAAAAAAAAAATACCTAGAGGCCTGATGCACGAAATTCGTGCAAGAGTAGGCCTTCACAGCCCTGGAGCTTCATCTGGAAGGTCATTGGGACGGTTCCGCTGTTTGCCGTTTGGTCGATTTGCATATTATCCTTTTATTATTATAGTTATATGGGGCAAACACATTCTAGTGAGAAAAAACAATCTGTGAAATCTTAAAAAAAAAAAAAACCACCAAGATTTTATTTAAAAGAAATCACAGGCCATCTTTTGGAACTACAGGATTTTATGGGAGTAAACCTTGAGAACTGTTGATTCTACTTTTTCTCCTTGAGGACTTAAATAGAAAGGAAGCAACAAGAATAGAAAAATAATGAATAGTGTGGTGGAAGATGAGGGGGAGAGAATTGCTGAAATATTAAGAACTCTCTGTTGTGTGGAAATCCTTTTTAAAAAATATGTTTTTATTGATTTTAGAGAGCAAGGAAGGGAGAGGGCCAGAGAGATAGAAACATCATTTGGCTGCCTCCTACACAACCACTACCAGAGATCAAATCTGCAACTCCACAACCCTGACATGTGCCCTCACCAGGAATCAAACCGGCGACCTCTTGGTTCATGGGTCAACACTCAACCACAGAGCCACACAGGTGGGGCTGGAAACCCTTTTTAATGAAACCAACGCTTCTGTTTTGATTTAGACTTGGTGGTAGGACTTGCATGTTTGATAATCTTCCTTTTAACATTTCTTTCTTTAAAAAGCAATTGCATGTTCATAGGCAAAAACAGATGAAGAAAAGCACTCTTAGGAATTCTATTTATCTCTCTCTTTTCCCAATGATTTATTGTTGAAAGTATTATATATTTCTCCTTTCTCCCCATTGACCTCTCTCCATTTATCTCTTCATAGTGATGCCGGGACTGCTACTGATCAGAAGCTCGAAAGCATGTGAGGTAGGCTTTTCAGAAAAACCAGTCTCTTCTCTTAAGACAAAATGTTCTGTGAAGTGTATACTCTACACTCCTGCATGACATTAATAAATAGCTTCTTCATTATGTCCATGCACCTCTACTCTGGTGAGGCGACCAGTGATATACAGCAGAGCTGGAAAATCCCAGGGATTTATGGGTAATGACATAGGAGCGTAGGCTACATTGAGCGATGAGGTATGTAAAGAATGATACAGCCTAATTTTTGTTAAGATGCTGCCCAGATAAATGTCTCACTTGGATAAATGCATCTGCATTGGCCGTAATGATAATTGTGCGCAGAACAAATGAAGAGAGAACCCCAACAGAAGGCTCTTGGCACAACCTTGGCAGCTTTCTGGAACGCAAAGCCAGCTGACAGAGAATGTGAGGTGAACTGCTGTGAACTAGAGGACGAGACAGTGTGAGCTTTGGCTCAGCACCTAAAGGTGCAGGGCTGGTGCCCGCTGGAGATATGAAAAGGAAAGAAGTGGTGTGTGTTGATGAGTGAGGAAGGAGAGAAACTTTGATCAGTCTCACAAAGGACTGTTGGTCATCAAAGGTCAGTCCTTGGCTTTGCTTCCTTCCAAGGTCACTGTGTTATGCTTCAAAGTTATGATAGCAGAGGCTTTAATGCACGTATTAAAGCTTATCTCTTGGCCTTTACACTCTTATGGTTATAAATAGGATGCTAGTTATGAAAGTGCATTGAAAACAAGAATGCTGTATGAAAGAGTTATATTAATGTTGGCATCTCTTGAAACATTGAGTACAGCAAGAACTGGTTTTAACCCCTCTCAGAAAGCAGTAGGTTGTGAGGAGGGACACTGTCTTCTGAGATATTAGGATGGAAGGGGCTGAGCTATGCAAATAGGATGAGTTGGGGCCAGTTTGTTTTATTGTGAGGCTTGATCTGCCACTGGGAACTAGATTAAACACAGCCCCAAATCCGTAATGTGGCAGTGAAAGCGGGTGAAATACATGGACTCCTGCTCGCTTTCAGAAAAGTGGATTTAAAATCGTCTACATGGGGTACTGTAGTGGCGAGTCAGAATGCTGCCTCATAATACATAACCCTGAGGAAACCACATGTAGGATTAAACTTGACCTATACAGACTTCACGAAAGGGAGTGAGGAATAGTTGTAAGACACAGAGTAGAGATTTGAGGCAAGATTAAAGGGCTCTTTATTGTATATATTTGAATATATATATATATATATATATATATATATATATATATACACACACACACATACACACATATATATACACACATTTAACCATGTACACATGAAAAATATACAAAAGATTTATACATATGGAAGTATGTATATGTGCATGCATGTTTACACAGTATAATAAAGGTGGCACAATGGCAATATTTAAAGCTTTAAAATAAAATGGAAAAACTGACAAAATCCCTCAGGAGTGATTTTTGGGGGGAACCAGTAAGATTTTTAGTATAGCCACATAAGCCTTTATTTTCCTTGAAAACAGAGGAAACTGAGGCAAACCTTTTATAAAGACATTTCTCCACTGAGAAATAGTGGCAAGCAGGAGTGTCTTCGAGGAGAAGACTTAGTGCAATTTTAACCTCACATTAAAGTTGTATTTTAAGATAATTTTTTGAAAAAAATGCATCCAAGCATGTGAAACTGGAGGCTAATTACTTTATCATGAGTATCCAGTAACAGCATTCTCATTCTTCATAAAATACATGCAATAAGTACGGTAAGGAGATTTAATTATGTGGATGAGTGAAATCATAAAGGACAATTGCTGGTTAGTTGCTTTCCTTAGCGATGCTATCAGGGGTGGTAGTTGAATCATCCTCAAGAAATATGCTGTTCGGCTGCTCTCTTTGGAATTATTCTGGGGACGCAAGGAGGGAGCATACAGACCTGCCTGCACAGATTTTGTAGAATTCCTTATTTTCTGCAATGTGCCACTGCCTCTGGGAAGCCTTCTCTGACTTCACCGGAAGACCTCGTCTATGAGCCTCACACACTTTGCAGATATATCTGTTATGCTTCTCCTCACATGGCATTTTAATAATTATGATTCCATGTGCCCGTTTCTCCTTCCAAACTGGGAGCTCCTGGTTTTATTCCTGCCAATGCCTCGCTCAGGGTCTTGATGCAGGTTTGTGGAATGAGTTGAAAGCCTCTTCTCAGAGAGCCAAAGGCATGAGGTGGTGTCAGTTTTTCCTCTCCAGGTCATCTGAAACAATTCCAGTACCTTAAAAAAAAAAAAGAAAGAAAAAGATTTGCCTAAAGAGATTCCGTCTGTTGACAAACTCTTCCACTTCCTTATTTTCTCCAAATTAAAAAAAAAACAACAACTTCCATTTCCTCCTCTTCACATTTCATCTCATTGGAAAATATCACGTGAAGGGCGTGCTGGACTATTTAGAACAGCAGAGCCGCCTGTGATTCAAGGTTGAACATGGAACGGATCAGTTGTCTTCCGAGGCTGATTGACATGATCAGAAATCTCTGTAAATATGTCTTTTGAATTTCCCCATTTGCTCTCCCCTGGTGTCGGTTTGGGTGCATGTGACAGAGAGAGAGGAAAGGGGAAGTGTTGAGTGAAATAGTCAAACTATCAGGATCCTAGAGCTTTCTCCATGTAAAGAAAACATATCTAATAACTTTCAGATTTTTTTTCTATCATGGCAGATTTTGGCAACCACTTGCCTTCAGGGGTACGTCTCAAAAAGATGTACACTTAATAAAAACCCCGATTTAGAATCATGAGGGGAAGCATTACCCCACATGGACACACAATGTTTAAGGATGAAGGTGAAAAACAAATTTTATTAAAGGACTCATGCTTTAATGAGGAATAAAGCAAAGAATTGAAAAAAAAGTAAGAAAAGAAGTTTGCAAATATCTGTGAAGGGTAAGGGTCAGTTCCACCTTTATAAATAATAAGAAAAAAAATGAAATATTGCTAAGACAACATCTGTCAGTTTGAGAAGAGTGGCAGATCAAAACTGGTAAGACAGTAGTGTGGTGAAGTCTTTGGGGGGGGGAGGGGCTGGGCTAGAAGGGGTTAACGGGGAGGGGGAAAGGTACACATGTATAACTTTCAACAAAAAAGATAAATTAAAAAACCTGAAATGTAAATTACCACCCAGAGAAATAAACCGGATAGAGTGTTCAGCAAGGGTAATACCGAGAGAGGAACCTATGTCTACAAGGAACCGGCATAATTATATTGAAAACTGTCTTCCCTCCCCACCTGCCTGTTTCTTACAGACTAAAGTAAACACAAAAGTAGCACTTAAAGAGACAGGAAGCAGAAAACGAGAGCTTATCATGCACCAAAACGTACATCTAGGTACAAGGAGGCTTTAACTCAGCGGTTCTCAACCTGTGGGTCGCGACCCCTTTGGGGATCCATCTACCCCATCACAGGGGTCGCCTAAGACCATCAGAAAACACAGATATTTACATTACGGTTCACAACAGTAGCAAAATTACTGTTAGGAAGTAGCAAAGAAAATAATTTTATGGTTGGGGGTCACCACCACATGAAGAACTGTATTAAAGGGTCCCGGCATTAGGAAGGTTGAGAACCGCTGCTTTAACTGCAGAGGGGTAAAATGTCACCTCTCTTCGCATGATCTGTCCCTGGCCTCATCTCTCTGAATCATTGCCTGGCTCATTAACCCAGGCGTGTGTGTGTGTGTGTGTGTGTGTGTGTGTGTGTGTGTGTGTGTACATACAGATATACATATATTTAGGATGACAGTTGTGTGCTACAGAGACGGAACCTGAGATAAAGACCAAGAGTTAGAGAGTGAGAGAAACATAGAAATGGAAGAGGTATTGATCCAGAGTTTTCTCCACAATGCATTGATGATGTCTTTGTGGATCTACAAAGGATAAGAAAATGAAGGGCCAAATGGTTTAGTGCTGAAGTTCCTAAGCACCGACTTACATTTCTGAGATTTATTTTGAATATCAGGCTTTATGTCAACATTTTTTTAATCACGTTTGGCTTACAGACTTGCACTGGGATTTCCTGTCATTTTTATCTCCAGTTCCTCCAAATATAGGAAATGTCCATAATTTGTAGACAACAAGTCTTATGAGATACTGTGACAATCTGGATAAAAACCACTGCATTGGGAAACAGATAGCTTGGCATCCAAGTGTGTCATAAGAAGATTCTTCTCTTAGATTTTCATTGCCTCTACGTTTATTTTCTTTATTTGATTTAAGATGATCCTAAGAAGAACATAACCTAAGTTATCAATATGATAATTAATGTCTAGCTATTATTTTATTGGACTTGGGGCCCTTTCCAACCTTATAGCACAGACTTTCTTTTCATAATTTTATAGATAAGGAAACCAATAAATTTTTTTTAAAAATATATGTTATTGATTTTTTACAGAGAGGAAGGGAAAGGCAGAGAGTTAGAAACATCGATGAGAGAAAAACATCCATCAGCTGCCTCCTGCACACCCGCTACTGGGGATGTGTCCACAACCAAGGTACATGCCCTTGATGGGAATTGAACCTGGGACCGCTCAGTCCGCAGGCCAATGCTCTATCCACTGAGCCAAAATGGTTTTGGTGGAAACCAATAAAATTTAAGCTATTTTCCGAAAGGCTCGCTGTGAGCCAGCTGAGTACGACCCCTCCTGAGTCATCTCAAGCTCCCCAGCTCCTGGGTTGGTGTCATGCAGTCTGGAACTTTGGCTGATGGGAATGGCAGTCATGGACAGATAGGATCGTTTCCACTTAAGCTGATTACAGCTTTCATTTCATATTTAATTTCATGTGTGTTTTTCCCTTTAGTACATTCCAACTGCAGATCTGGAAAGCTCTTTCTCGGTAGACCAGCTTGCCAGAGTTTATGCCTGAAAGCAGTTTTAGGATTCGTTTGCAATATATGCGTACTTGTAGGCACCATCATTTAACCTGGACATGTGACCCCCTGTTCTCTATTTTAACAAAGATAGCATGTCACAAAGATGATTTGATGGTGGAGAGGGCATGGAGCTGTTGTTCCTAAGTGCTTTGATCTTGGAGTTGAGCAGCATTTGACCTTCAAATCAGAGCTCTTGTAGTCTTTTTAGGACAGTCTTCGTGGGGCATAGAGTAGAGAGCAGAGACGCTGGCTATTGAGTGTGCTACAAGTGAGAGCTGAGTAGGGCTGATGGACTGTTAATAGAAGTAAACATTATTTATGAAACTTTTAAGATGTAGGACTTCTCAGTTTTTGTAGTTTCCAACTGCAAAAATGAAGCTGTTCTCTGCTCCTTTTCTGCTTGCCTCCCTTCTAATCTTTGCCAAATCCCAGGTGGTGATAGCGGACAGTAACATTTCTTTCCTGACATCAGAGGTGGTTGTTGTTAGCCTGGAGAAAAATCCATGGGGGTACTCCTAGCCAAAGCCAATCATCATCTTCTCTCTTCAGCTTTGATTCTAGTTTGCAAGACACACACAGTCACTGTTGAGTTTTACAGACTCACTCAGTTGCTTACCTTCCATGTCAATGCCCCCAGCCTGGTGTCCAGTGATTATGAGTCTGGGGTCAAGTGACTTGATGTAAAATTATGACAGTCTTTTTAAAAAATCCTCACCCAAGAATATTTTTTTTCATTGATATTTAGAGAGAGTGGAAGAGAGAGGGAAAGACAGAGAGAGATAGCAATGTGAGAGAAACACTTGGATTGGTTGCCTCCTGCATGTGCCCCTACCAGGGCCCAGACTGGGAGGATCCTGCAACCAAGGTATGTGCCCTTGACCAGAATCGAACCCGGGACCTTTTGGTTCACAGGCTGACACTCTATCCACTGAGCCAAAATGGCTAAGGCGATTATGACAGTCTTGTTGCTCCTCGCCAGTGACTTGTCTGGATGCACCTGTGATCTTGTTTTGGAAAATATGTGAATAAATACCAAGTGTGAGTGAGCAGAGAATGAGCCTGATAACATCATTGAGTCCCTGATTCCGTTTTGGGATGGTTTCTCCCTAGTCTTCTTGTTAAGTAATGTCCTTGTGGTTTAAGCCCCCCTGTCGAGTTTACTGTTACTTGTGGTTAAAATGATTTCTCTTTGATAGGCTAGTCTAAAAAGGGATTGTATATTACAGCTCACTTTTCATAACTTTCAATTTCAAACTAAAGAACTCTTACCCTATAATTAAAAGGACAATTCATTCACAAAGCAAATGGCATAATCGATACCCAAATCAATAGAGAATACACGTGGATATTATGCGGAGAAACTGTACAAGAAATTAATTTAGCCAATACATAATGCATAAATGTGCCTTATTTAGTTCACTGCCAATTATCTGTAATCCATAGACTCATCCAAGCTTCATTAGCATCCTCCTATATCATATTAGTATCAGTATTTGGGACACATTTTGATATGCCAACCTTTGGAGGTCAGTTGAACTATTGATGCCTGCATAACGCAAGGACATGTTTCGATATATTCAAAATAATAGAGCACTGGGAGAGGCAAATGCGAGGGTGAATTCTGGAAAATCAGACCCTAATGGAACAGATTCTTTAGAGTTCTTAAGGTATCTGTGGTCCGATGGGTTGGTAACAAAGGGCATCTATCCTTTCTCGGCCCAACTTTGCCCTCTGGTGAAGACTAAGGGACCAAGAACATCGAGGCCGTGGGATGATGTGCAGGAGGAAGACCGTGGGAGGCTGGAATTGACCATTAACCAGAGATAGCATCTAAGCATGGAACCTCCATGAGATGGATGTTTTCTCAAGGGCAGCTGGCAGAGCGCTCAGGAATGTGTGGCATCACACAGTAAATAGGCAGGCCGGCGGCTCCCCAGCGCTCCAGTGCTGAACCCACAGTTGCCCCTGGGCCAGCACATTCTCATGGCGAGCGAGCGAGCCCATGTTGAAGGGATTATCAGAGGAAGGAGGTTATTTTCCCAGTGACTCAGAGCCAGCTGTGAGGCCTGCAGCTTCTGCTCCCCTCTCTACCTTGGCACGCCCGCAAGTGGGTGAAGTGCTTTTCCTGAAACGGCCATCGCTATTAAACCCATTAGCTGGAAACCGAAATGTTTCCCTAATTGTTTAAAGTCTCGTTGCGAAAGGGAAGTTGCTATTGATTGGAATATGAAGGGAAACGATCCCAAGTTCATCATTCTTTTCCTTCTTATAAACACAGTCAGAGGAGACGGATACTCAGAGTCACCAGATTTGCTTCTCTAAAGACTTTCTTTCGCCACTCAGATCTCGTCTGCATTTCTTTGGGCTCCAGCATGCTCCTTTTTTTTTTTTTTTTAAATGGTCTTGTATTTGCTGACTACCTTCTCTCCAAATATTTTTAGGGCCTCTCTTATGGGCTCTGGATATTTTCCTTGTCTTCAATATTTTTATTCATTTTCGATTATTTTTAACAGCAGGTCTTTGAAAAGCTACTCTACCTTTTAAAAGTTAGTTGGCTGAGACTGACCTATTTCAGAAGGAAGGGGTGAGGGCAGGAAGAGATTAACCACAGAATTTATATGCATGTATGCAGAACCCCTGGACACAGGCAATAGTGCCATGATGGCCTGGGGAGAGGGTGGGGGCAGAGAGGAAGAGTTAATGGGAGGGCAGGGAAAGAAGGAGACATCTGTAACACTTTAACCAATAAAGATAAATTTAAAAAGGGAACCAAATATCTAATAACATGTCTGATATATTACAAATTAAGGTAGTTGGCTGGGCCGTACTCTGGGAATACGGTAACTTTTCCTTTCACTCCAATAGCCACTGTGGGCACTCACTTTTAGCCATTGCCCAATATTTGGAATCCCGATGACACATTTCATGGGCATGGCCTTTAGCTACGTACCCTCAGTTCCTTAAACGGTGTCTGACACTTAGTGAGCACCACTTAATATTTCTTGAATGAATGAATGAATTCAGGTGACTTATCAGAAACTCAAACCTTGATCAAATAAATTGAACCAATCAAAAACCAGTCACACCCTAGCAAGTTTGGTTCTGTGGATTGAGCATCGGCCTGCGGACTGAAGGGTCCTGGGTTGAATTCTGGTCAAGGGCACATGCCGGATTGCACACCCAAGCCCCAGTGTGGGCATGCAGGAGGCAGCCAATCAGCGATTCTCTCTCCTAACTGATGTTTCTATCTCTCTTCCTCTCTGAAGTCAATTTAGAAAACTGTATATAAAAAAAGCCAGTCACAATGGACTCTGCTCTGGTTAGACAGTATCTAATTTGGTTCAGACTCAGCTTCCTTGATGCATATTTGCTTCTCTCTTCACTGAATCAAGAGTGTGGGACAATTTCTGGGCAAAGAAAAAAACACAGTTTTCACTGAAGTTTTTTATAATTACAAATCCTAACAAATATAACATTACCAATTAATATGCTTTGTAATTGTGATATTTCTGAAAGGGATAAATAGACATATATTACTAAGCCTTTTGTTTTATAGAATGCGGCTACATTATCCACATTAAAGGAAATTGCTTATAGGAAACTTAAACTAGGAGACTGCCGGACCAGCGCGTTTCACAGGGATAATGAAGGCAATGGAATAGGCTGAAGACTGGATTGAATCAGGTTGCAATAGTGCACTTGGCAGGTCGTATTTAATTTCTCCTTAGCTCATTAATTATCCATCTTACTGCATTGAGCGAAATTACTATATTTGATCATATAAAATTGAATTCGTTTTGATGATCATGATAAGGCAGAGTCTATAGAATATCAGGTTTGTACTGCCTTCCTGTGGTGTGACATTCACCACAGATACTGTGAGTTCCCCAAGTGCTTTAAATTATGTGGTGGCGTTGCTGCCAAAATACTTAAAAGGAGGATAAATTGAGGCCAATTTACTTATTTCAGTTTGACGCTAATTTCGTGGGAATCAGGATGGCCTATTACCCAGGTTCTAATAATAAAAATCCAAAAGATTAAAAAAATTTAAATTAGAGTTGACATACAACATTATTTTGGTTTCAAGGGTACATCATAGTCATTAGACATGTACTATAACAGATGAAGTGGTCACCCTGATGTCACACTTAACTATTACAATATTATTGGCTACATTCCCTATGAAAAGACCAAGGATTTCAGTGTGATCTTTGTTTTATACAGTGCTTAGTGTTGAACTCAGATACCCTGGGCTCCCGTGATTGTGTTTGAGCTTCGTGCACTGGATAATTCTGTAGCCTAATAAATCTAGAGAGTCAAATTAGCTATCTTTTTGGCTCTTTCCTAGAAACAATTCCTAGAAAATAATGGAACATTTGGCCAAAAGATTAATGCAATGTAGTTTGATCCAATTGTATGACTATAGTTCTAGTTAGGTGCCTTGAATGACACTTTTATGTCCGTTTTCCTTGGTGTTAGTGATGCAGGTGTGAGTCAAATCTGGTTAGGTGGCATACATTGAGTACCTATGTCCTGGCACTGTTCTCAATGGGAGGAACTCATTTAAGCCTCACAACAACCCTGTGGAATAGGTGCTAATACTGTCTTCATTCTGTGAATGAGGAAACCGAGAGAGAAGTCACACAGAGTAAGGAATTTGAAACTAGGAAATCAGTCTGCAGAGCATGTATTACTAGATTGCCTTAAATACCTCCTCAAGTCTTAGAATGTCCAAAAGTGTCAATGGAATCCGAAACATCTATTTCAGACAAGGATTTTGAATATTATGTTTGTTTTTTTAAAAAATATATTTAATTGACTTTTTACAGAGAGGAAGGGAGAGAGGTAGAAAGTCAGAAATATCGATGAGAGAGAGAGACATCGATCAGCCACCTCCTGGACGCCCCACAGTGGAGATGTGCCCGCAAGCAAGGTACATGCCCTTGACCGGAATCGAACCTGGGACCTTTCAGTCTGCAGACCGACACTCTATCCACTGAGCCAAACCGGTCTCAGCTGAATATTATGTTTTATAACAGAAAAATTCCCTATACCATGAAGGTGACTTTATCTTTTCAGAAACTGTATGTATATATGTATGTATGTATGTATGTATCAGTATATATCTATCATCTACCTATCTATTCTATTTACTCTTGAAGGCAGAATCGTGTCTACTCAAAGACATCTGTGTCCTAATCTCAGGAGTCCATGGATATTTTATGCTACATGGTAAAAGGGAATGAAGTTTGCAGATGGAATTAAGATTTATAATTGTCTAGCCTTAAAATAAGGAGATCATTCTGGATTAGTTAAGTCCCTGAAAGTGGAACTGGGAGTCTGAAGAAGAGTCAGTATTAGAATTGTGAAATATGAGGGAGATGTGACCAGCCACGGCAGGCTTTACAGAAGGAAGCCACAAGCCTCGGTAGGATTAGGGGCAGCGGTTCTCAACCTGTGGGTCGTGACCCCTTTGGGGGTCCAACGACCCTTTCACAGGGGTCGCCTAAGACCATGGGAAAATGCAGATATTTACATCATGATGCATAATAGTAGCAAAATTTCATGGTTGGGGATCACCACCACATGAGGAACTGTATGCAAGGGATCGCGGCCTTAGAAAGGTTGAGAACCACTGGATTAGGGGCACCTTTTAGAAGTTGGAAAAGGAAAGGCAATGGATTCTTCCCCTGAGGCCTCCAGAAAGGATAGCAATCCTGCTACATGATGATTTGGCCCAGTGAGACCTGTGCCAGAATTCTGACCCGAAGCACTGTCAGATAATAAATCTGTGTTGTTACACATCACCAAGTCCGTGGCAATTTTTACAGCAGCATCAAGGAACTGATACACAGACTTACTTTTTACTGTAAGTGAGGTGTGGGCAGTTTCTCTGGTGGGGCTGAGAGACAGGGCTTGGGGATAAGAGACAAACAATGTCAGGGTCTCCGTGTCAATGAGGAACTGACTCAAGAATTTTTTTATTCAAAAGCTGGTTTTTAATTAATTGCTATTATGTCAGTGTTTCCATCCTCAGAGGCATCACTGTTAGCAATTCCTGTGTGTCTGCAGAGGTTTTTCACGTGTATATGGGCATACACCTATGTAGAGTTTCTTCTCTTCAACAATAGTAGCATATTGGACACACTGCACCTTTGCATCGCATATATCGCACCTCTGCACACATTTCCGTATTAAATTCAGAAAAAATTTCATGGTTGTAGAAAAGAAGCAAAACAAAATGTTAATGAAATTGGAGGGAAGGGAAGTAGGCATGATTTTCTACATTTCCTAGACGTATTCCTATGTGGTCACACAACGCAGGTGCTCAAATGTTTATTTAATGAGCTAATGAATGCATTTTGAATGGCTGGGTATCTAAATGAAGATCCCATTCTCAGGCTGTGAGTTTCATGTAGAAATTCCCGGGAAGAGGGCATAATTACCCGAGATCTGACTGAAACTTGGCTCTTAGATCTTAGAGTTCTGATCTTTGAAACCTGGGTGGGAATTGTAGGCGGTGAAGACGAAACCCACCTGACATTTCAACATTACAAGTGTGTCTCCGAGATCAGGAGACTCGACTACACCTTTAGTAGGAGTTCTTTTGTGGGGGAAACCACAGGAATGGGGTAGTTGATTTTATGATTGAAGAGGCCAGCCCATAATTACAAACATGTATGTTTGAGAGCTGTAGCTCTTGGGAACCCACCTGCTCTCTCTGTCAGTATTGAAGGGTGTGTATGCTCTAGACCAGCGGTTCTCAACCTTTTTTAATGCTGTAACCTTTTAATACAATTCCTCATGTTGTGGTGACCCCCAATCATAAAATTATTTTCATTGCTATTTCATCACTGTCATTTTGCTACTGTTATGAATCATAATGTAAATATCTGTGTTTTCTGATGGTCTTAGGCTCTACAGCAGCGGTTCTCAACTTGTGGATCGAGACCCACAGGTTGAAAACTGCTAGCAAGGCCACCTAAGACCATCGGAAAACAGATATTTACATTATGATTCATAACAGTAGCAAAATGACAGTTATGAAGTAGCAATGAAAATAATTTTATGGTTGGGGGTCACCACAACATGAGGATCTGTATTAAAGGGTGACAGCATTAAAAAAGGTTGAGAACCGCTGCTCTAGACAGAGATGCACCTCTGTAGACACCATACCCTTCAGATCATTTCTTTTCCAACATGGGAAATTGTTACTACAATTGTATAGGAACAGTTGCTTATTCTTACTGAAATATTTTACGTGTCTTCATTTTCTCCAAGTAAGGTGAAGTGATAAGAAATGATAATGAGGTTAAATACCCAAAGTGACCAACCTCTGAGCTTTGGAAAGTTTGGGCAGGAAGTCATTCTTCCCATCCTCAGTGTCTTGGCTTGGCTGGGATGAGCGGTGGGTTTTGTGGGACTTTGGATGTAGCGATACTGCTTCAGGTCTCAGGTGAGGACATTTAGTATCAGGTTGGGGAGAAGGCTTTTCATCTCCCGCTTTGGCTCAGAGCCCAGCTGCTATCTGTCATCAGAGGACGGGAGACAGCATCTTCTCGAATTCTCACAATGAACATCCTCGGCAGTGGCGGCTGGGATCTCTTCAAGAAGCTCTGGAAGCCGAGACCGGTGTGGCTCAGTAGATAGAGCGTCGGCTTGCGGATTGAAAGGTCCCAGGTTCGATTCCGGTCGGGGGCATGTACCTTGGTTGCGGGCACATCTCCAGTGTGGGGTGTGCAGGAGGCGGCTGATCGATGTCTCTCTCTCATCGATGTTTCTGACTTTCTATCTCTCTCCCTTCCTCTCTGTAAAAAAATCAATTAAAAAAAAAAAGAAAAAAAGCTCTGGAAAGCATGGTCACACATGCATGCTCACACATACCATCATATCTTTCTGTAAATTCTCTCTATAGTGGTGCCTTGAGATACGAGTGCCCTAACATACAAGATTTTTGAGATACGAGCCATCGAGCGAGCGATTTTTGCTTTGAAATACGAGCAACATTTGAGATAGGAGTCATCGCGCTTATCGGGCCGGCTGCACACGACCCACCCGTTTACCGCGACTTGAGCGTCTCATAGTTTCCCACGCCTCAAGGTTACGGAACGAATTAAACTCGTATCTCGAGGGACCACTGTATTTTACATAAACTGACCTTACCTAGACGTATTGTTTTGTGCCCTTGTACCTGGTTTTATAAATTAAAAAGACGAAATTGTCACTAAAATAAAAAGGTCTTAAGGGTTGACCATGATAATAATGTCAAGAATTAACATTTATTGAGCAATTACTAGGCCAGGTACTGTGCTTTATGTATATTTGCTAATTAATCTTTACAGTTGCCCAACAGAGGCTCAAAGGCACTTCACAGAGTAAGGAGCTTCTTGTCCATAGATGTTTACAAGCAGAGGTAGCGGCCATCTGCCCCAGATGTTGTAGAGAAGATGTTTACTCTGAGGGGAAGTTAGAGGAGATGATTGCCAGAACCTTTCCAAGTGTAAACACTGACAATTCCGCCACTGAAGCTCAAGCGCAGGGTTGAGTAATTGGAGTGTTCACCAACGTTTGTCAGGGATCGATGAAAATGTGAGCTTTTCTCTGGCTGGGTAGTGGTTGGTACAGGTGAGCAGTGGTAAGGGGGTCATTGCATGCTGCTCTTGTTTTTTAGTTTTAAAAACTTTAAATTGATTTTGGAGAGAGAGAGGAAGGGAGATATAGAGAGAGAAATATCCATCAGCTGCCTCCTGCACACCCACTACTGAGTGTCAAGCCCGAAACCCGGACATGTTGTTGCCCTGACCGAGAATTGAACCAGCCACCTCTTGGTGCAAGGGATGGTGCTCAGCCAACTGAGCCACACCGGCCAGGCCATGCTGCTCTTGTGGAATGGAATCAAGCTCAGAGTGACCTACTGTGTCTTTTAGACACAGTGTGTGGCCATGATTCAACCCAGCTATTGAGCAAATTGGAGGTCTATAAAGGAGAAGCTCTGTCCTTTTTTTTAAGGAACCCTGAGACTTCTTCAAGTTAAAAATTGGCATCCAAACTTTTAAACTTTTCTTTAGTTTTTTTTCCCCTCTGAGCTACAATAATGACATAAAATGCAAATTTAGGTCATCCAGATGTCTTTTAAAAAATCTTTATAAAAGTTTATTTGAGCTAAACTAATGACATATGCCAGGGAACAAAAGCCCCCAGTTGTCTTGTAATACAGCTGGTGTGATCGCACTAAATGGATGCTTGCTGAAAAAATGTTATCAGAGGAGTAGTCTGTTAATTTCTTTATTAATTCACCAGTGATTTATTTGTCGGGAACCATTCTAAATGCTAGAAAAAGAAGCATTAATCTTTTTACAAAAAAATTCCATTTTATCTTTATTATGTTTCCCAATGATAAAAGATTAAAAACAACAAATAGAACCATTAATCTTTACAAGGGGACTCACACGAAGAAACAGCACCACTGAATGTGATATCGATGCTATGGTGAAGATTAGAGCCCAGTGTGGCAACACAGCGGAGGCATGGCTTTTAGGGATGGAAGTGCCACAGTGGCAATCATGATTCAGCGGGGTTTTGAAGGATGCATAGGATCTCACCAAGCAAAGAAGAGAGAAGAGGTATCCAGTGAGGTGATATTCGCTGTGCCTTGAAACTAAGAGAGAATTGCACAGCGCAAACCCTGGGGATATTCAAAGTGTCAGCAGTGGTGGTGGTGATGGCGGGATGTGTTTATGCTAGAGTAGTATGGAATTGCGTGTGGCGGTAGAGTGGTGAGAGATCAATTGTGTCATCAAGAAGCTGGAAATTGAGAGAGGATTTTCCATAGAAGCTAGATTGAGCATTATTATTTTTTTAATAGACCTTGACCCATAATTTTAATATGTTTTTATTGATTTTTTTACAGAGAGGAAAGGAGAGGGATAGAGAGCTAGAAACATTGATGAGAGAGAAACATTGATCAGCTGCCTCCTGCACACCCCTTACTGGGATGTGCTCGCAACCAAGGTACATGCCCTTGACCGGAATCGAACGTGAGACCTTTCAGTCCGCAGGCCAAAGCTCTATCCACTGAGCCAAACCGGTTTCGGCTTGACCAATAATTTTAAATGATAGACATGGTTATTGATTTTAGGGACCTGTAGGGGGAAGGAATAGGACCTCCAGGCCAGCAATAGTTAGAAATTTGACTTTTTTTTTTTTTGTCTGAACGAAAGTAGGGAGCCTACCTGCTAACATCTGGAACCGCAAGCAGTTGCTGCAGCTGAAACTGAGTGTCAGTCTTCACTCAAGGCAACAAAGAGGATATTGTTTCTTTGTCAGCCACTTCCGCACACACAAGATAGTGATCACCATTGAGGTGTCACCTGTGAATATAAATGGAGCTTCCTGCTGAGGCCTCAGAGGCGCTCATTGGGTGAGCCCCCAACTGTGGGCTCTGTGACTTCTCCCCGACAGAGACTCAGCCAAGCCATGTCTGTCTGTGTGCGGCCCAAGCACTTCCTTTCCACCCAAGACCGTGAGAATCTTTAGGGCAAGGATCACACCCTAGATTAGTGGTTCTCAACCTTCCTAAGGCCTTGACCCTTGCATACAGTTCCTCATGTGGTGGTGACCCGCAGCCATGAAATTTTGCTACTGTTATGCATCGTGATGTAAATATCTGCATTTTCCGATGGTCTTAGGCGACCCCTGTGAAAGGGTTGTTCGATCCCCAAAGGGGTCGCGACCCACAGGTTGAGAACCACTGCCCTAGATTCTCTCTAGGATTCTCTGTAGGTTTGCTTTAAAGGCTGGCTGAGTGAATTCCAATCATGAGCCGCCTGGAGAACCGGTGGATAGTGTGACCTTGGGTTTCACCACCAACTACACTCACCCTCCTTGTCCAGGCTGACATTGACGGGCCCTGACATTGCTTCTGTGAATGGTTAGGAAAAACATGCAGCTGGAGACCAATACTCCCAGTTCCCTTGTGTCAAACCCCAGAACAACAGTCATTTGATTAATGAAACCAGTGGTTTAATTAAATTGCCAAAGACTTTCTTTGGGTGGGCTCATCTCTCTTGCAGACATTGGTAGGGACCTACTGGGCTCTCTGCTCTTTAAACTGAAGAGCACCCCTCACTATACGCTTCTCCAGCATGATCTCCAGCCTGTGTCCACACCTAATTTTACCCATCTCTTTGCTCATTCCTTGAAGGTCTTGGCCTCTGAGGTTGGTGATCACTAAATTTATCTGTGCCAAGGTGCTGAAGTCCAGAAATTCAACTTGAATTTTAATAGAGTCTTAGTGGAAACAGGAGAATTGATCCAAAAGAGAGAGAAAGTATCCTGAGATTTTTGATCTTTTCCATATCAGGTCGCCTTTTGGGGTCTAGATTCCAATTTTTATTATCAGAGACAGCTCAGAGTAACTGAATCTGTCTCTCTAAACATCTTCAATTTTACAGGCTTTTCAAGAGAGAAACAGTCAGATATAAGCAATTCTCTGAAACCAGATAGAAATTGAGGATAGTAAAATGATTCCTTCTCCCACCACTGGCTGGGAGTTTTTTTTGTTTTTTGTTTTAATCTACAGCAGGACTAATTGTGAATGAAATAAAAGACATCAAAAGAATCTTCCTAATTAGCTTAAATACTGATCGTTACCATCAGAAAATGAGTCAGCCTAAAAACACACTTAATTGCACTCTTCCTGTGTTGTGGGAAGCCTGGAGATTGAAGAACTGTATAAGGAGAGAAGGAAAGGATAGGTCATGGGGTGATCATCATAATGAGGAGATGGTTTCGCCATCACTGATTTTGGCACATGAGTGAATGCAAAGCTTTTGACACCCAGGAGGCTGGCAGTCTTCCCCACACAGCCTATATGTGAGTGGCAAACACCATATTAATCCTCCTGTTGGCAAATGGACACCGAGGAAATGGAAATTATAATAACTCCTAGAGGCCTGGTGCATGAAAATTCAGGCACTGGAGGGGGAATTCTCTCAGCCCAGCCTGCCCACTCTCACAGTCTGGGAGCCCTTAGGGGTGGGAGGAGACCTGGTGATCAGGGGAAGGCAGCGCCCCGTCACACCTCTGCTGCTGCCACTGCTGGCAATGCAAGCCCAGGCCAGCCCTGGTTACCTGAGCCTCAGGTGGCCTGAGGCGGCTGAGCAGCCACCATCTGAGGTTTGCCTGTGCCTCATGCTGGCCCTGGGTGGCTGGTGGGAAGGAGGATACTGGGGGACTCTGGAGGGAGATGTGCTGAGCCTCTAGGCCCAGTGGGGTTGGGCCCAGCCTTCCCGCATGCTTGCCGCCTTGGTGGGGCTGAGGGGACTAGGTGCCACCATCTTGTGGCCTTGGCTGCCACCATCATTGAGGACTGGGCAGTCAATTAGCATATTCCCTCCGTATTGGCTGTGGGCGGCACCATCTTTGATGGTGGGGCAGTCGATTAGCATATTCCCTCTTTATTAGAGACCTTGGTGCCCTGTTTCTCTTGCTGTGTTTTCAGCTCTCCATGATGTTCCTTTCTGATTGCACAGTTCTCCTCAAAACTTTTCTTTGGCCAAAGGTGTGTCATTAAATATTTATATGTCTGTGTGAATGTTAATAGTTATCTTCCTTCTAGAGGGCACTTGACTCTTAATTCTTTATCTCTAATTATGGTATAAACATTTTTGAAGGGGCTCTCTTAAACCCTAAATGCCTAAAGGAATTAAAGACATCAGTAATTAGCATAAATCTGGTAGAGGAGAGAGTAAGAGGAGAACAAATTCTTTCCTGATACTCCCAAAATCCCACAGGTGAAATAGCAGAGAACAACTGAATTTCTTCTGAAGATGCAATATGAAACACTGATGGATTTGTACGTTAACCCAAAACAATCATTTCATGGAAGGTAGATTATTAAAGAAAATCACTTGAGAACAATGTGTTGCCTAGTTTGGGGATTATTGATTAATACAATGAATGTCTTAGTTCAATCTAAATATAATAAAAACAGCTTGTGTGTCATCACATATTAAATTATTCCTAATTATATGACTTAGGTAGGGGTTCTTAATCTTATTAGTGCATTGAACTTTTGAACATTGTTGTGAAGTCTTTGGGTCTCTTCACAAAATAATATTTTTAAGGCATAAAATCAAACACTTAAAAATTCACTGAAAGCCAATACTAATGAAAGACATTGATCAATATTTTCAATTGTGATATGTGCTTTATTAATCTATCAAAAAGAGAATCTAGAGCACAGACTTAATGACCGCATAACCTGATAGTATGAAACACAAATAATATTCTAAGGTATTGGCGACAACTACACTGTGGAAATTAAAATATGTGAGATTTCTAATGGAGATGGAATGACAGGTACCTGAATTCCCATGGCAACCAGTCAATATTTATGCTAGAAGGGAATGCTGTGTTTAATGAGATGTTAGTGAAAGGCTGTCGTGGATTTCTGGCGTAATAGCCTGTCACTGTCTGGAGTTGTATGGTGTTGCAGAGGGAACACGGCCTTTGAATCACAGCTCTGAGTTCAAGTCTCCCAGGAGACTACTTCCAGCGTGACTCAGCTCTTTTCCTTAACCTTTTAAACACTTGTTTGCTTATTTGTAAAATAGGGACAATATTGAACTCTTCATGAAGTTATTGAGCAGATCGAATGAAATAAAGCCTACTTAACATCAAGCCCAATGTCTGTCTTAAAGTCTGGGTTTTTCCCTCTAATAGTCAAAGTGGGGAAGGAGAGTAGGTAACGTGATTTAGGAAGATTAGTTTTGTTCTACGTAATTTGCTGCCTGAGGCAAGGGTGGTATATTAGTTTCAAAAGAATTGGAGAAGGAAAATGCATAGGAAAATGTATTCTATTTTGTGCCTATACAAACCAAGCCATGACTCTCGCTGGCTACTGGTAAAACTTCAAGTCTGTACAATTCAAATCGGTTCTCAGGAATTAACTTATCAAAACGCAACTAAAATTCCAGTGAAATCAGATAACATTTTGGGATTGGTAGGACAAGCTTTTCTGGTTGTGATGCAATGAAGATTTATTTGGGTTCTCATCTCCTCCCATGAAGAACTGAGAGAAGGGTGACATGCAGGGAAGCCCTGTCTGAGCCAGGCTGACCAAGAGGACAGAACCCCAACCTGCTCCCGAACCTGACCCCGGGCCTCACACCCACGGTCAGGAGCAGAGCAGGTGCTGGACACAATGGCCAATTTCAGGTGCTTTGCTGAAATACCTGAAACAGTTAATGGAGAAGAAACTTTACATGTTTCATCAGTGAGAACTTTCTTGAAGTTTAGCTGCTTAAGCTGTCAAGAAATGATAGGATTTTTGACATTTTTATTATAAAAATCTCCCAGATAACTGATCCCAAATTTATGTGAATTTCACATTTTAAAATCTTTTAACTATAAAAAAATATAACATGCAACTGGTCGTTTAAGGCATAAATATTCCATTTAATAAAATTTGTTCCAACTTCTGTTTTCAAATTGGGGAAAGTATGATCAAGGTCACCTAAGAAGTAGAGCCAGTGTATTTCCATTAACCTGCGATGTCCACATAGGAATTTATAGTCATGGGGAAGGCAATGGATCGAACCAGCCCCTCCCCTTGACTTCTATAATCTGCACTGCCAACATTGAGAAACAAGGTTCCCACCATCCACTTTCCATTCATTTATGGCTCAGTTATAGTACTCATGTACAGGATAGTTATCCCTTACCCCGGAACTCCTTTGAGGTATCAATGAGAGTACAATGCTTTAGAATTACATTAAGATGCCACTACAGTGGTACCTTGAGATATGAGTTTAATTTGCTCCGTAACCTTGAGGTGTGGGAAACTATGAGATGCTTGAGTCGACGTAAACTTGTGGGTCGTGTGCAGCCGGCCGATCCGTGCAATAACTCCTATCTCAAATGTTGCTCATATTTCAAAGCAAAAATCGCTCGCTCGATGGCTGGTATCTCAAATATCTCGTATGTTAGGGCACTCATATCTCGAGGTACCACTGCATTACTAAATTTGCTTAGGTCAGCACTTTCCCTCCCTACTCCCCTTCAGTGAGGTTATTTTATGCTTCTATAATACAGATTTTCTTGTCCTAGTCTGATTCTTTACTGAGACCCCACAGAGCTCCTACATGCTTAAAACATTTGTATCCATTAAAGTTCACCCTTTGCTCTTTAAAGTTTTATGGGTTTTGATAAACATAACGCCATGTGTCTACCATGCCATTATCATAGAGAATAGTTTCACTGCCTGACCAATCTCCAGGTAAATCACCTGTTCAGTCCTTGTCTCTTCCTCTGAAAACCTTTCAACCAGTGATCTTTTCATTGTTTACCATCCAGAATATCACATAAGAGAAATCATACTTTAAAAAATTAGGGAATAAAGGTACTAAACCCACACGTTTCTAAAAATACCTCCAGTCACAATTTTCTAAAGAACGTCTTGTAATTTATAAACATTTGATGCAAAATTTTTTTTAAAAAAAATTCATTATTACAATGTAAAAACTTTTTATGAGTCAAAAGAAATAACTGCTATTTTTCCAAAATTGGTAAGATGTATACATAAATAAATATATATTTTTATCTTTCCTAGTTCAGCTTTTCTAACTCTTGTTTCCTCCCCAAACAACTGAGATTTAGCTTGTGCTGAAGGGAACTTAAGCATTGCAAGTAGTAAAATTGATGTAGGTCATGGTTTCCAACTTATTAGGCCGTCAACCACAATAGGAGGTACAATTTCTTGGCAGAGCACAAATGAGGCATAATTGTGCACTTGGAAGAGAGTGGACATCCGTATTGCTAAAAGCAATGGATGACCCTCCCTATTCATCCTCCTTGACTTCCTGCCAGTGACTGAACAGATGAACAGTCCTCACTCCTGGGAACTTTGAGCTCTATTGGCTTCAAGTTTGTACATTCTCCCGTATTCCCTCTGCCTTCCTGCCGCTCCTTTATAAGGGATCTTAAGGCTCTTAAAGCTCAGTTCTACGTACTTTTCTCTTTTGCTGCTCTCCTAAGTGATATCTTTGATCCCAATCCTATATAATAAAAGCATAGTATGCGAATGGTCCCTTCCACTGGGATTTTGTCTGAGAGTTCAATCAGGGGGTAAGGGTAGGGCCAGCTGGGGGAAAGGAGGGAAGCCCCAGCTGGCAGCAACTAGGGACCCTACCAGTGCACAAATTTCATGCACTGAGCCTCTAGTCTTCAATAAGATCTAAGTGCTTATTTTGAGACTCCTCCTTGACCTCTCTCTCATTATCGGCATGTCTTAAAGCTTTAGATTCTAAATTATTCTGAAAAGTAAAGCAACCTATTATAAAGGGAAAGGAAACATTTTAAGCTCTGTTTATTTATTTATTTATTTATTTTTTTGCAGTGGCCTTTCAAATGAATTCTTCTGCTTCAATTAACTTAGATATTTCCTTCAGGAAATACCTATGCAATTCTGAGTTTTCATCAGGAAGTTATATCCACTTATCATTGTTTTTCAACTTCCTTTTTGAGCCATGAATGGGCTATAAACATGCTGAAAGGAATCATCTGCTGATATGCTTCTGGCCAAAAATAATTTGTTTTGGCCGTTCCCAGGGACTCTGTCAGTAAGGTCTTCAGACATACTGGTTGCTTTCTCCTCTGGACAGGTGGCCTTTTCACTCCCTATTAATTCACAGCATTTAGGTAGCCTTCCACCAGCACCGTGTTTTCAGTGGTGGCTATACAGTGTAGTTACTTGGGGAGCTTTTTAAAAGCACTGATGTTTGGCTCCCTTAGAGATTCATATTTTACTGACCCTGAGTGGTGCCCAGACAGAAGTACTTTCTCAAAGATCTTTACGTGATAGTAACATGAAAGTAACTTGAAGAATCACTGACATCTGTTCTAGAACAAATGATCTTTGCATCGATTGAGCATAGTATTCAATTCTCCCCATTATGCCCAACTGAGTGATCTTAGACATATTGCTGAAACTTTCTGAGCCCAATTCCTCCTCTGTCATATTAGATAATATGACATAAAAGCTTGTTTTGAAGAGTATGTAATGTAGGCCAACATATCTACAACTTTATAGGAGTTAATAGGGTTTAATTCCAAGTATGACCCTTCTTTATGACTGAATCTCTTATTATTCCTCTCTGGTATCTTTTTTTTTTTTTACCATTAGTGCCATTTTCTTTTGTTTTCCTAATATCTAAATATATCTCCATACTAACACTTTCTATCCTGTTGCTGGTGATGCCAATAGCCATGAGAAAGCAATGGTTCAGAAGTCAAGAAATAGTATCTTGTGTCAGCTGTGTTTCCCTGAGTTCTTACTATCTTTATATTGCGTACCTGATGACTAAACTCAACTTTGATCCACTGCCCAGTATTTCTTTTAATCTTGGAGCTATATTAATATTAAACCCCTTATCTTTAGAATCAACCCTTTAAAACTTCTTGGTTTTAATCTTCCAGGACTTAGCTTAGCTTGGACTGCAATCCCAATATCCAAAAGAGCCCATTCATGTGGTCTAAGTGGGAGAACATGAGTTAAATAAACACCTTTCTTCATAAGCTGAGATAACTTCTATGAATATTTTCAAATTCCTCTTTCTGGTTGAATCAAGGGCTAATGCTTATGAGGCAGATAACAATCTATTTTCTCAGCTATTTTGTGGCAGCCCATTAGATAGATAATTTTCCAAGGAGATTGTCCTGAGTTCATGAAAAAAGTCACTGAGGAGTTAGTGATAGCAAACAAATTATTTTGAAAATGCCACTTCAGCTTTGTTTTCAGCCCAATATCACTGAAACAAGATTTATTGTGTTGAAATTTTAAATGATTTCATTTCTATGCTGTAATCAGTATGGGTATAATACCATGTTATTACATAAAAACTGTAAAACTAGATGTAAAGTTCAAATTAATGGTGGAAGGAAGATATAATCAATATTTTGTTCACATACTGGTGATTTATTTTATTGTTATAAATAATGTACTGTTCAGAAGTATTCTAATCCATAAAGGGCCATCTTGAATCCATTTGTGAAGTATTCAATTCCAAAAAAATAATAATGATTCAGCAGTAATATATACTCCCAAAGCAAATATCATTAAAAGAAAATCAATACCTCATCTTTGACATAGAGAATCAGCATGCTGTATTTTACTCAGCAAAACACAATTCTCTTCCCTGAATAGCTGCAGATCAAACAATTCAAGGACTTGGTAGGCTTATGACAACTAAATAATAACAAGAAAATGGAGAGAGAGAAAAAATGTTTCTTTAAAAAAGATACCAAGGATTTAAATATGACCTGGTGGACCATTTTCCTCTTCTAATATAGAAATAACTGATGAGACAGTAATACGGACAACCATAATTACCCGTCTTAGTTTTCCAGGGAATTAAAAAGAGGAGGAGCAGGGAAGGAGATCTTGGAGCAGATAGTTAAACTCCACAATCTCCACTGCTGAAGCAGGGACAGCCATATATGATATGCCGAATGTTATCCTGTGCATGATAAGGAGGCCTTGTTAACTGAGAAGTCATTTATTACTTGAAGGAAGGATGCAAATGAATTAGGGAAATACCAGCAAATTGATGGTGAACATAAAAGACACGGTGCTAACATATAAATATAGAAATGATGCCTAAGTCTCCTTTGGGACCAAGTTTCAACTTCCTTTTTGATTCCAGAGATTTAGGGGGAAGCAAAAATAGTTTGCATTTTGGGGCATTTGGAGAAGCTAAGTCAACAGAATAATTTAAGGCTGATGAACTGTGAAGGGGTTGTCATATAAACGTACTCTTTCTGATGTATTTATAAGAGCTTGCTTGTTGGCTTTCCTAGTCAAACTGTCAAGTCTTTGATGTCAGAAAATTTTGTTGAAAGAGTTATTATCTCTGAATTCACTCCAAAGTGCTCTGCTTTGAAACACTTTAAGTAAAATCAATGTAATAAAATAAAGATGCACACAATAGCTTAATAATTTGGAGATGTTGTATCCTAGGTTCAGTGAAATGGCCAGGGGAAGGTTAGGATTATAATTATATCCAGACAAATTAATATAAATTCAGTCTGAGGGAAAGTATAAAACTGGGTGTCAGGCCAACAGGTAGGAAGGACAGATATCACACATGCACCTTTGGTCCAAACCAACCCTAAGAGCTGGGGCAGGTGACTCATAGCGATTCAAAGGTCAAGCAATTAATCCAGGTATAATTGGAAGGCAACCCGCAGGGATCAGAGACATTTTTCTAGAAGATGAGGATGGTGGGTGGGAATCCTAGACTTTGAGGAACTAGAATATCAAGCATAGACATTAATGGCAGGCACTAAGACTGAATTCCAGGGACAAGGAAAACTAGAATCCAGGATGGGACCTGTGGTACCATGGGCCATCTATGAGAATGGCTCAACAGTGACTCAGAGAACTGTGGGTAACCAGAACACCTTAAAGCACCAGGTGTCAGGTCAGGACACTGCCTGCTTCAGAGCAGTTTCATCAGTCAATGGCAGAGGCTTCAGTACCACCTGGGTAGCTAGTCAGAAATGTGACTACTGGGGTGATTTGTCTACCCTAACAGAAATTTGAGCATATGGAACTTGGTTTTGTCAAAGCTGTTTGGTTTGCCGAGACTGGTTTGGCTCAGTGGATAGAGCGTCGGCCTGCGGACTGAAAGGTCCCGGGTTCGATTCTGGTCGGGGGATGTACCTTGCTTGCGGGCACATCTCCAGTAGCGGGGCGTGCAGGAGGCGGCTGATCCATGTCTCTCTCTCATCGATGTTTCTGACTTTCTATCCCTCTCCCTTCCTTTCTGTGAAAAATCAATAATATATATATATATTTATTAAAAAAGCTGTTTGGTTTACACTTTTAGGGACACATTTATTGAATAAAATGTATTCATCTTTTCCCCTTTAATCTAGTCACTAAAAATTTTATTAATTGCATATTATGACTCATATAAAAAGGTTGTGCACTGGGGACATAGGGATGCATATGACTTGACACTTGCCTTTAGAAGCAAACACATGGGTGAACTGATATAGGAAATACCAAATAGTTATTGCGACCAGAGAGAGATGCACAGGGTACTATGGGATACAGCTTGGGAAGAGGAAGCTAGATGAGGCTTCCTGGAATGAGACAGCTCCAATCTGAAGTGTAATGGGTGAGTAAACTTTATTCAGTAAACAGGCAGGGGTGAGGGGCAGTGCCAAATGGAGATGCCATTCTAGCCAGGAGGACTGCAAGGCCAATGTGGGAGGTGATGGGTAATAAATAGTAAGGCAAGAACTGCTGAGGATTGGCAGAAAAGGAGAAAAGTAAACAGGGGTTAGATCCTGAAGGGCCTTGTATATCAGGATAAGGAACATCCGTGTCATCCTTTAGGTCAGTGGTTCTCAACCTTCCTAATGCCACGACCCTTTAATACAGTTCCTCATGTTGTGGTGACCCCCAACCATAAAATTATTTTTGTTGCTACTTCATAACTGTAATTTTGCAACAGTTATGAATCGTATCTGTGTTTGCAATGGTCTTAGGCGACCCCTGTGAAAGTGTTGTTCGACCCCCAAAGGGGTCGTGACCCACAGGTTGAGAACTGCTGCTTTAGGTGATGAGCCACTGAAGAAGTTTAATCAGAGGAGTGAGAAGATCCGCTTTCCCATTGAAATATCTCAGTCTGGTGGCAGCAAAGGACTGATTTAAATGTTATCAGCCCTGTTTTAAATGGACGAAGCCTGTTGGGAGGCCGCTATACTGAGAAATGCTGAAAGCCCGAGCTAGAGCAATGGTCTTTTATTTGTGGAAAAAAGAGAACAGATCCACACGAAGCACCTGTGTAAACATGAGTTTAAATTATTTTGCCAGGCATAGAACTTACCTTTAAAGTTTGTTTGCAACAAGGGTATCCACTTGTAAAAACGAATTGAGTTGTACACTTAAGATTGGGACACTCCATTATATGTATGTTATACCCTAATGCATGAAAGGGAAAAAAAAGAAGATTGCTAGAAGTTGTGCTTCTAGCAGAGGAGAGGCTCATCATGTTTGTGGGCAAATTTAATTTTTTTCTAAGAAAACTACTCGCACAGGACCTTTCCTACTCGGATTCCTCCAGAAAGCAGAATGAGTACTTCTGAGCAATACTTTCCTGGGGACTGTTGTTGCGGGCGCAGCCGTGAGAGACAGGGCGAGTGGAGCAGAGGCAGAGAGAAAGCCCCTATTAGGAAGTGGTATCAAGTTGGAACCACTATGGGAAAGACAGGTTGTTCATTCCCGAGGAAGGAATAGAATGAAATGCCTTTTAGAAGAAATAATTTTTTCATTAGCTCCCACCCTACTAGTCAAAGTTGATCCCCACAAGGAATAGTTCTCTTGTTTTGAGCGCATCGGCGAATACCAAATGGTTCCCGGCATGTCCCTTGCTTTTTCATGAACAGAGGAGCCCTGGTATAGGAGGCAAGAGGCACATATTCCTCAAATGGAACCTTGGGGATGCCGGTGAAAAGAGTCGATTTGATTTCTACTCTTTGCTCCTGATGCCTATGTATTATCTCTGTTGAGGATACAGCATCACTTTTGTTGGTTCAGTGGATGTACCACACCATGGAGGACACCATCTCAGCCCCGTAGCTGGTGTCTTAGTGAAGTCCCTATTTTTTTCCCATGACAGCTGATACCTAGGCTGAGGGAGTGGTGTTTACATCAATGGCATGTGACATGTAAGTCGAGGCTGCATTTTTATATAACTTATTGGTGCCTTCTGGATCTGATGTATTATTTCTTAAATTCTATCAACAAATCAACAGATGATGGCTAAGCACTTCTGACTTTATGACCTCGCTTTAACCAAGTCAATGGTAACACCTGATCTCTGCTAATCTGTCATCCCTTTTGACACTAGAGAGCAAAGCTGTTAGGGTACCATTTTCTACTGTCAGGACTGTATTGCAGAGGATATCTCTCACTGAGTTTCTTAAAAATGCTTTCTTAAAGACCCCACTCATGCCCTACCCATGTGTTCTGTTGCTCTAGTGAAGGGGTATCCTTTGGGCCCTCCCTGAGAACATAGATATGGGTTGGATTCTCACATATTAAATCCATGTTAATGTTCCAACCTCCCTCAGTTTTCTGACACCTTTCTTAGTACTATGCTTACGAAGTTCTGGCATGTTCACCTCATTTGTTGTGAATCATCATATGTAACTTTCAAGAAAGCATCCCAATGGTGCCCTTTTCAACAAATTCTCCCTTTCTGGTTTTATATCTCTTCCCTTGGACCAATACCTTCAAGATCCACTCCTACATGCATTCTTCCAGTTCCTAAGGTACATATTAGCCAGGTACTGCAATTCTTTCCAGTGTAAGCTCATTTTCTCCCAGAGTACGGGCCACACATGCCTACATCAGCTGTGCTCAGACCTGACCTGTAGTTGGCCTGAGGGTATGGCTCAGTGGTTTAGCATGGACCTATGAATCAGGAGGTCATGAACCAGCAGGTAGCTGTAGATTCAGTCTGTTTATTGGAAGAGGTGAGTTTAAGATATTTTTATGTTGCCTGAGGGTATGGCTCAGTGGTTTAGCATGGACCTATGGATCAGGAGGTCATGAACCAGAAGGTTATGGGTCAGGAGGGATGGCAGGGGTGGCTTTTGAGGAGGACATGCATGCGTCAGCATAAAGTGAGGTCCTAGCAGGGTATCCAGGCTGCTCTCCTTTGCTTTTAGCTTCATGAGGAGTTTAGGAAAACATGAGATGAAGATGCTCAGATTCATTCAGCAAACACCCCCATGTCAGGTCTCAGAGTACTCCTTTTTTTTTTTTTTTTTATAGGGGCATGGGTGACTTTTATGGTTTGGCATGGTGACTCTCGCTATTTCCTTTGCAATCTTGCTAACCTTAGAGTTAGTTTCCTCACCTGATATTATCAGTTTGACCTGCAGCTGCAAGAGGCAGTCTCCTTTAAATCCTCTACATTGGCTCTCTGGCTTCCACAGCTTACTTGACACTGCTAGTTGGACACTTTGAGCCTGTCATTCCTGTTTTCAAGGTAAATAACATAAGAAAGTATTATCTAGTTGGCCACTACTCTGGGAGAATGAATTAACAAAACGTACCTATTCTTCAAAATCGAGTGATATAGCTGTGACATGATCCAGGACCTCACATTCAACTTATATCTTATCTGAATAAAATATAAGTTAAAAAAGCTCAAGCATTATACTTGCACATCAATCAAAATAATGCCCCCCCCCAAATCTACATGTTCCTCCCACATTAACAGCTACAATATTTTATTCATTTAGGTTGTTGAAAATAATGTAACTTCTGCCCAACTGTAAATGTTAACATGAAAATAAACTATTAAATCACTTAAACATTTTCTAGTGAAATATTTCTATAATAGCAATCCATTAGCCACACTGCCACATATATGTGGACAAGATCATAATAGAAAATTTATACCATTTTTTTCTTTTTGACCTCATTTCCATTCAACTTCCCCTACAATTTTTAATCTACTGTAATTTTTGTGCTTGATTGTCTTATATTATTCACTGTTTCTTTTTCACCCAATGGGTAGGAGTCATCGACCAGTTTTAATTTGTTTTCTCCCCAGAGAAAGTTGTTCTGTTTATTGGAGGAGGTGAGCTTAAGATATTTTTATGTTGTCCGAGGGTGTGGCTCAGTGGTTTAGCAGGGACCTATGAATCAGAGGTCATGAACCCGGAGGTTATGGTTTGATTCCCTGTCAGAGTACATACCCAGGTTGAGGTTTTGAGCTTCAGTGTGGGGCATGCAGGAGGTAGCCAATTGGTGATTCTCTCTCATCTTTATTGTTTCTTTCTCTCTCCCTCTCCCTTCCTCTCTGAAATCAATAAAAATATATTAAAAATATGTTTCAAAAAGATCCTTTTATGTCTCTATCTTGAATTGGAACCCCTGAAAAAGGCTCACAAAGAGGTACATTCACTCACTTTCTGCATATTACTGAGTTTTGGACTGAAATGGGTGAGGTTCGGTAAAATTCAAAAGCCAAAAATGTGTGGAGGATACCAGATGGACAAAAAGTATATTAGTCATAGGATGCTCTCATTAATCTAAATCGACCAGTTATATGATACAAATGAATAAGCAATTAGAGAAGTGGTTGATGGACGACAACCATCAACAGGTGTTCGTGTAAAAAAAATTATAGGTTTCCATGTGTATGGTATGGAAGGCAAGGTCCAGCAAGATGTCTCTACTGCAGGTGCGCTCTCAGAAAGATGCTGAGGCTCTGGAAATTCCTTGCTTGGAAACCACTTGCATCCCAGTATGAACACCCCCTAATTATTTGCCATGCTTTATGAATATCATTACTTCTACTGTGATCCATAAGAGCGAAAGCAGTGAGAATAATAGGGAGTGCTTATAAATAGGGATATGCATTTACATAAGAAATTCAAATAGAAATCAAGTAAAACCCTTTTTTTTTTTTAAACGTGAGAAAATGAAGGAAGTTCATGTCTATATGCAACACAGGAATGATTCTGAAAGTAGAGAGGGACAATCAAACAAAGGTGAGAAATCAAACAAATGTGGAGTCTATCGGCAAAATCAGAAAAAGGGACAATGAATATGTAGTCATCAATTGAAAAAGGAAAACCAAGTTTTTCAACATGTGATGAAAGGACTCCCATCGCCATGTTGTCTAGCTGCCTCTCTTCTACCTGCCGGATGCAGTAGCTGCTCCAGCTTCCTGCCACACACCTAACAGGGCAGTCAGGGTGCTCAGGAGAGGCCTTAGCAGCCTGGCTGTCTCAGGACTCACAGTCAAGGTTAAATGAGCTGGTAGGTAATGTCACTGGAACTCAAGTTTCATTTTAGTATTATGTCACAGCAGGACACCTGCTGATGGAGCGCAGTGTCAGTACTGTTGGCCATTGTTCTTGGACAACAAAAAAATAGCAAATCCAATCAAGGCCAAAATGCTTTTACGGCCTTGTCTAACAGATAAGCAGTCTTTTTTTTGTTGTTTTGTTTTCAGTGAATAGTTATCCATGTACTATAATTTAGTGAGAACTTTGAACACTATCTTTGGAGTTTCTGACACATGAATTCAGTCATTTTCTAAACTACTCTTAGTTCACAGTGGTGGTCTGTGGTTCTGTGTGAGGACCCTCAAAAGTGCATTTCAAGGGGTCCTATGAGTAAAGACTGCTTTCTGGCTGGACTTACAGCACCTGCTTTTATTATATGAGTTATGCCCCATGTGAGATTTGTGCGCATGTCTTTTTTTTTTTTTTTTTTTAAATTAATTTTTATTAATTTTTTATACATATCTCCCCATTGCCCCCCCTCCCTCCCAGGCATACCCCGACCCCCCAGTGTCTGTGATCATTGGTTATGCTTATATGCATGCATACAAGTCCTTTGATTGATCACTTATCTACCTCACCTAACTTTAATCTTTCTGCTGTAATTTCACAGTCTGTTTGATGCTTTATGATTTTTGTCCTCCTGAGAATTATCAGTCTACTCCCTTTCTATGCTCCTGATTCTATTATATTCACCAGTTTATTCTGTTGATCAGATTTTTAATTCACTTAATTTTTAGATTCACTTGTTGACAGATGTGTATTTGTTGTTCAAAATTTTTTGTCTTTTACCTTTTTCTTCTTCCTCTTCTAAAAGAGTACCTTTCAGCATTTCATATAATACTGGTTTGGAGTTGATGAACTCCTTTAGCTTTTTCTTCTCTGTGAAGGTCTTTATCTGCCCTTCAATTCTGAATGATAGCTTTGCTGGATAGATTATTCTTGGTTGTAGGTTCTTGTTGTTCATCACGTTGAATATTTCTTGCCACTCCCGTCGGGCCTGCATCGTTTCTGTTGAGAAATCAGCTGACAGTCGTATGGGTGCTCCCTTGTAGGTAATAAACTGTTTTTCTCTTGCTGCTTTTAATATTCTCTCTTTCTCTTTTGCTCTTGGCATTTTAATTATGATGTGTCTTGGTGTAGTCCTCTTTGGGTTCCTTTTCTTTGGGGTTCTGTGTGCTTCCTAGACTTGTAAGTCTATTTCTTTTACCAGATGTGGGAAGTTTTCAGTCATTATTTCTTTAAACAGGTTTTCAGTATCTTGCTCTCTCTCTTCTTCTGGCACCCCCACAATTCTGATGTTGGTACGCTTGAAGCTGTCCCAGAGGCTCCTTACATTATCTTCACATTTTTGGATTCTTTTCTCTTCTTGCTTTTCCAGTTGAATGTTTTCTGCTTCTTTATATTTCAAATTTTTGACTTGATCCTTGCCTTTCTCTAGTCTGCTGTTAGTACTCTGCGTAATAGTATTCATTTCAGTCAGTGTATTTATTATCTTCTCTTGGGTCTCACTAAATTTATCCATCTTTTCTAGCATATTCTTGCAAAACCTTATAAGCGTGGTTTTGAACTCTATATCCAGTCGTTTTTTTTCCTCCATTTCTTTTGCTTGTAATCCCTTCCCTTGTCTCGGCATTTTCACTGTGCCGGGGAAACTTCTGTGCTGGATTCAGCCGCAGAAGCCTCTGCTGAGCTTGGGAGGGTGGAGTCTCAGGGCTGAAGGGACCGCCTTGCCTTCCAGTCGGCCCCGCCCTCCACGGCCCCTGAGTCTCACGTGACTGGGTAATGGCTGGAGCGGTCCTTGTGCGCGCGCACCTGCAGCGCCTCCAACCGCTGTCTTTCCGGCTCCCCTGCGCGCCAGGACCACACGAGTCTAGGTCCCCAGGGTTTCGCCCAAAACAGGGGCCCAGTGGACTCAGAAGTGGCGCAGTTCGGAGGGTCTGTCTCCCGCCCACTCTCGAAAGCCAGCGGCACAATCAGCAATCCGTCCTCCGCGTGGTGCCGTGCGCAACCAGACCTCCGATCCTTTGCGACTCCCCTAAATTTCCGTGCACTTCTCCCTTTTCACAGTCCAAACTCCCCCCGTATGAGTTTCGGCTGGATCTGGGGTTTAGTGTCGTAAGAGAAGGGGTTCAATGCCGTTGGGAGTCTCCGTTTCCCTCCCGCCAGAGAAAGCCAGCCAGGTACTCCGGCACCCGCTCTCTCAGCAAGCGCGTCTCCGTACCTCAGCTTTTTGCAGCTCCTCTGGGTCTCCGTGAGCCCCTCTCTTTCCCTCTAGTTGTAGAACTTCCACTCAGCCAGCCTCCCTGTGGCTCTGGATGATGTCCGTTCTGTCTTTTAGTTGTAGTTTTGAAATTGTTGTGTGAGGTAGCAGTATAGGTGTTTACCTATGCCGCCATCTTGGATTCTCTCTGTGCGCATGTCTTTTTCTGCTGCTGTAGAAAAAGCCCAGTGACCTCAGGTTCATCTGTGTATCATTAGTGCACATCAACATACTCTAGGACTTAGTGACTAAAATAAGTGGATACATGGCAACTGTTGAGTAGGTGATGACATTCAAAGCGAGATTTTCTCAGAAGGCTCACATGACTTTGACAATGAATCCCGAATTCCTCCATTTGTTAGAGGAATTCGGGGTTCATTTAAAAAATAGGTCAGTGCCATAGTCTTACCAAGTTCATCTTAATTCCAGGAATAATTTATATGTTCCATGTGCTACTCAGATATAGAACACCTCAGCCTTAAGAAGCAGAATGTACTATCTCAGAGAACTCTTTGGAGTAGCCAGTAACCAAACACTATGTTATGGATTTTCAGATAAATAGCTCACCTAAAATATTTTGAATTGATTCTCTTGGAGTTTACAGGTAAAGAGTCAATACATGCAAATAAAGTTAATAATGATTCTATTTCTTCCTCTTTTAAATTTATAATTTATTTTATCTTACTCATTTTGGTCTGACTTTTAGAAGAATGATAAATAATTGTGCCTTCAGGCACGCTTGTCAATGAAAATTTCTCTTTTTTTTGCAGTTAGGATGAAATTGGCTATGGATTATTGGGTTGAGAGCATTTTTCTTTATTAGTGAGCAGAGGGCGGGCAGAAAATAAAAATTGGCTAGACTAATTAGCAAACAAATATTTATGAGACTCCTGTGTGTGTAGGGGAGAATAGGATGTAATTTAGAGAAGATAAAAGCATTGTTAGCCTTAAAAAGTTTCCTATGGCCAAATCCGGTTTGGCCCAGTGGATAGAGCATTGATCTGTGGACTGAAAGGTCCCAGGTTCCATTCTGGTCAAGGGCATGTACCTTGGTTGCGGGCATATCCCCAGTGTGGGGTGTGCAGGAGACAGCTGATTGATGTTTCTAACTCTCTATCCTTCACACTTCCTCTCTGTAAAAAATCAATAAAAAATATTAAAAAATTTTTTTCTATGAAGATGGATAGAATAATAAGATGTAATGTTGGATAGAAAAAGGGATTGTTAGGGAAGGCTCACTACGTTCACAATTGCTCAAAGTTTACAATATTATACAACACCAATTTTGCCTCAATGTCCTGGCCAAAGGCCAGGAAAACATCCATGTGAAAATCTACTATAAAACCAGTAAACAACTGAAGAAACACATTATGAGGATATTTTATATTCATAGTCATTAAAGTAGCCTCTGTGGTCAGCAGAGCACTTTCAATGGTAATGGGAAACCACTTACATCTCCTAATTGCTTACTTACTCAATTGTGTTTTTTGACCTGTGCAGGAGCAGGGAATAAAGAAAAGCCAGTAATAATTGCATGATATGAAGCCCAAGTTCAAATCCTTGTTATACCCATAATTACTGCTTGGTCAAATGACTTCACCTTGGTCAAATTACTTCATCTCTCTGCCAGCAGCAATTTCCATAGAAATAAAACAAGACACTTGAGTTCTTAGCTCTTCATGGTCTCTCTTATTATTGAAGTTACAGAATTCTGTGATGGAAATTCCTGTCAGTTTGAAGTGTTTTAAGGTGACTGCTTCAGCTCTTTGTTTGTTTTAGTCTAAGCTCAATGTATCTATTTTTCTTTTTTACTTCTAAGTAGAAGTAAGTATAAGCCATCCCTGAAGTATTGTAGTGATAACCAGTGTTTACTGCTATGTATGCTAGGCTCTTTATATCCTCCCTCTAATACAAAGAGGTAAATGGTTCAGTGGTTATGGAGTGAGACTTCTGAAGTTCAAAACCTGCTCCAGCACTTCCAGCCAGGTTTCTGAAACTTGAACAGTCACAAGACTCATTTTTAGGTCTTATTAAAAAGCAGATTTTCCCTCAGCCACTGTGAATAATGCTGTAATACACATAGGGGTGCATATATCTTTGCAAATAAATGGTTTTGAAGTTTTTTTTTTTTTGGTAAATACCCAGAAAAGAGGTTGCTGGGTCCTATGTAACTCGATTCTTAAATTTTTGGGGAGCCTCCATAGTGTTTTCCATAGTGACTGTACCAGTTTATATTCCCACCAGCTGTGAATGAGGATTCCATTTCCTCCACAATCTCGTCTACACTTGTTATTATGTGTCTTGCTGATAATCGCCATTCTAGCAGGTGTGAAGTAGTATCTCCTTGTAATTTTGATTTGCATTTCCCTAATTGCTAGTGAGAGAAAGAGAAGTCAAGAACCATATGATTTAACTCATAATAAAACTGAAAGTAATTGGGAGAAACCAAGATGGTGGCATAAGTAAACACCTAAATCGCTGCCTCCCAAAACAATTTCAAAACTACAACTGGAAGACAAAATGGACATCATCCAGAACCACAGGCTGAGTGGAAATTCTACAACTAGAAGGAAAGAGAAAAGCACACTGAGACTCAGAGCAACTGCGGAAGGCAGAAGTACTGAGGCATGCACACAGAGAGGGTGGGCAACTTAGTATGTGGCTGGGCTGTCTTTCTCAAGCAGGAGGGAGATAAAAGCTCCCAACTGCACTGAACTCTGGTTCTGGGTGAGACTCTGGGGACCCAGACTCATTTGGGGAGAAACTGGACTGTCTGGCAGCAGGCAGAACTCAAGGGCAGCTTCCTCTCAGAGGTGCTTGCAGCAATTACCATGGGACACTGAGACACAGGGGCCTATTATGGAGGGGCTGACCAGAAACCAAAGCTGTCTGCTCCTCCTTGAGACTCCACTCCATCTAAGCTGAGCACAGAGGCTTTGGCAGGTCTTATCTCATAAGGGTGTCTCCAGCACAGAAGTTCACCCAGCATAGACACAGCTGATCCTCACAGCCAATTGGTCTGAGGTCAATTCCTCCCAGTGATACCAACAGCAATCAAGGCTTAACTACAACAAGACTGTGCACCCAGCCCACAAAGGGGTGCACCAAGAGTGTCCACCTCAGGTGATTGGGGAGGCTGAGCCACTGGGTCCTATAGGACACCTAGCACACAAAGCCACTCTATCAACTCAGAGAAACAGCCAAAATGTGGAGATAAAGAAACAGATCACAAATGAAAAAAATGGAGGAAAGCAAACTACTGGATATAGAGTTCAAAACCACAGTTATAAGTTTTTTCAAGAATTTTTTAGAAAAGGCTGTTAAGTTTAGCGAGACACTCGAGGATATGAAAAAGGACCAACTATAAATTAAGCATACATTGACTGAAATAAAAAGTATTATACAAAGATCTCACAGCAGACTAGACAATCGCAAGAATGAAGTCAAAGATTTGAATTACAAAGAAGCAAAAATTACTCAACCCAAAAATCAAAAATAAAAAAGAATAAAGAAAATTGAAGATAGTGTTAGGAGTCTCTGGGACAACTTCAAGTATACCAACATCAGAAGTATGGGGGTGCCAGAAAAAGAAAGAGAGTAAGATACTGAAAAGCTATTTGAAGAAATAATGCCTGAAAACTTCCCCCACCTGGTGAAAAAAATAAACTTACAAGTCCAAGAAGCAACAGAATCCCAAACAAAAGGAACCCAAAGAGGACCACACCAAGACACATCATAATTAAAATGACAGGAGCAAAAGACAAAGAGAGAATATTAAAAGCAGTAAGAGAAAAACAATTAGTTCCTACAATAGAGCACCCATAAGACTGTCAGCTAATTTCTCAACAGAAACTATGCAGGCCAGATGGAAGTGGCAAGAAATATTCAAAGTGATGAATAGCAAGAACCTACAACCAAGATTACTCTACCCATCAAAGTATCATTCAGAATTGAAGATCAGATAAAGAGCTTCACAGATAAGAAAAAAACTAAAGGAGTTCATCATCACCAAACCAGTATTATATGAAATGCTGAAAGGTATTCTTCAAGAAGAGGAAGAAGAAAAAGGTAAAGATAAAAATTATGAACAACAAATACATATCTATCAACAAGTGAATCTAAAAATCAACTGAATAAAAAATCTGATAAAGAGAATAAACTGGTGAATATAATAGAATTAGGGGCATAGAAAAAGAGTGTACTGACAATTCTCAGCGGGGAAAGGGCATGGGACGGTCTAGGAAGAGACTGGACGAAAATTGTACACTATGGATGATTGTGGGGGAGGGTAAGGGTAGAGGGTAGTGTGGGAACCGAGTGGAGGGGACCTATGGGGGGGAAAAGGAGCAATTGTAATAATATGAACATTAAAGATTTATTAAATTAAAAATATATAAATGAGGAAAGAAAAATGATTATAAAAACCAACCAACCAAACAAAAAAACCCTGAAAGCAATAAATGAACCAAGAAAACCAAAACAAGATCTCATAGACACAGACAACAGTATGGTTACAGAGGGAAGAGGGATAGGGAGGTAGTAAAGAGTAAAGGGTAGAGAGGGTCAAATATATGGTGATGAAAGAAGACTTGGCTTTGAGTGGTGGGCACACAATGCGATATACAGATGATGTACCATAGCATTGTACATTTGAAACCTACACAATCTTATTAATCAATGTCACCCCAATAAATTTCATTTTTAAAAAATCAGGTTTTGATTTAGTAACCTGAGGTGGGATTTGAGATTCTGTATTTCTAGCAATCTCCCAAATGATGGTGATGTTTCTGGGCCCTGAGCACATTTCTGAGCCTCAGTTTCCTCTTCTACAAAATCAGGATAATGATAGTAGCCCATCTATCTCCTCTTAATGTTCCTTTAGTGATAAGTGAATTTATGCTATGAAGGACCTTAATAGAGCCGGTTCACAGTAAGTACTTAAGTGTTACCTATTATTATGAACCTTCAAATGAGTTATATTATCCATTTTCCTAGGGTGAAAACTGAAGTAGAGAAGTTACCTTGTTCAGGGACACATAATTTGTCCTATCGTGGACGTATTTGACATTGAGTAGTAGTTTTTCACGATTGCTGCAGGAAGCAGGTGCACAAGTCCTTTTGGCATAAATGACTTCAAGAACCCAAGTTGTGAATCTGTTTCCCTCCCCTATGAAGAAGTAACCACACGCTTCACTTAACAACTTTCTTCAATGTCTATTTATTGTCAGGAATGTCTTCCTGAAGGTTAAAATGTGTGCTTCCTACATACGTTCAGTCATGCCTTCAGGGGACACAAATCTCTGATTTCCATCTTCTTGTATTGAAAGTTTCTGCTCGTCTTCAAGTCATTTGCTTCTTCACTTCCTCTTATCATAGTTTCTTTATCATTTCATTTGTATTCGCTTTGTCATACTGTAGATGGAAAAACAGAAAGGATCCGGTTAATTATCTAGGTCAGTGATTTTCAACCTTTTTTCTCTTATGGCACACAAACTATTTACTAAAATTCTGACACACCAACATATATCTATTTTTGCCGATATGACAAAAATAGGTATAATTCTGATTTATTCACATCAGATTTCTATCGTTATGTTGGGCTGTTGTCATTTTTTATTTGACAATCTAAGGAGTAAGAGGTCTAAATAGTCAGGTATTACATGTTTTAAAAACTCTTACAACGTGGTTGAAAATCACCAACCTAGCTTGAGAGGATTTTCAAAAATGCCTTACTGTCAAGAATATATGTATTATAAAATGCTTTTTCAGGAATGATGGATCGTCTGTGTTTTCTGCATTCTACTTGACTATTGGGTACCTCTATGTCAAGATCAACTGTCTTGTGATGGACTTAGTGTGGGGAGTGAATTTACAACCTGAACTTTAGACAAAATTTTATTAAAGTGTATGATTTATATACTTATCATCTGGTAACTCCTCTCTGCTTTCAGAAGTTCCTAAAAAGTGGATGACAGTCAGTAAATGTAAGATGCTAATGGATATGTGAGTCAACCTTGGCTTAATGTTTTTGCTCTTTTATTGGAAAAGCAATGACCCAAGTCATTTTTATAGATACTAATCGCCTTTATGAGTCAGAAGAAAGGCAAATTAATGTTTCTCATTCCTAAAAACATTAATTGTTTACATTTTAAATTGAATTTGGGTTTGAGAAGGAAATAGAAAACATTGAATTAAAATATTAAGTTGAAGAATATACCTTATTTATTCCACCTTCAGAGGCTGGTGTCAGAGATAATTTGTGATGACTCATTATCCTTCTGCTCTGCTATACCAGTGCGACTGCTCCTTTCATCTAGAAAGTTATTTTAATTAATTTTGTTCCCTAGGTTTTCACTTGAGCGGTTACAAACTCAATAGTTGGCAATCAATATATTACAGAACTTTAAGGGTTTATTAGTCACAGAGCAAAGTCTTAAAAATGCAACATGTCAGAACTTATTTGAACTAGTTAACAGAAGAGAAATTAAGATTTCCCAAAATAGCAGCACTGGGCAAACTGTACCCGTAATTTAAGGGGAAGTGACCAAATTTGAGAAGTGAGGACTCTTGCTCTAAATCTCAGCATCTTTATTATAGGTTTCATTTCCTCATAAATTTTTTAAAAGGCATGTTAAGAATGAATGCTCTTTAGTTGTATCTTTGTAAGGAGTAGTTTTTCATAGTTTCCTGGCACAAAGTGGTTGAACATGCTTGTTTATATATTTATTCATCCATTCCATAGATATGTATTGAGATCATACTATGAACAAGCCTTGCTGATGGATTGTATATGGGGAGTCTGCAAAAGTGAAAGATCAAAGACTACCCTTAGGCTTTTGACTGGATAATTGGGGTAGTAATGGGATATTCTTTCATTTTTTGAGAGACTTGGATTTGGTCACATGAGTGAGCTTAGTGGAATGCTGAGTTAACAGCCTGACTAGAGGGATTGAAACTATGAAGACAGCTACATAGCACAGGCATATATTTCGAGGAGTTTTTCTATAAATGAGAATAAAAAAATAGGTAAGGTGCTGGCAGGAGATTGTGGGATTAATTAGGGAATTTTAAAGATGGGAAATATTACAGCATAATTGTACATTGATAAGAAAACTGGTATTATAATTAAGCAAGTAGATAATTGCAGGAGCAAAGTCTTTGAGTAGGGGTAAGGGAATGGAATTCAGATAATTAAAAAAGGGGCTAGCTTTATATAGAGTTTGAATAGTTTAACCATGTGACAGGGTAGAGGGTTTGGACACAGATGTAGGGAAGCCAGTAAATTTGGTGTAGGAAGTATATGTGGATTCTTTTCTAAAAGCTTCTATTTTATCCTATCTAATAAAAGAGTAACATGCAAATTGACTGTACCGCTATGACACCCACAAGCCATGTCCACCAACCACACCCACCAGCCAATCAGAGTGAGCATGCAAATTAACTCAACCAAGATGGCTACGGCCACAGAGAACACAGGAGGAAGGCTTGAGTTGCCCCTGGTGATGGAGGAAGCCATGCTTTCCACAAACCCTGGTGGTCCCATGCCTCCGCTTAAGGCAACTAAGTTTCAATGGCTCTGTGAGTAGAAGGCTTGGCTCTGCTCCAGGCTACAAAGTTTCAATTGTAGAAAATAAATAAATCCCAGATACCAGGGCCTCTGCTTGGGTTGCTGGGGGTGTGTGGTCGGCCTGCAAACCACCACAAGCCCCTTGCCCAGGCCACCCGACGCTCCAAGGGAACATCTACCCTGATCTAGGACACCCTTCAGGGTAAACCAACTGGTCCACACCCATGCACCAGGCCTCTATCCTATCTAATAAAAGAGTAATATGCAGATTGACCATCACTCCAACATACAAGATGACTGCCCCCATGTGGTCAAAAGATCCTGCCCCCATGTGGACATAAGATGGCCACTACAAGATGGCCAGCAGAGGAGTACAGTTGGTAGGAACCAGGCCTGCAAGGGAGGGCAGTTGGGAGTGATAAAACCTGCAGGGGAGGGCAGTTAGGGGTGACTAGGCTGGCAGAGGAGGGAAGTTGGGGGTGACCGGGTCTGAGGGGAGGGCCGTTAGGAGTGACCAGGCCTTCAGGGGAGGGCAGTTAGGGGTGACCAAGCTTTCAGGGGAGGGCAGTTAGGGGCAAACAGGCTGGCAGGGAAGCAGTTAGGCATCAATCAGGCTTGCAGGGAAGTGGTTAAGGGGTGATCAGGCTGGCAGGCAGAAGCATTTAAGGGCAATCAGTAAGGCAGGCAGGTGAGCAGTTGCGAGCCAGCAGTCTTGGATTGTGAAAGGGATGTCCGACTGCCCGTTTAGACCCTATCCTACCTGGATTGGGCCTAAACGGGCAGTCGGATATCCCTCAAGGAATCCCTGATTGAAGAGGATCCAGGCTGGGCTGAAGGACACCCCCCTTCCCCATGCATGAATTTTCTGCACCAGGCCTCTAGTTAAGAAAATAAGAGGCACGTCTTTTAATTAAGAGTAAGGATAGAAAGAGTGTGGTGGTTTGGGAAAAGAAAAAAAATAGTATAAAAAGAGATATCTGCAGAGTGAGAAAGTCAAAGGAATGTAGAAGATTACTGGGCAGTATTCGCCTTTTTGAATTTTGAGGTTATACTTGAAAGACCAGTCAGTGTTGTTCTAGCCACATTCAGTCACTCAGTTACAAATGGGTGGTGGACTATAGTTAGGTTTCAACAGGTTGGAGTTTTGTCAGGCAAGTATGAAAGAAGCAAAGTCAATGAGGGTGTATGCCAGGGTTGATTAAAATGATGAGTCTTAGATCTAAATTGTTAAAAATGAGACTTGTGAAGGGTGGGTGGTAGTACCAATGTAGCTTTGGAATAAGTATAGGAAAAAGTAAGCTGGAAAAATACAAGTTAGAGATTAGAAAATGGTATTCTTGAAATTGAAATCATGAATCTCAGTCAGTAATGACAGATCTAGTATAACCACTGAAATGTGTGCTTGAAGTGAGGTGAAGGTCAAAATCAATTGTAAAGAATAGACGAAGACACTGATATGCCATAGTATTCCGAAGTATTAAAGGGGTCAGTTACTTGAATATTACCATCACGAATAAATCATAGGGAAAGTAATGGAGAGAATAATGCAATCTAAGGGTAACACTTTTCAAGAAATGAGAGGTTCTGACTGGGAGGATGGCAGCTGGTAAATATATTTTCATAGTCATAACTTTAAAGGGAGTTTGCACAGCCTGGGAGTATATTTTACTCTGGCAAATTTAACTTTTCAGATAGAGACCTACACTAGGCAGATGAATCAATGGAACTGGAACTTTGGCCATTTAGATGTGCTACAGTGAGAAGGGAGAAAAAGTGAAGAGTATTTCTAAGGCACTCTTAATTCCATTAGTCATTAATTAGTTATCCTAATAAGTGACTAATGAAATTCAAACTGGATAAGGAGAGAAGGGAAGCCATGAGAAAAAAAGGGAAGCCATGAGAAGAGGAAAGGAGGATGCCAGTGTATTGGAAGTTTTATTAACTGGAAGTGAAAAATTGCTGGAGACTATGTACAGAGTAAATGAGCTGAAAGCTTAGAACACGGTGTTCAGAGAGTGGAAAGCTTGAGGCTGAGACTTTGGTGGTGGTACAGTGCATGCAGATAATAAGATAGAGTGAAAGACTGGGCTGGAATGGAGGAAATAATTTTTGGATTCACAGAGGTGGAAAGATTTAGATGGTAGAGTGTTGATGTCATTGGCTTTTTTTTTTCACTTTTTTTTGTGTGTGGGGGGGTCAGGAGTGGAGATAGAAAGAAACTTGTGGAAAAGATGGTAGTCAATCAGTGATGGGAGTGACCTGGATTTGTAGATGACAGTAACAAATAGGAAGAGTGCGATGGCTTGAACTTCAAAGTACCTGAGCTTTTGAGCAGAGAAAGAGCATAATGGTTTAGAAGAAGCAATAAGAGCAAGGTGGACATCTGGTCTACTTCTAGACCTTCAGGTGTGGAGGATATGAGAAGAAAAGCTTCATTCAAAAGGCCTAGAGAGGAGACACTGTCACCAGCAGGCAGCCAGGAGAAGGCGGTTTTCAGAGAATGAGTTCTATTGGGTTGCTAGGGAAGCATAGCAAAATAGAACAAATGAATGGCTTAGAACAACAGAAATTTGTTATCTGAGCAGTTCTGGAAGTCTGAAGTCAGTGTGCCAGGAGGGCAATATTCCCTCTGAGGGCACCAGGGAAGGCTCAGTTCCAGACCCCTCTCCTAGCTTCTGCGTCCCTGGCTTGTGGCGGCATAACTCCAACCTAGTATTCTGTGTGCCTGCCTGTCACCAAATTTTTTCCTTTTTACAAGGACACCAGCCATATTGGATTAGCAGGCCACCCTACTCCAGTATGAGCTCATTCTAACGTCACTAATTATATCCACAGTGCCCCTCTTTCCAAATATATAGCACTCCGAGGTACTGAGGGGTTAGAACTCTAATGTATAAATTTGGGCGAAAGTGGGGGAGCACCATTCAACCCATAACAGGACTGTTTGTTGATGATAGACAAGGGGACAGAGTGCCAGGGTTTTGGAGGTAGAGCTTGATTGGCAAAGTAAGTCACAGAAATTGATATACAGAATGTTCGGGGTGATAGATGATGTGGGAGCTCAGGTGTCTGGTTAACAGGGAACACGGATGTGAATCATGAGGGTGTTGGGCCTGAGGGCGAAGCAGGATGGTGAGGGGCTACAGGGTCGATGTTCTCCTTTGCAGCTCTTAGCCAGAGGGTGGCCAAGGCTGGAGTGAGCAAGCTTTTCGCGTGCTGGTCTCAGGAGCAAGAGGAACTCAGCGAGTTTTTCCTCTCGTTCTGAGAGGTGTGGTGAACTTGGGGAAGGCCAGTCTCAGCAGGAACATGAAGTTGGGACTGCCTCTCCTTTGCAGGGATTGCGTTGTGGTGGCCGAGACACGAGATGGAAAATGTCTTTATCACCTGATAGCTTGGCCCTGTGGTACTTTTCGTAATCAGATGACTCCTTGACATTATAAGTATTTGTCAGTTATAGAGTTCAGTAGACTGTATGGCATTGTGGAGAGAGTTCCTTAACACGGTTCAGTGAGATTCATGTTTCAAGGGGAATGTTTATTCTTTTTTTAAAAAAATACGTTTTCATTGATTTTTTACAGAGAGGAAGGGAGAGGGATAGAGAGTTAGAAACATCGATGAGAGAGAGAGAGAGACATCGATCAGCTGCCTCCTGCACACCCCCTACTGGGGATGTACCCACAACCAAGGTACACGCCCTTGACTGGAAGCGAACCTGGGGCCTTTCAGTCCGTTGGCTGACGCTCTATCCACTGAACCAAACCGGTTTCGGTGAATGTTTATTCTTAAAGGTAGAAACTTCTTGGGTGTGAGTGCATGGAGTTCTTTAACACGTTCCTTATGATACGCTGCTTCTGCTCTGTGAGTTTCCTATGTTTAGGATAGGCATAGTGGGGCCACTCGCAGAAGGGGTTTCACAGATTTGTCAAATAGAGGAAAGACGTGGGTGCCCGTCTATTTTCCCTTCTATATTTGTATTCCACCTGGTGATACCCCTTCTTCCACTTTTCTGAGCCTTTTTACTTCCCTAATTTATTCTTCTTGTTTCTCCCTTCTCTTCATGAGCTGCCTCAGTGATATGGTAAATATTCTTATTGAACTAATTGATATAAAGAAAAGGGAAGAACAGAAGCTGAAGTTTATTAACTGTTAACTATGGCATTAAATATATTCACATTGTTACCTCTTAATTTAAATTACTCCTCAGAAGAAGGAAAGAGATGGATCTTCCTTTAAAGATGGGGAAACTGAGCCACAGGAAATTAAATGACTGCACAAGGTTATACATCTGGTTAGAAGGACACATTCTTTTTTTAAAATATATATTTTTATTGATTTTCACAGAGAGAAAGGGATAGTTAGAAACACTGATGAGAGAGAGACATCGATCAGCCGCCTCTTGCACGCCCCCCACCGGGGATGTGCCCGCAACCAAGGTACATGCCCTTGACCGGAATCAAACCTGGGACCCTTCACTCTGCAGGCAGACACTCTATCCACCGAGCCAAACTGGTTTCAGCTAGAAGGAAACATTCTTGATGGACCTTAAGTTACCCTCTCCCTCATTACATCATTACTTCCTAGTTTAACAAATAAGTAGCCCCCTTCAAGTGTCTTTGCATTGAAAGAAGATGTTGCCTGGTGTAATAAAGGTGGCTCTGGTCTATAGGGCAGAGACCTGGCATTGCATCTGGCTTTATCATTCAGTAGCTGAGTGATCCACTAGCATCAGCTATAAAACAGGGCCAATAATATCTACCCCCAGGTTTATGGTGATGCTGAATAAATGATATAAGAAAGAACTGAGGAAATCGGTGCCTGACATAATATATGTTTTAGTAATGCCTTTTTCCTTCTCTTTGTCATTAATTATTTGGATTCAGAACCAGAATGCTTGTTCAACCGGAAGAAAATAATCCATAACCATTGGTAGTGGTAGACTAGTGGGTAGGTGAAGTGGTTGGGAGATTTTCAGCCTAGCTCAACTCACATCAAGGCCAAAAGCCCAGATTAAAAATTTGGCCTTCCTTTGTGAGTTAGAATACAATATAACTATGCCACAGGAATAAAATCTCCTTTCAAAAGACTCACTGATGCTGACTCCTCCCACATAAATGCGATCTCCCCTTTAAGAGGTCGCAATAATCAAGCATTGCCATACTCAGCTCTTCAAGTGTGGCTGACGGGAAATTCAGGGACATTCAGCAATTTTCTCTCTATGAGAGCTACAGGAATGTCATTGGAATGTGAGTTGAGTACACAACAGAAATGGGAGGATACGACTCCTAGCAAATTTTAACTCTACATAATTGAGTCACTGCCTCCTGGAGACCAGCACTGGAATCTACTAAATGATAGAGCCTGGATTTAGCTCCTATGACAGCAATTTAAACTTTACTGTGCTTAATAATCTCTAGGGAACCGTGTTGAAAAGCCCTTTGCTCAGAGATTCAAAACCGTAGATACGTATTAGGTGAGACCTGGGATGCTGCATTTCTGCAAAGTTCTTCTGGTGACTTTGATACAGAGGACCTATAAGCAATATTTTGAGAAATACTAACCAATTGAGACAAGCTTATATTTACAAAATGCAGTTGTTTGAAATCTGTGACTAATTGCTTTCCATCGTCATCCTTTTGTTCTTGACTTACTGTACTTGGCTCCTTGAGATGCACATGAATGGGGGCTTGATCTACCTTTGTGGATGAAATAATCTTGGAAAATGTTACCTGTAAAATAGTAGCACTTCAAGAAAAGGGTCAGCATAAATTATTTTTCATTGACAGCAGAATATATTGATTACATTTTTATTCTATTTCCCCCTGCCTTTTGAATCTCAGGTTCATTTTCTTTGCAAGAGAATGCTCAGTAAAGGAAGTTAGATGCATCCCTTCTAGACTCTTCTACAAAATTCAATGATGCTGATCTAAAGTCTTCCCTTTAATTTGAGATCTCTTAGGGGCACAGACTCAGGAATCAGATTTCTAAGGCTAGAAAACTCCATCAGACGCCATCCAGCGTGTTCCTTGCCTTTGGCAGGATCACATCTAAGTCAATTTGTGGTCATTGTACTTCCAAGGGTGCCAGAGGCACCTGCACCTTCACTGCATTGCACCCAAGTTCTAACAGCCCTGGGCCCTAGACTATAAAGGTCATTTCTCTGTGCATTGGCTATTCATTGCAGAGGACTGGGAAGGCAGGAAGAGGTGCCAGGTCTCTTAACTAACATCTGGAGACTTTGATGTGGTTGGCCAACGTAGTCCTCATAGACAATGAAAGGATCATTGGGAGGAAGAGGCAATAGTACCTGTTCTTTACATAGAAAAACTGAGCCCCAAAGTGGGCTAGGAGTGTTTAGTCTTATAAATCTGATTCCTGTGTCTCTGCCCCTAAGAGATCTCAAATTAAAGGAAAGACTAGATCAGCATCATTGGATTTTGTAGAAAAGTCTAGGAGTGATGTGTCTAACTTCCTTTACTGAGCATTCTTTTTTTTTTTTATATATTTTACTGATTTTTTACAGAGAGGAAGAGAGAAGGATAGAGAGCTAGAAACATCGACGAGAGAGAGACAACGATCAGCCGCCTCCTGCACGCCCCACAGTGGAGATGTGCTCGCAAGCAAGGTACATGCCCCCAACCGGAATCCAACCTGGGACCTTTCAGTCTGCAAGCCAACGCTCTATCCACTGAGCCAACCGGTCTCGGCCTGAGCATTCTTTACTGAGTGTTTTCTTTACTTGGGCAGTGCTGTTGCTCCATGTTCTCTCCTTCCCCCCAAACCATCTAAACCAATGGGGCAACAGGGATGCAGACAGTAGAGGTTAATGATATTGGGGTATAATCTTTAATTTTCATATTAGCAAAGAATTCTTTTGAATTGTCCTGCTTATCCTAAATGTTCCTATGTTAGCTTCTCAGAAAGGCGTGAGTAAGAACAGTAGGCAAAGCAGGCCGGGAATGGGGAGTAGAAAAAGGCCAACTATACCCTGAATGAATGATTTATACAAAATCGGAATTGAAACAGTTTTGTGTTAGGATGTCATTGCCACTCACAGTCCCCCAGCTACACCTGTGCAGCCCCTGTACATAGTAGGTGTTCAATGGTGCTTATAACATGTTTGATTCAATTCAGCGTATCAGTGAGAGAGGAGTTCACTTGGATTCTTTCAGTTCTAAGGTCAGAATCACGGGATTTTTTACTCTCAAGGAGTGAAGAAGAGTAGAAGAAGATCTGAGACTGAGGCTGAGTGGTGTGGAGTGGCTGGTAGCACCTCACAAATGACCTCTACTATCGGGGACACTTCCTCCACGGGGGCCTCAGGCATTGACACCAATCTCTTTGAAGACACATAGCAATGAGTAGATCTTGGAGTGTCCAGTTGATGCGGGAAATGCATTGACCACTAAGTGGATTTGGGGGCACCAACCTAATGGGATTTGCTAGAGTGCAACAAATACCACAACACCCCCACTGTGGGCGCCCCCACTGTGGGCACCTGGACTTAGAATGTGACCAAACTGGTGTTCAGAATCCATCAGCCGGCCTCACTCATTGTGTCCACTCTGGGCTGAAGGTGCCAAGGATTTTGGAGAAACGGCCGCCCTGAGAGGAAATAGAATCATTCCAAGGCTTTCTCTAGTATCTCGTTCGTGTCTTTCGATAAATATTTATTATTTTGGTGAAAAGTAATTTGCTGGTGTGTCATATTCCATCTTCTGGGAAGGAAATATTGAGATGGGAGGGCATTTATCACTCCAGAGTTTATTGGCTTTTCTGTTTATTTATCCTTGAAAGGAAAACAGTCCTGTACCAGGAAGTGCTCCATGACAGCCAAGCCTCCAGATGTACGACAAGGACCCAGACAGTTGTAGTGGCCTCGTTTTCCAGAAAATGCTTCTGCCCTCCTGTCCAGGCGCCGGTGCTCTGCTTCCTCCCAGATCTGGCTCCAGGCTAACCCCCCCTCCTCCCCCGGCTGGGCTGTGAGATCCTGAGGGAGACACCTGTTGGTCGAGCTTCAGTTTCTTTTTCTTTTTCTTTTTTTAAATATATTTTATTGATTTTTCACAGAGAGGAAGGGAGATAGATAGATAGTTAAAAACATCAATGAGAGAGAGACATCGATTAGCCGCCTCCTGCATGCCCCCTACTGGAGATGTGCCTGCAACCAATGTACGTGCCCTTGACAGGAATCGAACCTG
>JAAGEH010002531.1:75477737-75530796 GCA_011751065.1 Lasiurus cinereus
AACGAGCGATTGGACATAGGACCCTGGATGCATTTCTCATCTCTAAGGGCCGTGTTTATTATCGTTTAAAAATTTGACTCTTTTTGTATATTATGTTAACAAAGTGAAAATCCCAGAATTCCTGAAACTATAAACTAAAATCTGTCAGCATTCCTGGTTCTGGGGGCGAGCAGCTGAGAGAAATGTTGATGGGAGATGGTCATGCTGTTCTCACAGGCACAGAAGGCACAGGGCTCTCTGTGGGAGGGCTGGGTCTTATTGAGCCTCCAGAATGCAGTGCCCAGGGCATCAGGTATCTGCCATGGACGAGTGTGGAGAGAACTGAAGTTACATCTTGTTTGTGCTTCTACTAGAATCCCCATCTCCTACCACTGCACCCCATAACCCGCCCCCACCCCTTTCTCTCTCTCCTCTGTGTAGGAGTTTTTGTCTCCAATTAACACTTATTCTCCGTTTCAGCCTCCACCCCGCTCCCCCATTTTCTTATGTTTTCTGTCCCTTATTACTTATTTTTTTTAATTTAAATTCATTATTGTTTAAAGTATTACATGCGCCGAAACCAGTTTGGCTCAGTAGATAGAGCGTTGGCCTGAAGACTCAAGGGTCCCAGGTTCGATTCCGATCAAGGGCATGTACCTTGGTTGTGGGCACATCCCCAGTGGGGGGTGTACAGGAGGCAGATGATGGATGTTTCTCTCTCATCGATGTTTCTAACTCTCTCTCTCCCTTCCTCTCTGTAAAAAATCAATAAAATATATTAAAAATATAAAGTTATTACATAAGTCTCCTTTTCCCCCCATTGACCTCTCCCAGCCACTCCCACTCCCCAGCACCTGTGCTCACCCCAGCTACTGTCCATTGGTTCTACTCATATGTATGCATACAAGTCCTTTGGTTGATCTCTTACCCTGTACCTAATTCTTTAGACAAAACATACATTATAGCCCTTATTTTACTTTTAAAAATCTCTTTACTTGACTTCTTTACACCTTAATTCTTAATGAAAGGATATTGAACTTTTAAGAATAAAGATGTTAGCTGCACACCCTAAATGTATACAATGTCATATGTCAATTTTATCTAGATGAAACCGGAAATAAAATAAAGATGGAGTTAAATTGATTTTCACAAATATGGCCCCTAATTTGCATTTTTCTCTATGAAAGTAGTTTCCAGAGCCAAAATCAAAAAAGCAACCCAAATCCCAAAACAGGCAAACAAAAGGGCCTCTCCACCTTTCTGTTAAAAGAAGGTATGAGTGAAGAGAAGTGTTGATAAACTAGTAATCCCCCTATGGGGGAATGTTAATTATTTTATCATCTGCAACTTTTTAATGACAGGTAACGCTCCCAGTTAGCAAGGTTTTCTTCTCTTTCCAGAGGACCGTGGGCTTGGTGTCAGGCATTTAGAATAAGGCTCTAAGCCAGTGGTTCTCAACCTTTCTCATGCTGCGACCCTTTAATACAGTTCCTCATGTTGTGGTGACACCCAACCATAAAATTATTTTCGTTGCTACTTCATAACTGTAATTTTGCTACTGTTAAGAATCGTGATGTAAAGATCTGTGTTTTCTGATGGTCTTAGGCGACCCCTTTTGGGGGTCTCATTCGACCCCCAAGGGGGTCGAGACCCACAAGTTGAGAACCGCTGCTCTAAGCCTTTGCAGAACATTCCAGAAGCCTGAAGGTAGAGATTGTAGCGAGAGGTGCTCCAGCAGGCAGATACGCAGGCTTACCGGTCCTGTCCATAGCTTTGCTTTCAACAGGCAACTCCTTGGCTGGCTTCTTAGTGTGTTGGTCTCCAACTGAGGTTTCTTTTTTCTTCCTTTTTTTTAAAAAAATCTTTATTGTTGAAAGTATTGCATATATCCCCCTTTTTTCAATTGATAAGCAACTTCTCTGCTGATCTCATGCAACCTCTTCCTTTTACAGATGAAGAGAGAAGGTTCATGTGAAGGAGTATGTCCCTGTCCTGGTAGAAATAATACCATGGACAATAGAAGCGTAGCGTTCATTCTGAGGCAGGGACCCTGGGCCATTGAGTTTGTGGGGCCATTGTGTTCTGCTCTGTGTATGGAACCTACTGGCTTAGAAGAGGCCAGCCAGGGTGAAAAGAAGCTGAGGATCAAGTCACCTGGGGACTGGTTCAAGGTGGTGGTCATTGTAAAACAGCCAGGGACGTGACTGCAGTTTCTGGATGGATATGTGGAAGGAAGATAAAATCTTTGGTACCTTTGAGGGTAGAACCAGATCCAGGGGATGGGAGCCTCTGGAAACACATCCAGTCTCGGTCATCAGAGGGTGTCTAGGGACTGGAGCTGTCTCCCAATGGCGCAGCCTTGTCTCATGTGTTGGTGGCTTTGAGCAGCTTGTTACTGGAGCAGGTGTGCCAGCAAGAGGGACAGAGGCATTTCGGCATCAGCTTAGAGGTGCATCTCATGCTGACTGAGGTCCCTGGGCTCTGAGATTCTAAGAAATAAGGGATTGGGAAATCATTTCGCTTAGTTCAAAACTCACGTCACATCTCCAGATTATATCTTTAAATGTACGCAGCTTTAAGAGGTGGTGGGTTCCAAGATTTATGTCTACCATGTAATTCTAATTGGCCGTTATGAAATAAAAGGGCTGCAGGAAAATTAAATAAACCCAACACAGTTTTTAGCAAATGACGAGGCTCTTATAAAACTACAGTTAGGTGACATAAGTGGAAAGAAATAAAGAGCATGTGAAATGAGGGTCGGTTTTTAATACTCCAAAGCTTTTCAATGTTACATATTAAGAATAAGGACACCATATATAAAATTCAATATTCTCTTTATTCGGTATTCGGTTACAATTTGGAGCAAATCTATGAGATCAAAGGTTTTAAAAATTAAAACAAAGTTTGAAAAGATTGCCTTTACCATCCTTCCCTTTAATCATCTCTACAGTCCATCCCTGGTACCAGCACGATACTAATTTATGTTAGAGCATTTCTCTTTAGTGTCCTTCAGGAATTCCTAAAGTTCTGCATAAAGTGACCTTTCTCTCTTCTGTTCCACAGGAATTTCTCAATTAGAAATGGAGATCAGAATTTCAGGGGACATTCCAATACAGCTGTAACAGCAAGGTTTGGTTTGGTTTTGTTCTGTGGAATTTCAGTATGAAGCTGTGAGCAGGGTGACTGTTTTCGGATTGAATGGACACCCACTGAGCAACATGAAATCTTTTTATGTAGCATTAAGAAAAGTCCCCTCTTCTCCTCCTCATCTCTGCCACGCAGTGGCAAAACCAAAGTGCCAAGTGGTTTCTTTCTCTTTCCCTTTACTCTGTAGGTTTTGTTTTGAGTAAGAAGGAGAGAAGGTGATTTTTAAATTTGCATAATATTGTCTACTGAGTCCTTTGTAGGACTAAATGCCCAAACTAGGAGAGCGTACTGAATTTGAAGGTCACTTTATTTTCCCCGTTCTGATAGGAAAGACTTCTGCCCTTACTTCTTCTTTCGAGAGCATTTGAAATTAGGAAGTACCCACATTTGATGTCTGCACATTCCAGCTACCACTCTTAGCTAATTTTAGTCTCCTGGAGTGTAAGACAAACAACCTGGGGAATTCCGTGTGATACAAGATCGCAGCCTCTTAGAATTCTAGAGCCGCATCAGGTATGCTTCAGAAACACGTTTCAAGACTCTGTTATTGGTTAGATTGCTGAAGACTGGAGTTTAGTGGTTTACCAATTTTGCCGGGAACCAATTCCAGCATGTAATAATGACAAGAGTGTCACCAAAAGGTTGGTGAAGGTTGAGCGGCTCAACAAGGGTGAGCCACATATCCGCTGCCAGACAGCTCAGGGCATTTTATCCTCCTGTTGGCCAAACACCTGAACAACTGTAGGCCATTCCCCAATCTGACAATACCCTTTGATACCCTACCCCCGTGGTCTGCAAACTGTGGCTCTTGAGCCACATGTGGTTCTTTGGCCCCTTGAGTGTGGCTCTTTCACCAAATACGGGGGCCTGAGCACTGAAGCTTGAAAAACAGATTGGGGATGACAACATGATACAGTTGATAGTTTTAATGAACTTCCTCAGTCAATACATATGCCTAGTGCTATTAGTGAAGTGTACACGTAAATTATGATATGTGATACTTGCTGGCTGCCCTTAACATGTTACTCTACTTGGAAATCTTTGAAACATATGCATCACATTAAACACAGGGCCATCCGATTCAGTTAGTTTTGGGTACTCTTTTTTTTTAAATATTTTATTGATTTTTCACAGAGAGGAAGGGGGAGAGATAGAGAGAAACTTCCATCAGCTGCCTCCTGCACACCCCATTCTGGAATCGAACCTGGGACCTCCTAGTCTGCAGGCTGACTCTCTATCCTAGTGGTTCTCAACCTTTTTTTAATGCTGTGACCTTTTCATACAGTTCCTCATGTTGTGGTGACCCCCAATCATAACATTATTTTTTTTGCTACTTCATAACTGTAATTTTGCTACTGTTAATGAATCATAATGTAAATATCTGTTTTCCGATGGTCTTAGGAGAGACCTTGCTAGCAGTTTTCAACCTGTGGGTCACGACCCACAAGTTGAGAACTGCTGCTGTAGAGCCTAAGACCATCAGAGTCTATCCACTGAGCCAAACCAGTTTCGGCTTGGGTACTCTTTATAAGAAGAAACAAGTATTATCATATTGAATTTAATTAAAATCAATCGAAATTCATTGTTTTCAAAATAAAATGAGAAATGATCCGGTCTCTTCAGAAAGATCTTACTGATACATACTTCCTTATTCCATTTTTCAGGAGCAAGACAGAAAATGAATAGTATATATTTATGTGAAATGCACAAAAGAGGAGTAAAACCCATAAAATCAAGAGAGACTGAACCGGAAATTGGGCCATCTCATTGGTTGTCATTGGTAGCAAGAGATGAAGTCAAGATTCCTTCTACTGTGGTCTTGGTTGTCATGATATTGCCCTACTAGTTGGCAATGGTTTTAACAGGAAGACAGAGAAAAACCCTGAAGTTATGGGGGCTTGCCTTCAAAACATGCAGTCTGGAGGTAGTTGGCTGCTGGAGTAGATTCGGGGGCTTGGTGTCAGAATGGCATCTTTCTGATGGTCTTTCCCATAGATCTGTCCCCTCATAATTATTTGATGGATGCTATGGCTCCAAACATCTTCTCCTTGTTCACAGGGGAAGAAATAGCACCAGCTTTGTCTGCTCCTTTAACCAGCAAAGAAAACTTTCCCAGAAGCTTCCCTGGCAGACTTCCCCTATTTTGCTGGATAGAACTGAGTCACGTGGCCACAGAAAGGAGTTTGGAAAAGCCGGGAAGAGTATGGCTGAGGCAATCATTATTCATTACATAAAAATAGAAGAAGGGATTGGGCAGGAGAGGGGCAGAGTCTATCCCACTTACTATTGTCCCTAAACCTTTTTTTGTTGTTGTTGCTCTTGAATTAACTAGCCCAAGTGAGTTTCTGTTTCTTATAGACATAAAGGTACTAAATAATAGAACATGTATTTTTTTCTAACAAGTTATGGATTACACTGAATGACCTCTTAAAGCAGAGGTGAATATTATTGCAGATAATCTGTGAAATTTTGTTTGTAAATCTGGTGCTTGGTAGATGAATACATCAGAGTGGTGTTCTTTTTTCCGTACAGTTTGGTAGTTCCCGAAGTCCTGAATGATGATCTTCGGATGTTGTGATATTGTCAGTTGCTTGGACCTGGAACTGCCTTCCTAGTTCATGGATTGGGCTGAGACAAGGGTTTTCTTTTTCCCTTCTGTCCAGGGAAGATGGACCAGAGGGGCCTTTGGGGCAATGCGAATGCCCCTCATTTGCCACCATTTAGTCTAGAACAAGCAGAGCAAGTGCCCCAAAGGGGCTCATACCCAGGCCTCTAGGGAAGCTGCAAATTGTGCATAGCCCCAACTTTCCCTGCTTCCTTCCGCTCCATGTGCGCTAGTTATTGTACCAGCCATGCAGCACTCTTATGGCCCGTAGCCCTTGTAGCCTGTTACAAAGACTTGTTCTCCATTCACACACTCTGATGTTCACAGTTATCTAGTTTTCATAACCAGATTCATCACCAAAACGCCCATTAGATGTTAAGAGGAAAAATCTTAATTGTTTGCTTTAATTTATACACACACACACACACACACACATTGAGTGGCCAGATTAAGATGATCTCTAAACACATAATAATCTGGCCACTCAGTGTATTTGTATCTCAAATGGGTACCAAGAGTATTCTAGACTTTTGCTGGAGATCAACCACCTATTTGCCCTGAGCTTTCTATCAGCCAGGGCAAAGGGGAAAACTGATCAGGTGCATGATTTATAGTCTTTGATATAAATAAATGAGGTACTCAGAGAAGAACACTGAATGACCAGATTATTATGTGTTCAGAGATCATCATAATCTGGCCACTCAGTATATATATATATGTATATTGATTTCAGAGAGGAAGAAAGAGGGAAGAAGGGAGAGATTAGAAACATCATTGATGAGAGAGAGTCATTGATTGGCTGCCTCTTGCATACCCCACACTGGGAATTGAGCCTGCAACCTGGGTATGTGCCCTTGACCAGAATCAAACCTGGGACCCTTTAGTTCCCAGGCCGATGCTCTATCCACTGAGCCAAATGGGCTAGGGTTAATTGATTCATATTAAGCTTGGAGAATTGACAGGTTTATCCTGCTTTTCTTTTTTAAAAATATATTTTTTATTGATTTCAGAGTAGAAGGGAGAGGGAGAGAGAGAGTAATATCAATGATGAGAGAGAATCATTGTTAGGCTTCTTCTTTCACACCCCTCTCTGGGATTGAGCCCACTACCCAGGCATGTGCCCTGACTGGAAATCGAACTGAGACCTCCTGGTTCATAGGTTGATGCTCAATCACTGAGCCGCACCGGCTGGGCTAACCTCCTTTTCAAAAGGTACATAAAGTATCCCTTGAGCTTTTGCATTTCAATGAGTAAGATGATGGAAGATATAGAGTATGTCGGGAGGAACCAGGGCCAGAGTCTCTTGCTCATAATGAAGGTGAAGACTGAATTTGAAGGAAGACTTATTGTCTCTTCTGTTCCTCCACGCTATCCTATCCAACCCTCAGACTCTTCCCTCAGCACCTCAGTGTCTACACCATGCCTCACACTGAAAGTGTAGAAACATGGGATAGAATTTAGTCTTAGAAGGAAAATTAGAAATCATGTAGTCCAAATATTCATGTTTTTTCTTTTTAAACTTGAGATATAATTGACGTATAACATGATATTCACTTCAGTTGCACAACAAAATGATTAGATATTGTGAAACAACCACCCCAGTAAGTCTAGTGACCATCCATCATCACTCATGGCTACAAATTTTTCGTTCTTGTGATGAGAACTTTGAAGATTATTCTCTTAGCAACTTTTACATATACAATATGTGTACAGTATTATGAACTGTACTCACTGTGCTATACATTACATCCCAGGACTTATTTTATAACTGGAGGTTTGTACGTTTTGACTACGATCAACCATTTCAAACACTTCATCTTACAGATGAGAAAATTGAGGCCCAGATTGGCTTATTAACACTCCCAGGCAGAAGAAAGAGGTCAAGATGTTTTGAATTTAGTTGCCTTAAATGTGACCTGAAATTCCGGAGAATTCTGAATCACTGTTCATGTGACCATCTGTTCAGTTACTAGTATACGCATACAAATCTTTTTATAATTACGGGCAGGTAAAAATAGCTGTGTGGTTTGATCACTTCTCTATTTCCCTGGAGATCAAGTCACTATTATTATCCTACCTTTGAAAGCCATGATGTCTGCTAAAATCGTTTATATTAACGATTTTAGTAGACCTCGGTTTTTTGTTGTAGTTAAGACTTTGGGCTACTTACAAGAAAGTTAAAATGAAAACATATCCAAAATGAAGTCAGGTTGAGTCCAGGGAAAGGTGAAGACAGAAGAGGGAGATTCAGGAAACCCCCTGGGACTTTGCAGAGGTTTCAGGGCAGAAACTGAGAGCTGTGAGGGATGCCATGAACTTAATGATGTCACTCCAAGCCCTCAATTAGAAGTCAGGAGATCTGGATTTCTGAACGTTGGGAGAATTTCTGTATCATGGATGACGGGACTAGGTGATTTCAGCTGTTACTTGTGGGTTTATGACTACAAGGGCCTTTCTTAGGAAAGGAGTTCACCTTTGAAGTGACCTCTGCCCCCTGGATCTGTGGCAAAGATGATGTCCTATGTGTCACTTCTAGGTTTACCAATCATTCACCCCACAGCTGAGAGGCGGGGCTGTGGTTTCTGAACCTGCCCTGTGACTCTCAGCAGACCTCACTGGATTCAGGTCCTGGGGACAAGGAAGAGGGCCTTGTGGTGTGAATGTGAAGACGCTGGAGAATCCCACAGATGGGCTGGAAAATTCTTTACTGAATATAACCTACATTCGCTATAACAGTCCAAAGTGATAGCACCTTAAGACAATTTGAAAATAATGATATGCTAAGTTTGGAATCTGTCATATTAAGCATGATTTCCCATCCGATGGCTATCAGAGTGACATCAGAGGCCACTCATTGGTATTTTGACAGTCACTTTAGAAAACATTAAAAAAATTAGGGTCCCCAGGTAGCAAAGCAAAAGGAATGAGGCCCAAAAGGTATCAAGATGCACTTGTAATAGTTGGCTTCTTTGTTTTGCTTTGTATCACAGCGTGGTGAACTGTATTCAGGGAGGGCAAACATTTTTCCTCAAAGCTGATTTTGCCCATGCTCCCATGTTCCTTCTATTTTTGCTCAGAAAAAATCTTCCAATTTTACTTGTATTAATCTCACAAGTTTCTTGGGAAGATAAAATAAATAATGTCAGACTGGTGCCCAGCACCTGAAGTTCAGATTTGAGTTCCCTGTACTGGTGGTGTGAATTTGGACAAGTACTTGCCTCTTTTTATGTCTCCAACCCTCAGCTAGAAAATGAGAGTTGAATGAGTGAACTTTAAATCCTCCCAACCTCCAACACTTTGTGTGTCTATACATTCCAAAGTTCAGTGTTAGTGACGCTTAACCCTTGGTACGGATTAGTCACAACTGATGCTGCCTCCATTAATATTAATGCAGCTAATATCTCTTGCGTCCTTGGCGCCAGCTTTCTTCTGAAAGCCATGTGCATATCTCAGTTATTTCTCCAACAGCTGTAAATGACGGATGGTATTATCTCCACTTCATAGGTAATGAAATTGAGGCTGACAATCGGTTAGTAGTAAAGCTGATGTTCAAATCCAGGTTACCCAACCCCAAAGCTCATGTCTTACTCTAGATACTCTATCTAATACAAAGTTGACACCTTTATGAATACAGTATTGAGGAGTATCTGAGAGAGGCACAATTTTAAGATGCAGAATATAACTCCACCAGACTGATTTCAACTAGGTCTTTTCGTTCACTCGGATTATTTGTTTCTGGTTAAGGGAGCAGGTTAGTTAACTAGTTGTTAGTTTTTTAAGGGCTCTGCATGGGTAAAAACCTTTTTAAAAATCAAGTTTGATAGTTTGTGAGAGCCAGAGTGACGCAGTTTGGGTATCAGCATTCACTCCTCCAGAAAACTGCTTTCTCCCACCCCAGTTTGAGAAACCTGCGTTCACAGGAGGTTTCCAGTGATTATTCAGAGAGATTCACTTAGCTTTGATGAGAGTTTGAGAGATAACAACCCATTTAGCATCATCATCACCCATCTGCATATTCCTAAATGTTTGTGGAAGGGTAGATATTATCTGAGTTGGCATGAAGGTTTATGATGTCACCCTTAGCTTCTGGGCTAGGATGGAGGTTACTAGTTCATTTTTGAAGATTTGGTGAATTATTCACCCCAGCCCCAGCTTTATGGGGGCATAATTGACAAATAGAAATTGCATTTTTTAAAGGTATACTTGTTTTGATAAATGTATGCATTGTGAAATGATCATCACAATCAAGCTACTTCACATATTCATCACCTTGCACAGTTACCGTTTTGCTATTGTTTGTTTCTATGGTTAGAACACTTAAGATCTACCCTCTGGGACTTTCAGCCTCCAGAATGTAAGAAAGAAATGATGGTGTTTATAACAAACGGTAATTTGTTATAACAGCTCAAAAGGACTGAGTCAGCATTTCATACATTTGTCAATAAAATGAATGCTGAACACTCAGAATGGATGAGGAGGGCCTTTCACAGCTTATTAGTTATTCTTCTAAGAACTCTCTGTCTGGGCAAGGGGGTGACACGTGAAACCTCTTCCTTGGATGGTGGCACCACTTTGGTGTTTTAGTGCCTTTCCTTTGCCATCTGCCCCTAAATGGACATATAACTCCTTCCTTGCCTGAGATGGCAGAGAAGAGCAAGGGAAGCGTGCAGTATCAGCAGTACTGGCTTCTGTGCCATTAAAGGTGCCTGTTAACTGGAAACCTCTGGTGGTGCCAGGATGGTAAAACTGAGTCATTCACAGAATCATGCATAACAGTCACCACATCTACTTGGGGGTTCATTGATACCCAGGCTGCAGAATTTACTCATTATTTCTTTATGACTGTCATCATGACCACAGAAGTTTAAGAGAAAGGGGTGCCTAGGGAAATTTTCTAGGACTTCTTTACATGGTTAGTTCTCCTCTCAACATCATGGCATAATAATTATATTCACAGATCCCTTCTATTTCACAAGTTCAAGCCAGTAAAGCCAAACTGTGAATGGGAATTTTCCATCTAAAAGATGATGACTTGTCCAGTGGGTGTGGCTCAGTGGTGGAGCATGGACCCAGGAACCAGGAGGTCATGGTTCGATTCCTGGTCAGGGCACATTCCCAGGTTGTGGGCTCCATCTTCAGTCAGGGTGTGGAGGAGGTAGCCAAGCGATTATTCTCTTTCATCATTGATGTTTCTATTTCTCTCTCCTTCCCTTCCTCTCTCTGGAATCAATAAAAAATATATTAAAAATAAAATAAAAGATGGTGACCTTTCTTGAACACCTTTACAGCAATAAACTTACTGACGTGGATGCTCTCCTGAGAGCCTCATTTTCAGGGCTTATCTAATCACTGGTGTTATTATCCAGCTGGAAGTGGTACAGCTCAGTTCACATGCAGGTGCTCTGACTACAATTCTTCTCATCTTCCCACTCCAGCATAGGCTGGGTGAGCTTTCCCCCCAATTTTTGTGATGCTGCAGGTACTGGAGGAGACAGTCATGGGTCTTGACCTCACAGATACTGTAGGTTGGACACAGCCATGATTCTGGGTCATCTTCCCTTCCACTTGGTGTCACTGTGAATGTCACATTTCAGTTGCTGCTGGCCTGATTTGCTCCTCTGATCTTCAGTTGTCTGATGGGTACGGTGTGAATCTATTTTAATTTTAATGAACTTAAGTTCCTTTCGACTCTGAGAAAGGAGTGTGGAAACCTGTGACTTTGGAGGTAGCTGGCAGGGACCGGTTATGTGATTCTGGATTAAGTTCCTCAATCCTTTGGGGTCACTTTTCTCATCTATATGAAAATGGTAGCCTAGATCAATGATTTCTTTAACACCCATTTTTAACCATAGGAATTCCCCCCACCCCTGCAATGAAATCTGACATGGATCTCAATGTATCAAACAAAGTCAGTTTACTCTAGTTGAAGCAGAACATTGGTCAGGGTGGCCCAGACCATTGTCTTCTTGGCCTCCTGTTCCCGATAATGGCTCCCGGGATATGGATCTAGCTGAAGTAGACAATTGCTAAATTTCTAGTATTCGTTCCTATAGGGCTTTTCTTCCTGTTTCCCAGATGCCCAATGCTGGGGATTCCGAACTGCTCAATATCTTCAAGAGGACTGAAACTGGAGCTTGATGCCTGGGTTCAAATCCCAACTCTCCCACCTTGTTGTCCATGTCACCTTTGGCAAGTCACTTAATCTCTGTGCATCTGTTTCTGGATCTTTAAAATAAGGATAATAATAGCATCTGCCTCGAAGCGTTGTTGTGAAGATTAAAATAGTTCACATATAGAATTTAGAATGGAGACTCGTTCTACATGGATGGTAGCTCTTTTTTTTTTAATTTTATCAGCTGGAGAATCTAGCAGGGCCTTATCGGAAGTAGAAGGTTAAACATGATCACAATCAGCTGGTTTTGGCAGAACACAGACCTGGAAGAGCTTTCAGATGTCATGTGCTCCTTGTCGTCTAAAGTTGCCTTTTTTAAAAAAATATATATATTTTATTGATTTTTTACAGAGAGGAAGGGTTAGGGTAGAGAGTTAGAAACATCAGTGAGAGAGAGACATCGATCAACTGCCTCTTGCACAACCCCTACTGCGGATATGCCCGCAACCAAGGTACACGCCCTTGACTGGAATTGAACCTGGGACCTTTCAGTCCGCAGACTGACACTCTATCCACTGAGCCAAACTGGTTTCGACTCTAAAGTTGCCTTTATGGAGGCTTTCTTGGGTCACTTGTTAACAGGGCGATCTTGGAGCCACCTCACTACTCCACTAGCCAGCATCTCCAGAGAAGCAGCCTGGAGGTCTGTATTCATGAGAAGTGTCCTGGAAGGCATTTATGAACAGAGAAGTTTGGGAAATACTACGGTGGTAGCCAACTATTGCATTTTACCACTGAGAAAGCTGATGTCTGGGAGGAGAAATGGCTCCCCCAAGGTCAGAGTTAGTGATGGAACCGGGGCTCTTCAATGTCCTTTCTCTGTGATGGCTGTTGTTTCCGTCCACGTGCCTGTGGTTGGCTGTCGAGAAGGAGCAGTTTCAAGACAACTTCGCTAAAAGCGGAGTTTGGCTTCGGGCACAAGTTCCCTGCCAGAAAGGTCCTGGCATTTTCTGCGTTAGGCAGGATTCTGAGCTACCACGTTTATAATTCGCTTTGTACTTAGGGGATAATGATCTCTGGGAACCTACACGCCCCCGAATGACCTCAAAGTCTGGGACTAGAGCTCGCCGTCTGGTTTGCACAGAAACAGCCATACCTTCCCAAGCGCCGGTCGGTGCCAAGCCTGGGAAGTGGGCAGAGAGATGAAATGGAAATTCCGAGATGCTGAGTGCACTTAGCCAATCTGCATCATGTGAACCGCTTTGGAGCCCGAGGACAGAAACCAAGTACGTGCTTCTGCTCAGAGGCGGCCAACGGCATCCATGACTGGTGTTATTATTGCTGCCATCTCTCTCCCTACCATCGTGCTTCTTCTCACACGTGTAAAGGCTGGGCCTTGTCTCTTGAAGTAGTCCTGCAGGCTGGGGGAGCTAGGGTGAATTTTAGACAAGGGAATGTGGTCCCTCTCACCCCGAACCACAAACAACTCTTGTTCTCCCACAAGTATTCAGCCTTGTTGTCATTGTGGGACCAGCGAGGGTGGGGGAGGCCTTACATGCACATCTGCATGACCTATGGACACACACAATAGGATGGTGAAGGCCTGGGGTGGAGGCGGGCTGGAGGAGGTCAATGGGGGGAAAGGGGCTAGGTAATCTTTCAACAATGAAGATTAAAAAAAAAAAAAAAGAGCCGAGACTGGTTTGGCTCAGTGGATAGAGCGTCGGCCTGCGGACTGAAAGGTCCCGGGTTCGATTCCGGTCAAGGGCATGTACCCTGCTTGCGGGCACATCTCCAGTGGGGGGTGTGCAGGAGGCGGCTGATCGATGTCTCTCTCTCATCGATGTTTCTGACTTTCTATCTCTCTCCCTTCCTCTCTGTAAAAAATCAATAAAATATAGAAAAAAAAAAGAATCTGAAAAAAATATGAATAAAGTGATCCTGCAAAGGGAATAATGACCCTCCCCAGGAGAAGAGAGGAGGGTGGGAAGGCAGAAGGCTGAACCAGGGAGAACAGGAGTGGGGAGCTGGGTGATGGGCAAGTGCAGCCCTTTATTCCTGGAGAGTAGGTGGAGTCCTTGAACTTGAAGAGGTTTAGAGATCAAAAGATAAGTGGTAATTGGAGCCCAGGTCCTCAGGGGAAGTGCCAATTTAAACTCCGAGGGTGGGAGGGAACCTTACTTACAGGTGGAAGAGAAAATTCAAAGGAATGCCTTAAAAAGGAACACAGCAATTTGGTTATGTGTCCACTTCTTTCATTACCCAACTTGTTCTGCCTCTGTGGATAACAAATCCAACCCCTCTCTTTGCAGATGAAGATGCTGGAACCCAGGTGGACATGCAGAATTTTCTTTGGGAGGCAAAGTCTCTGATCTTATAGGGTCTGAGACTTCTTTTCCAAGGCAGAGCAAAGGAGTGTGGGGGGATTCTGGAGGTAACATAGGGGCGACTTCATGTGGTCTCCCAGCAAGCCCATTCTCCAGCCAGAAATTCATTTCAGGTGTTGACAGTTTAATTCTTCAGTTGAGTAAGCATGTGATGTGGCCCAAGTTATCAGAGGAATCAAATACAGTTACAGGTTTTTACTAAACAATCCTGGCCAACATTTTCCCACCTCCACAGGGCAGTTCCTGCTGCTATTCCTGTTGCTCACAGTCAGGCACTAAAAGATTGCAAAATCCTTTCTTAATCCGTAGGTAATATCAAATTATATTCATTTCAATTCCATTGTGCATTAAGAAATATTTAGAAATGGATTACAAACTAGAGATTCTATGGTAGTCCCTTGTTTTTCAGATAAAGACATGAAAATGCACAGTGATGAAGTGGTGTTCGCAGTATCATCCTAACCCTAACTCTAAGCCTGGAGCTGGGGTTACAATTTGGTTCTATTCATTCATCTGTGTAGTCTACTCTTTTTAAGTTCATTCAGTTCCCAGTGGAGTGTTTTGTCCTCTCTAGCCAGTTTAATTTGTGTTCTACGCGCTCAGCACTAAGCTGTTTAGTGTGTGTGTGTGTGTGTGTGTGTGTGTGTGTGTGTGTATAAGCAGAAGAAATATAAGAAGTGGTCCCAGCCAAAACCGGTTTGGCTCAGTGGATAGAGCATCAGCCTGTGTACTGAAAGGTGAAAGGTCCCAGGTCGATTCCAGTCAAGGGCATGTATCCTGGTTGTGGGCACATCCCCAGTGGGGGGTGTGCAGGAGTCGGCTGATCGATGTCTCTCTCTCATCGATGTTTCTAACTCTCTATTCCTCTCCCTTCCTCTCTGTAAAAAAGTCAATTAAAAAATATATATATAAAGAAATGGTCCCAGCTCTCCAATATTTACAATCTAGCCAGAGGTAGGATGCTTATGCAGGTAAAACAATGAGTGGTACCATCCAGCAGTGTTTCCCAGCATTTACATGCAGGAGGGTCACCTGAGCATCTTGTTTAAATGCAGATTCTGACCCGGTGGGCCTGGGGTGGGGCCCGCTATTCTGCATTTCTTACAAACCCTCAGGGGAAGCCAGTGCTTTCAGGAGAGACATACTTTGAATAATAAGGCAAGACAGGTGATAATTAAGGGGTAAATTATGTAGTATAATTACAAAACATGGACGAGTTGAGAGTAATGAGGAGTAATCAGGGAAAGTTTCATGGGATACGTGGAATTTGAGCTCATCCTAATGGTCTGATTTTGAACCGGTGATGGAGTTAGAGGAGTAGATGAGTGAAGAGGGAAAGCACAGGGGCAGGGATGAGTAAAATGTGCTGGTGAGGCAGTGAGGAGAGTTGGCTGCCTGGGTAGGATGTACAGTGTGGTGTGGGAAGCCTCTGAGATGCCCCATTGATTCTCCATTTCAGTTCTGTGTGCCCTTGGGTAATACCCTCCCTTCTGGGTGGCCTGAGTTGAGTGTCTTGCTTCTGAAGACTAGAATACAACAAAAGTGATGGGATGCCATTGCCAAGATTAGGTTACAGAGACACTGACCTCCATCCTGCTCACACTCCAATGTACCATCACTTCTCTGCTGGAAGCTAGGTGACATGTGATGAGCTGAGGGGTCCATGTGGCAAAGAACTGATGTGACATCTCTAGTCAACAGCTAGCAAGGATCTGAGGTGTTTTAACAGGATCTGAGGTGTGAGTGACCTGGAAGTAAATCTGCCCCAAGCCAAACCCTGAGATAACTACAGCCCTGGTAGACACTGAAGCTGAGCCCGAGGACCCAGCGAAGCCACTCCCAGATTCCTGACCCAGAGAAACTGTGAAATAATGATTATTTTTTTAAGTTGCCAAAGTTGGAGGTGGTTTGTTCCACAGCCACAGATAACTAATACAGTTGGGAATAAGTTTGGAGAGAGAAAGAGGGAGTATGATATCTGATTGTGGAGCAGGGAGGGACTTGATGGAAAAGCATTTGACATATGGAAGCCATGGCAAATTCTAAGTTTCTCTCTCTCTCTCTCTCTCTTACACACACACACACACACACACACACACACACACACACACAGCTTATGGGAATATAATTCAGACATCAAAAAAATCACTTATTTCAATTGTACAACTCATTGGTTTTTAGTATTTTCACAGAATTGTGAAACTATTGCCGAGACAGGTTTGGCTCAGTGGATAGAGCATTGGCTTGCGGACTGAAGAGTCCCAGGGGGCATGTACCTTGCTTGCGGGCACATCTCCACTGTGGGGCATGCAGGAGGCGGCTGATTGATGTCTCTCTCTCTCATCGATGTTTCTGAATTTTTATCTCTCTCCCTTCCTCTCTATAAAAAATCAATAAAATATATTTTAAAAAAAGAATTATGAAGCTATTGCCACAATCCATTTGGATAATCTCATCATTCCTCTAACAAATGCTGTACTCATCAGCAATCACACCCCATTTCTTCTCAAACTCGCCACCTCTGGAAAACCACTAATCTATATTCTTATTCTGTCTCTTTGGATTTTCTGACTCAGCATATTTCAGAATAATATAATATATGGCCTTTTTTGCGTCTCGTTTCTTTTACTTAGCAACTATTTTTAAGGTTTATCTGTGTTGTAGTATTTATCAGTATATTATACATTTAAAAATATATATTTTTATTGATTTCAGAAAGGGAGGGAGAGGGAGAGATAGAAACAGCAATGATGAGAGAGAATCATTGATTGGCTGCCTCAAACACGCTCTCTACTGGGATCGAGCGCGCAATCTAGACATATGCCCTTGATCGGAGTCAAACCCAGGACCCTTCAGTCCACAAGCCAATGCTCCATCCACTGAGCCAAACCACTATGGCTATTATGAGTTTTAACGCCAAGTCATATTACATTTTGTGGACATACAACATTTTGTTTATCCCTTGATTAGTTTATGTCTGTTTGGTTATTTCTACATTTTGGCTACTACAAATAATGTTCTCTGAACATTCATCTATAAGATTTTGAGTGGGCATATGCTTTGAATAGAATTCCTGGGTTATATAATAATTCTATGTTTTCCATTTTGAGAAACTGCCAAACTGTTTTCCAAAGTGACATTATATACTCGTAAGGTATGAAAGTTTCAATTTCTCCATATCCTCACCAACATTTGTTATCATCTGTCTTGTTAATTATATGCATTCTAGTGTGTATGAAGTGGTATGTCTTTGTGATATTTGATTTGCATTTTTCTAATGACTGAAGTCAAGCATCTTTCAATTTGCACATTTACCATTTTTATATCTTCCTTGGAGGAATATCTATTAAAATCTTTTGTCCAGACAGACAGAAATTGGACCTTGAAGTCCCTTAATTTTACATCATCAATTAAAGCTTTCCATGAAACCCTATCCTCCCATTTGGGCCTCAGGGAATTCTTTTCCTGTGGCACCCCAAGAACTCCACTTCCACTGATAAAGATCTACCAGTAGCTCTTTATTAAGGATCAAGTGTAGAAAACATGAGTAAGTGTGTTTGTGAGGAGGAATGGAGAGAGAGAAAAAGCATGTGCATGCAGATGCTTTTAATTCTTGTGGAAATGTTATTTAGAGTGTGCAAGACTGAGAGAAGAACTGCTGGAAGACCACGAAGGGGCTTCAAGCAACGAACTTTAATTTTATGTCATGGCAAGTAGGGAGTCTTCTAGTAATCTGACATCTGTCCATTAGAATTGCTTGTAGAAATCGGGAAAATAATTTTCAGCTTAGTAATTCAGAAGAAAGAACCTTTATGTGTGTCTTGAACTTCCAAACTTTCTTGTTCACCTTGAGTAAGACTGATTCTGTCAAGGTCACATCCAGCAGTGTTCCCATGATTGAATCCGATATTGATCTACTGGTAGCTATTTAATTTATACAGTTAGGGCTTTTGCCTCATAGGGAAACCATCTAATCATGATTGCTTCTCTCATTTTTCCTCAGGGGAAGAATCTACATTTATATTAATGGCTTTAAAGTGGTCACAAGGTAGCTGACTGCTGTTGGTAGCTATTTGTCCTTCACGTTAAGTTTCTCAAATACATTTCTGGGCACAGTGTCACTAAAAGACACCCCCCCTCCCCCCCACCAGATCTAGGCAGCTGCTAAGCATTGGATCTGTGAATTCCACCTTTACACATACATGTTCAGGGTGGGTGATGGCGGGTGATTAAGAAGCTCTCTACCTGTAAGGAAGCTTATTGCTTAAGGTAGCTCATAGTTGATAGTATATCATTCATACAAGCTTTCCTACTTGGTTTCTGCATCTATTTTCTTTTCCACACACTCTATTCTGCCATCTTCCTTCATCATCTCAGATTCAGCTTTGGTCTCTGATGAAATTCTCTATTAAACACAAGAGCATTTGTGTCCAATTGTGCTTTTGTAGAAGCAATAACTTAAAGAAAATGAAGCTATTTTGATTTTGAAATCTCAAACTTGAATCAAAAGCCTTTGAAAATATTAGTCATGGCTGCTTAAAAAATCCCTGGGAAGTGAGTCAGTGTTTTATTATTCTCTGTTGGATGTTATTAGCTGGAGACGATCAAAAGCAGACTAAGTCATTTATCTAAAACCCAGGTGGAAAAGCCAGAGTTAAACTCCAGGCCTTTGGATTCTGACACTTAATCTTTCTCTCTGGATCACTTCCTCTCTGTTCCCCGCTCTAATGTCACCAGTTGACCTGATATTTGTTTTCATGAGTTTCTTGATGGAAACAAGAGGGGGAAAAGGTTTATATTCATTTTCATAAGGTGGATCGATGATTGATTGTAGGACTTGATCCCATCATGCTTCTGACTTTTCAATGCTGGGCGTTGCTCACAATCCTGTGCCTGTGAGATGGAGTTCACTATTAACACATGGATGTGACGAGGCATTGTCAGGACTGCTTGATAATAAACACACCAGCCAGGCCAATAATTGGAGGGTGGAGATGGGAAGGAAGCCCAGGATAGACTCAACGACCTGACCATGCCCTGTCCAATCTTAACTGTATCTTTATATTCTCACACAAGTTCTCTTTTTAAAAATTCCTTGATTCTATGCTGCTATAAATTTTAAGATGCATCATCAATTTAATAACAGCATCAGGGGAAAGTTTCTATATCAAAGGCATGTGCCTATGGAAAGAAGCATCCTAATTTCAGAAACAGTAATATGGGAAGAATGTATCATTGAATCAGGGAAACGAGGTACTTTTTCAGGACATTTCTACCATGTTTTAAATTTTGTAATAGACTCTGCCTCCTCAAGCCTCCTGAGAAAGGAATATGGAAGGAATCTATTTACTTAGTCCTTCTTAACTAGCCGGCCTGGCCCATGGGTTGTTCTGGTGGCCCAACTCAAGGTGTGGTCTTTTCTGGGTATCCATAGCATGTGCCATGCTGGGATTATGTATTTCCTTGGATTAGTAAATATACTTCCATCCAGAACATTCTAAGCTCTATAAAGATAAATAAAAGACAAAGAAAATATCCTGGATGCTTGACTAAACCTCTTCGTTAATGAAATACCCATTTTCTTGATACATAGTAAGAAGAGCTAATCTGTTTTGCATGTTTCTGTTTGATGTCCTTTCAATGAGATAAATTTTTCCTTCCCTTACTAAATCTTTAAAAATTACAGCAGTGCCAAGAAGTGATGTAAGAATCTATGTCATAGAAGGTTAACATAGGCAGTAAACATGTGGTGTCTCTGACTTCTGGTTGTCTATTGGGTAGTGTTATTTTTAAGAGCAGCTGATTTTATTGTGTTCCCATGGTGTCACATTGCTCAACTTCAGTTGCTTACTCTTGGTAGAGATGTTTGGTTTTGTTGCAGCAACGAAAAACAAAACCCAAGCCACGTGTTTGGTGAGCACAGTTAGGATGTGGGGAGGGCTCCTCCATGCATCTAAATGTCAGGCATATTGGGCTAAGGAAATATATTGGTTTTTCAGTGTGTTGTTGATTAAAGATGCCATTTTGTGGTCTTCCAAAGCCCTTTAGCTATGGTTTTCATTTGAACTAGGGAATATATAGAGCTTTTCCCAAACCGACATAGTGTATTCCTCTCCAAAGACTTTGGCACATGGTTTTAAAGGGATATTTTATTTTTAAAATGATATTTTTATTGGCTTCAGAGAGGAAGGAAGAAGGAGAGAAAGACTGAAACATTAATGATGACAGAGAATCATTGATTGGCTGCCTCTTACATGCCCTATGCTGGGGATCGAGCCCACAACCTGGGCATATGCCCTGAGCAGGAATCAAACCATGACCTCCTGGTTCATAGGTTGAAGCTCAACTATTGAGCCACACAAGCATTTTTAATAATCTTTCACACTCCTAGAGAGCACATAAAATATTGCATATTGATTTTGTAAACTTGATAGCATTTAACATACTATTCAACATATATTAGTATCCTGATAATGGCTATTTAAGTTGAATAGAGATTTTTATTCAGATTTTGATTTTATAGTAATGTTCTCATTGAAATATTACAACCACTAACATGGAAAAGCATGAGCTTGAAAAATGTTTGAACAGCAATAAGCCAGCATCATTACAGTGTTATGTATCATTGAGCAGTGTTAAGTGCCTGGGTTTGCATGGAATCAGACTAGGCATATATTACTTAAAAGACAGAATTTCTGGCCCTATGAAATTATATTTATATCGCCATTACAGTTAATGAGTGTAATCTTTTAGAAGGGCCAAGATTTAGAAACCATTTTGATATTTTTCTGTATAACAGTGTGAAAAACGATAAGATGATTTTACTGTGCAAATGTAGTAAACATATAAAAATAATTATTAATGATACACTATCTATGCACATGCTTTAGAAAAGGCATTCTGAAAAACCCTTAATCAGAACTACTGATTTATGAAAGTAGCATAAAATGAAGAAATACAGCAGAAAGGCGGCCTTGCAACAAAAACTAAGTCTGGTTTGTAGAATATTCAGAAACTTATCATCATTAGATCACATTTATTAATTGGAAATCAGTGTTTTTTTTTCTTTTATTGCAAGAATGATGCATTTGAGTATTCAATTTATAACATTCCTTTATTTCAATATCACTTGCTTGACTCTGATGAACATTCTTCAGTGTACTCACTCTGTTGTAACTCAAATATTTAATCTGTATTTCGATGTTTGAGAACACAGGAGAACTTGATGAGAAAATGGTTGACTCATTCTTTTCAATACCAGTCGCTCAGAAAATTAAAGTGTAAAGGAAACTTGATCATCTTCCAGCTCTACCCTTGCCTCGAGGCACAGTCATGGGAAGATTGGTTTTGGAAGGAAAGGTTATTGCCTCCTTCAATTGCTTATGAGATTTAAAGCTTTCAATTGGCTCAGGATTTTCAGGAAAAGGAAGTGCTTTATCTCCATATCTAAACATGTTTTTCAAGACTGAGAGGTAAGGTTTAAGTGAGAAGGAAAATCTATCTGTTAGGTGTTAACAATCTCTCATTGTGCTTGGGGACATTTCTGTTTTCCTACTTAGATTTCATGATCTTCCCTAACTGTCTCAATCACTTAAGGTAGACAAATTCCTTGGCAGTAACTATATCTTTTTCTCTCCAGACTAAATTTTTCCTTTATGCGTTAGACATGATTTTAAGCTTCTGTTTTGTGCTTTTATTCCTAATCCATTGCCTTCCTCAGTGAGCTCATCTCTGGAGAGTTCATCAAGGATTAATCAATCATCCCCACTGATTTAGGTTTCACCACTTCCCTCTCTTTTTGTGTCCTGTCCAAAGGGTACAAGATAATATTGCTCTAGGAAAGATGGAAAGCTAAATTTCCATCTTGACCACTTCTAGGTTTAGTGTTCCCTTCGAGAATGTAAAAAAGGCTATAGCTCCTCTCTCCATCACAAAGCACACACAGAACTTTTAACATAACATTTCACATGCTGCATGGACTCCCCATATTTCCCAACTCTGTCCATACTTGATTGAGGTAAGCAATAACCACCTTCTCCCTCCACCAAACTAATTCCATATGGACATCTTTTTGCCTGTGGTAGAGCAACAGTAGCCTATGTAGTGAAGGGGGTGGATTAGTCACTCAAAAACAGTTTTTGTTTGTGTGTTTGTGATTTTAGTGTTGATTATTTTGGTGAGAACTGACTCTGAGTACCACATACCTTTCCATAGCGGCATGCTATAGCCAGTATCTTCCCCAGACATGAAAACTTAAAGCTCGCTGGAATGAATGTGATAAATGAGAAGAGTGATATGATGTTAAACTTAGATTAAATATTCTGGCAAAATGATTGACTCGTGGCCAAAAATAATATTGGGTCTTGAAATATAAGTATTTACTCATATAATAAAACTAACTGACAGTCTAATTCGGATTTTGAAAAATTCTCATGCAGAGGGTGGTCATTGGAAAGTAGGTTCAGTAGAGAGCTCTCTCTCTCTCTGAGAGAACATGGCCTTTGACAAGAGAGCACTGGTTTAGAGCCAGGAGTTTGGGCATGAAATGAGTGCCACTATCTAGCTGACTGCCACCATCAACAAAGGGTGATTGACTTGGTTTTCCCAGGACTTTCCCCATTTTAGCACCGGGAACCCCCTCCCTCCTCCCCAGTCCTCTTCCTCTGCCATCCTCAGCCCCGGCAAAATGGGATTATGGGTCAGCAATTAGATGCATGAGCTGGAATCAGACACTGAATTTTCCTGGGCTTCAGTTTTTTCATGTGTAAAACAGACACGATGGATTAGATGGGTAAGGATCCTTCCAGGTCCAGGACATGATTTTATCCTCAAGTCATTTTCATTCCTTTTCCTTTCTTCCTTAGATGGTCATGAAGAGTCTTGGCAATGACTTTCTCATTTATCTTTGTACTCTGCTTTTCATGTATACCACATCAATTCAGCACAAGGCTTAATTTCTTTCAGTGAGCCAAAGATAACTTTCAGGGATGTGGGGTCATCAAGATATAGAATTAAGTTAGCATGCTTATAGAAAAGTGGTGAGATCTGTTGCCACTGAAATCTACTATCAGTGATTTTCAACCTTTTTCATCTCATGACACATACAAACTAATTACTAAAAATCGGTGGTATACCAAAAAAGAAAAATATATAGTATTATATTATTTGCCAACCTGACAAAAATACGTATAATTTTGATTCATTCACACTGGATGGCTACTCTGAGAAGCAATTGAAAGAAGTAGCATACACAGAGCTGAGTCATTATACAGAATTTAAAAAATAATATTCTTTCCATCCACATTGATGATAGACATATAGTGTGCCAGCTACGGTGGGCATTGTAGTCTGGCCAAGGCACCTCTCTGCCATTCACAGTGCAGTTTCTACTGAACGTATATCCAGACTTCAAACATGAATCTACATACGTTTAACACACCATTTGCTGGAAAACGAGAGGCAGCCTGGACTTTGAGTTCCTGCCAGATTCCATGATGAACGGTCTGTAGCTGTAAGTCTCATCCCTTGAAGCTTTCTGTCCATCGTTTCTTTTACTGGGCAAACAGTGCGTTTCAAAACGGTGCAGAGATGTTAGGGGTGAAGTTGGCAGTACCACAGAGAAGGGGAGTCATAGGATGCGAGTCAACAGCTGGAAGCACATTTCAATCACACGGTGTGGGAGCTTCTTGGATTATAGATATTATTTGATGTTCTTTTGCTTTATGCGGTTCCTTCCTTGGGGACCCCAAGGAATAAGGCAGACTTTTCCCAGGAACCAGAACTGGGTGAACTTATCCGGGGAACTAATGCTGATGACCAAAGAGTAAGTTCCATCCTGGATGGTTCTGGTTTATCGCGTTCAGTGTAGACTACAGCTTTACAGATTATGAAGAAGTTTCATGAACAATAAAACTTCATATTTATATGTTATGTCTTATATTTGGTGCTCTCATAATCATGGCGACTCTGTAAAGAGGACAGAGCAGGAAGTACCTGGAAAGGGGTGGCAGGAGGCAGAAACAAGGAATACATTGTTCCTGTGGTAGCACAGGCTGCCCTGACTAGCCCCGCCTCCTCTTCCTTGTCATGCTACCTTTATGTTTCTAGCATCTCCTTGGTGATGGCAAGCGTGGCTGGATGTGAATGGAGGGGGCACAGGATTGTTTTGCCCTAAACTTTGCCAAGATCTGTCTGGGTGCCCGAGAAGAGAAAATTTGCTCTCTGGAAGGAGGTGGTGTGGTTGGAAATATGTGGGCGTTTGTGAACAACATCTAGTTTCATTCTTGCCAATCGTCTCAGCGCTGTCTCAGAAGCTGTGTTTTTCCCAAGGCAATCTCTGTGCTTCTGTCTACGAATTTCATGTTATTGGGCATTAGAGGAACTTGAAAATGGATTGACTTCTGCAAATCATCCATGCTTCCTTTCTGACACCTATATTGTAGATCCCATCAAGATTAAAAAACATGTTTTCAGACATTCTCTTATTTTTGTACACACACACACACACACACACACACACACACACACACCGCTTTGTTAGCCACTAAGATGGGTTTTCTCTGCCACCCATGTTATCCTGTCTCTCTCTCTCTCTCTCTCTTTTTTAATATATTTTATTGATTTTTTTACAGAGAGGAAGGGAGAGAGATAGAAAGTCAGAAACATTGATGAGAGAGAGACATCGATCAGCCGCCTCCTGCACGCCCCACTGTGAGATGTGCCCGCAAGCAAGGTACATGCCCCCAACCGGAATCGAACCCGGGACCTTTCAGTCCGCAAGCCGACGCTCTATCTACTGAGCCAAACCTGTCTTGGCTACCCTGTCTCTTTCTCACGCTCCACCCCCTCCCCCCCACCCTGAATCTTCCTTTTCTTGAGCCGTGGACTTGCTGACCTTCAGCTGGATTCTGACCTCACCTCTGTACTGCAGGTCAGACAGCGGTTTGTGAGTGAGGAAATGAAGTCTCTGGTGTGGAATCCAGTCCCGTGGACTTCGCAGTTTTGCTCGGGGCCTGCTGGAGTTACATTCGGCTATTGGCTGACCAAGGTCGTGCTGGAGAAACGAGAAATAAAGCCCTTGTTGTGCATTGACTAGCGTGTGAGCGCCATGGCTGTGAACTTGGCATCTTCAGGAACATGGTCTGTCTTGAAGAGCTGTGTGCTCCTCAGGTTATCCACTCACCACCCCACTTTCTGTGGACGTCTAGGTCATCCTTTAATTCTGTACCACTGATACATGCATCATCGGAGATCCCTAAACTTGGAACAGTGCCTTGCTCTGTTGAAGGATTCAAGGAGACATCAGTGTAAGGTGTGGTTTGATGGAGAATGAACCTGATGTTGACATAGGTAGATCAACCTCATGGGAGGAGTGAAAAATAACAATTCTTTTGCCATGGCTGGGGGGCTCAGTTGTTTGGAGCATCATCCTCTTCACCAAAAGGTTGTGGGTTCGATCCCCATTTGGGGTAAGTGTGGGAGGCAACCAATTGAGGTTTCTCTTTCACATCAATGTCTCTCTCTCTCTCTCTCTCTCCCCCCTTTCTCCCCCCACCTCTCAAAACTGAAAAAAAAAAAGTCTCAGTGGAGGATTAATAAAAAGGAAATTATAGTTCTTTTTTCCGTGAAGTCACCAGCTGATGATGGGAATGGCAGGGGCTGATTCTGTGGCTAGTTTCTGGTGCGAATGCTTTCAGGCAGGCAGAAATTTGGGGAATTAAAGATAATTTCCATGTAATAAGAAAATCCCTCATGGTAATATCCCCCTGCCACACACACACATTCTAGGATCCCAAATAAACAGAAAAAGAATTTCTGAGAGTGAATTTTAAAGGCATTTAATCAGAGTGAGTCCCACAATGGATGAGGAGAAGGCGTTATATAGATTGGCAAGATTCTTTTTAAAAGGGTCATGAGGATATAAAAGCGTAAGAACAATACCTTGACAGGCTTAAAGATAATGCATGACCCTTAGAAATCGTTTGAAAACGTTGACTCTATGTTTAGATGATAATATTCTGAACATATTAGTTTAAGATATGCCTTTAAAATTAATTTTACCTTTTTAACAATGTTTACTCCTAGAGAATTTGAAGTAACACATGGCATTCACACTCATGGCTCATATTAGATTTCTGTTGGATGGTGGGATTTTAGGGATGACAGAGCTGTGCCTACTTGGGCAGGTCACTGAACTTGCACATCTATAGGCCCCAGAATGATGAACAAACATATTTTAAGAGAGCCTCGTGCTGAAACCGATTTGGCTCAGTGGATAGAGCATCAGCCTGGGGACTGAAGGGTCCCAGGTTTGATTCCGGTTAAAAGCATGTACCTTGGTTGTGGGCACATCCCCAGTAGGGGGTGTTCAGGAAGTGGCTGATCGATGTCTCTCTCTCATCGATGTTTCTGACTTTTTATGTCTCTCCCTTCCTCTCTGTAAAAAATCAATAAAATATATTTTTAAAAAAGCGAGAAATTCTCTTATTTTTGTCCAATCACACTTGACCTGCTCTTTTTTCCCCCATGGTTTTATTTATTTATTTATTCATTTATTTTTTACATTTTTATTGTTGAAAGTATTAATAGGTCCTCTATTTTACCCCATTAACTTTGTCCAGCCCGCTCCTGTCCCCATCACTCTCAGAAATTCTTTTTCTCTTTATTTGGGATCCTAGGATGTGTGTGGGGGGATTACCATGAGGGATTTACTTACTACATGGAAATTATCTTTAATTCCCAAATTTCTGCCTGCCTGAAAGCATTTACACCAGAAACTAGCCACAGGTGGTGCCCTCACCATCTTATTGTGTGTGTTCACATGTTAGGCATCTATGCATACATGTTCATATGTGGATCTCTTCCCACCCACCTTCCCTTGCCTGCCCTCTGAGGTTCAGCAGGCTGCTCTCTGCTTTGAAAATGTTTGCCTAATTTCTAAATGAGATCCTTTCTCTGGTAAATATTTGAGCGCTAATGACCTGTGTGTTTTAAACAACTATTTCATGTGTCTGAATTTGGGTCACGTAGTTTGCAGCAGTATAGAAGGTCCCGGAACCTTAGCTAATTGTCAGATAATCTCTAAGCAGCTCATTAGTTGTGACAGGTAAATAGAGGAGTGTACCCCAATATCTAGGGAAACCCATGGGTGGGGAATAGGGGGCACAGATCACTGAATGAGTCAGGGCCTGAGCTAGGATTAGCATTTCTATGACTCACAGTCGCCTTCTAACCACCAGACTATTCTCTGGGGAGATACTGAGGTTGATGGTGCTACTAGGGTGCTAAGGATTGCTGAATCAGTGTTTGCTAAGCTATTTAAGCGATGAAAGCTGGTGAGCGCAGTAACATTGGAGTGTGTTAGCCTGGGATGTGGTGTGATTTTTGTATGAACTACTACAGAGGATGCATTGCTGGTTTTGTCTGAGGAGGAGCGAGTGGGAATGTAAGGAGAATCCACTTGCTATCTCTTTAGGGAAACACGAAGGAAACCCCACTGCACGAGTGAAAATGTCACTTCCTCCTTTTGACAATATTTTCCCCAAATGAAAACATGTGTTTAGAAAAGCACTATGACTACGGCTAGTACCGTTTTTACAAGGCTGAAACTTTGCACACTTGGGTGGGAGTTAGAAGAACTGGCACAGATTCGCTTGTATGCCCAAAGGTATTTGTGTCGGTGTGTTGTTACCTGACCAAGGTAGCCGCACCTGTGCTAAAGGCACATTTAAATGTTTGAAGATCATATTTGACAGGACGACACTTCATTCCCATCATACTTTGTACATAACTGTAGCCGCGATCACAGTGCCTTATAGTGATGTGCCAACATCCATGTCTTCAGCTTCTCTCTGAGCTTCTCCAGGGAAGACACTGTGTGTTTTGCTTTGTTTCTCAGGCGCTAAACAGGGCCTGCTACCTAGAGAGCCGTCCATGAAGGTCTGACATGCTGAGCAGGTCTCTGAATGTAGGTTCTGGAGGCAGCAAGAGGAGGAACTCATGAGATGAAGGAGCTTCTTTGCAATAGTAGCAGGCAGAGAATCTAACTTCATGCTGTGACATTGCAAAGCAGCTGCCTATGATTTGAAAAGGGTGGAAAGAAGTTACCTTCAGTCATTTCACATATACACACTCAGGTGGGATTTAGCTTGAGGTGAACCGCTTAGAACGAAAATGTTATGGGGTACGAAATGGTGCCATTGCGGTCTCAGAGGTTGGTAGCTATTCATGAGAGGAGAGGGGGCTGTGGGAGGTAAAGAGGCTGAGCAGATAGTAGGCAAACAAACTGGAGCAGTGGTTCTCAACCTTCCTAAGGCCGCGACCCTTTAAGACAGCTCCTCATGGGGTGGTGACCCCAACCATAAAATTATTTCCGTTGCTACTTCATCACTGTCATTTTGCTACTGTTATGAACTGTAATATAAATATCTGATATGCACGATGTATTTTCATTGTTACAAATTGAACATAATTAAAGCATAAGGATTAATCACAAAAACAATATGTAATTATATATTGTGAAATATTTATTTCTAATGACAAATAAATGAAATTTTGTCTTGAATCGTGGTGTAGCATGGGCAACAGTCTTCATATAACAGCAGTAAACTACATTGCTACACTTTGCTACACCGAGGAGCGGTGTGATGGTTCCTAAGACCATGGGAAATAGGTGTTTTCCAATAGTCTTAGGCGACCCCTGTGAAAGGGTCGTTCGACCCCTGAAGGGGTCAAGACCCACAGGTTGAGAACCGCTGAACTGGAAGGAAATTATTCCTCACAGGAAATGGCTGGTGGGTTTTTAAAGCAGTGAGTCTAGTATATTTAGTTTTAAGGTTTTGTATTGCTGATATGTAATTGTGTACTGTATTGTAATATCTGTCCACAACTCCCCAAAATTTAGAAAAGCTAGTAGCACAGCATTTGATCCCTGTTGCTTTGGAATGAAGAGACTGGAACAGTGGCTAGCCAGGAGTGGTGGCAGGAAATCTTACAAAGGCAGCCATTGCAGGAAGGAAAACACTCTGTGGCGCCTAGGAACGAGGCACTGTGAAAACATATATGAGAAATGTTACATGCTAGGGGTACTTTCTTGTTAAGTTAAAGGATAAATTGTTGTAATTCTAGAAAAAGAACTACAGCAAATTTTCCCATTTCCCTGGTCTTCGCAATTATAGCAGGTATTTTATGAACACTTGCTCTAGGACAAACGCTTTTTTAATTTCAGAAGAACTTAATTAATTTACCAACAACCATGGGGTTTCTGAGACACAAAGAAATTAAGTGAGCCAAAACCGGGTTGGCTCCGTGGATAGAGCATCGGCCTGTAGACTGAAAGGTCCCAGGTTCGATTCTGGTCAAGGGCATGTATCTTGGTTGCAGGCACATCCCCAGTAAGGGGTATGCAGGGGGCAGCTGATCGATGTCTCTCTCTCATTGATGTTTCTGTCTGTCTATCCTTCTCCCTTCCTCTCTATAAACAATTAATAAAATATATTAAAAAAAAAAAGAGCTGAGACCGGTTTGGCTCAGTGGATAGAGCGTTGGCCTGCGGACTGAAAGGTCCCAGGTTCGATTCCGGTTGAGGGCAATGTACCTTGCTTGCGGGCACAACTCCAGTAGGGGGCGTGCAGGAGGCAGCTGATCGATGTCTCTCTCTCATCGATGTTTCTAACTCTCTATCCCTCTCCCTTCCTCTCTGTAAAAAATTAATAAAATATATTAAAAAAATTAAATGAATTGCCCAAATCATGTAACAGTACTGATGTGGGGACTATTATCTCCCCATTTTACAGACCGGGAATCTGAGGCACAGAAAGCTAACTGACTTGTGTAGCTCACACAGTGACTGAGTGTGGAAATGGGATCTGGATATACACAGTTTGGCTCGGTATTCTCCATAAATATTTTAAAATTTTAAGCGAAGAAGCTATAAGAGTTAGAGGTCATGATGAATGAAAAAGTTCCTGCTTCAAAGTGTTCAGATTCTCAGCTGGGGAAAGGTTGTGTGTGTGTGTACCTGGGAAAAGTAAGGGGAGAAATAAGACATGGTTTATCTCCTCCCTGCCCCAAGTTGCTCTTATTTTCATCAGGGAAAAAGAAACAAAGATGAAAACTTTCCTTGTAGGTTATACCCAACTACTTAAAGAAGCTTAGGGCAGCGGTTCTCAACCTGTGGGTTGCGACCCTTTCACAAGGGTCGCTTAAGACTATCAGAAGACATGGATATTTACATTATGATTCATAACAGTAGCAAAATTACAGTTATGAAGTAGCAATGAAGATAATTTTATGGTTGGGGGTCACCACAACATGAGGAAGTGTATTAAAGGGTTGCAGCATTAGGAAGGTTGAGAACCACTAGCTTAGGGGATTTTTTTTTTTAAGGGAACATTCATTATTTAATTTTAAAAATCCAGCTTTGTAACTGGTCTGCTCATTTTTGGGTAACAACAATGCAGTTAAAGATTTGAGGCCTAGGAACTACAGGGGTGTTCCTGTCTATCATAAGGTTTAACCCATCCCCATTTGTGTTCCTCTTAAACCTGATATCCACACGGGGCTACCGCCCTGCAGACAGGTCAGAGAAGCCAAAGGTTCCACTGGTATCAAAGCTCTTATCCCCAGGGAATGAATGACCTGCTAGAGACTGTGGCTGTTTTCATACTTAAAATTCAGAGGCAGGCCCCACTTATAGATAGTCATTTGTGATAGAAATGATGGATGATGCTAACCATTAAAAATTATTATTCAGGTTTCAAAACTCAGGGTGCTTGAAAGTGCTTCATTATACAGTTACATGTTTGTGTATGGAATATGGTGAAATTTTTTTTCAACGTTCTTATTTAATCTCTGTTTTCAAAGACAGGTAAGCCTCTTTGAATAAAGACATCTATGTTTCATTTTAAATATCCTATATAATAAAGAGGTAATATACAAATTGACCATTACACCCTCACAAGATGGCTGCCTATGACCAGGCTGGCAGGGGGGTTAGTGAGGGATGACCAAACGACTGAACAAGCAGGTTGTGTGGGGCAACCAGGCTGGCAAGGTGGGGGCATTAGGGGGCTGAGCAGGCCAGCAGAGGGGGAAGTTAGGGGCAATTAGGCCAGCAAGAGGGGTGGCAGTTAGGGGCCACCAGGCAGGCAGGCAGGTGAGCAATTAGGAGTCAGCAGTCCAGGATTGTCACAGGGATGTCCGACTGCCGGTTTAGGCCCAATCCCCAGGATAAGGTCTAAACCAGCAGTCGGACATCCCCCAAGGGGTCCTGGATTGGAGAAGGTGCAGGCTGGGCTGGGGGGAATCCCCTTCCCCACACTGTGCATGCGTTTCATGTACCAGGCCTCTGGTAACTTAAAAAATGATATGTGGACTTGATTATAGCTTTCTTCACTCTTTTTGTATATTATTGAATTGGGCTTTCATTGGATGTTACAACTAGCAGTGGCTTAGATAAATAGGATTTTATTTGTGTTTCTAACCTTCCATTTCCCCCCACCCCCCACATCTGGGAGAAGATAATCCAGGGGTGCCATAATCACCCTGGCTGATTCTTTTCAGACCTCTCTCCAAAATTGTAAGATTTTGACTTCTTGTTTGCCAAATCCCCACAAGTTGGCTGCTGCACCTCCAGATTCACCTGCATGTCCTAGGGATATGACAATGATAGTCTTAAGGGCCAACTGAGAGCCAAGTCTCCCAATTTAAAAAAAAAAAAAAGGTTTTCATTGATTTTTAGAGAGAAAGGAAGGGAGAGGGAGAGAGAGGTGGAAACATTGATGAGGAAGAAACCTCAACATTGATCGGCTGCCTCCTGCATTCCCCCTGCTGGGCATTGAATTGGAGACTTGTCAGTGCCTGGGTTGATGCTCAACCATGGAGCAACACCAGCCAGGCTCAAGTCTCTCAATTTTTAAAGACTTACCCAGAGTTCCTCTCAGCATGGCTACTTCGGGCACATGCATATTGTGTCCTAACTAAAATTAGATTCTTTTGGTCAGTAGGAGGGAGACTGTCCAGGAAAGAAAGAGGAGCCTCCGTAGTAGGTAGGCCGCCAACAGTGTTTGTGTTCTCACTCCTCCTCCTCAAAGATGAAATATTTGTCAAACTATAGAATGTTTATAGTTACAAAAACCGTAGAGACTCTACAGACCAACGCTGCCTTCTCATGTTACAAATAAGGACACCCAAGACCAGAGAGATTGTTTTCCCTTCAGAGTCAGGGAAGAAATGGAAATCTTAATCCTCACAGCACCAAGAATGAGTATTACATTTCATACTTTATTGTATAGGCTAGCGTGTAATTACTTGTGTTGTATTTTTTTAAGTTATTGTATTTTGTATTATTTTTTGTATTGTAATTTATTTGATCTATTCTTTGACTTTATTGTATATTGTGTTTGTGTATTAATTTATTGTTTGTTGTATTATATGTATTTGTTTTATATTTGTTGTATATTTTATTTATTACTTAAGTTGATTGCATTTTGTATAAAATATATATATATTTTGCTTTTATTACATATTATATTTATTACTTTATTTTATAATGCTTTATTATATATGTTAGAGTATAAATAACTTGAGTGAAGAATTGACAAATTTATCTTTTTTTATTTAAAATGTTTTTTTAATTTTATTTTTAAATACATTTTTATTGATTTCAGAGAGGAAGGGAGAGGGAGAGAGAGATAGATCAAGAGAGAGAATCATTGATTGGCTGCCTCCTACACCTCCCCCTGGGGATCGAGCTCACAACCTAGGCATGTGTCTTTGACCAGAATTGAACCCAGGACCCTTCAATCCACATGCTAACATTCTATCCATTGAACCAAACCAGCGAGGGCCCAAATTTATCTTTGTATCCCCCTCTGCAAATACTGAAAAATTCACTGGAGAGACCTGTTTAAATACAGCATGGGGGAAAAGTAGTTTTATAGTTGTGAGTACACAAACACAGAGCTTGTTCTTGTATTATTATTTATTAATTATTTTCCATATGAAGAACTGTAAAACCACTTTTGCCTCACCTTGTATTGTTTGAATTTATTATATAATGGATATCATTAACAAACTGTCAGGAAAAGGAAGGGAATATGTCTAAAAGAAATTAATTTTAAAAGTACGCCCTAGCAGGTTTTGCTCAGTGGATAGAGCATCGGCCTGTGAATGAAGGGTCCCAGGTTCGATTCCAGTCAAGGGGCGCTTACTTCGATTGCAAGTTCAGTCTCTGGCTTGGTTGGGCGTGTGGAAGGCAACCAATCGAGGTGTCTCTCCCACATCAGTGTTTCTCTCTGTCTCTCCCCCTTCCCTTCTACTCTCCTTAAAAATGAATGGAAAAATATCCTCTGGTGAGGATTAATAAAAACAAATAAAATAAAATGAAATGAAATGAAAAAACAAGTAGGATAAGCATAGAAATATTAACCAGAAAACACACTTCATATGCGGGAGTGTACCTAAAGTTTCTTTGTGCCACACACTGCTCTCTGGGAGCTCTGATGACGGACAGGAGAAGGGAAGAGGAATGTGCCCAAGCAGTAGGTTCCTGGAGAAGTCCTTGCTGCTTTCAACAGCTGGTTGGGTGGCCTTGTGGTACATGTGTGTGTCGGATCCACTTCTTCCAGGTCTTTTATTTTGTTTGCTCTCCACTTTCTCGTTCTCAGAGTTCTCTTTCTTTTCTTTATGTCTTTCCGCAGTACGGAGCACTAAACGTGTTCCCCACAGCAATAATTGTTCTCATTTCTGTCCCTGAAACTGAGTTTCATTTGAAAAGGTCCCATTGGGCTGATTGTGTTCCAGATTTTCGCTTTTCTGAGGGGTGCTTTTCAGTGTGTGTCCTGGAAACTCAGTTTTTGTAAACCAGACCCTCAAAGAAGGGCCTCTCTGTTTGATTTCCCAATTGCTCAACAACCATCTTGTGCACGCTCAGGGCACACGCATGGTAAATGTTTCTCAAGCACCATTGTTCTTGAACATACATTGGACTTTGACCGTGAGTTTTATGCTCCCTGCACTTAAAGCTTCTTAGGTAGACAGAGACTCTGCTGTTTAGTACATAATTACATCATGTTGGAAGGCATCTTCCAGTGATGTAATGAAATCTCCTTCTTATTTTAGAGGAAAGTATGTGTTTTTCTCTTCATTACACAATCAAGTATTTTCATATTCTAACACAGTAGAAATTAGAGTTTGGCAAAGCACTTTCCCCAGAATTGCCAAGGGTTGAGTCACCAAAAGAAAATCTAAGGAAGTTAGCAATTACCACCCTCAGTCAGGCAGGACTGAGCTAACTGGGTTCAAGATTTGTCAACTATTTGTAATTTTTGAGTGAGCTGAGTTAGGAGCAACATCTTATGGGAAAAAGAAACTTCCAGAGGGATGGGGGTCTTCTTGGTGAAGAGGCAGACTGGCATCGACCATCAAGGCTATGAAACACCAGCTTGGAGCAGGAGGCAAAATAGCCTAATTTTTATCCAAAAGATGCAAATCCAAATGACAATGCAGTACCATCTCACACCTGTCAGAATGGCTATCCTCAACAAATCAATAAATGACAAATGTTGGTGAGGATACGGAGAAAAAGGAACCCTCATGCACTGCTGGTGGGAATGCAGACTGGTACAGCCACTGTGGAGAACAGTATGGAGTTTCCTCAAAACACTAAAAATGGAGCTCCCATTTGACCCAGTAATCCCAAGAAGCTAGAAACATCAATCAGAAAGGATATATGTGCCTATATGTTCATAGCAGCACAATTTACCATAGCTAAGATTTGGAAACAGCCTAAGTGCCCATCAGCAAATGAGTGGATTACAAAACTGTGCTACATCTACGCAATGGAACACTACACTGCAGTCAAAAAGAAGAAATTCCTACCATTTGCAACAACATGGATGGAACTGGAGAGCATTATGCTAAGTGAAATAAGCCAGTCAGAGAAAGATAAGTATCACATGATCTCACTCATTTGTGGAATATAATGAACAACATAAACTGATGAACAAAAACCGTTCCAGAGACAGAGAAACATCGATTAGACCCTCAAACCTTGGAGGGAAGGTAGGGGAGGGTGGGCGAAGGGGGGAGATCAACCAAAGGACTTGTATGCATGCATATAGGCCTAACCAGTGGACACAGACAACAGGGGGGTGAGTGCAAGAATGGGGGGTATGAGGACTAAGGGGGAAATGAGGACACATATGTAACACCTTAATCAATAAAGAAATAAAAAATTAGCCTAATTTTGCTAAAAAAGAAAATCTTCTGACACCTGCAGCAGTACATGAGCTTCAGGCACTGAGCATGACAAGGTACTCCAGGGTCCACTAATAGCGATCTTCAAGGGAGGCAAAAAGGTAACTGTGGGGTATTTACAATTCAGCGAGAGAATCTGGGCTAGAAATAAGAGCAGGATTTGCAGAGGCAAAGTCTATCAGAGTGAGAAATGATGTTCTTGGATGTATTAAAAGGTAGAATTTAAGAGGCCCCAACTGATATTGGAAAAATGCCTCCTTTTAGCTAACAGAGCAATTATATTTCACAAATGGATCTCTTCTATGTCACTAGACTTTATTCCTTGCCTCTTCTGCTATACCATTTATTAGTAAAAGTTCCATTTGGAATCTTATCTCAGAAGAAATCAAGATGCACAAGTGTTCAGAATGATATGTGGTGGGAGGGTATGAACTTGTGTTTAAGGATTTGTGTTTGGAAGTGGGAGTAGAGGAGTATTAACAGGCAAGGAAGAACAGGAATGCAGGAACATAAGCACCTGGAAATACAGGAAAAATATAAAGAACCAAAGGCAGCTTATTCATAGTGACCAGAATACAATTTTGTTTTAAAATGTTATAATTCACTGTTGGGCAGCTCTGATGGTTAGGAAGATTCTCTTAGGTTATCTCTACTCCTTGAATTAAGCTTTCCTTCCGGGAACAATAAACAACAAGTAAAGTCCCACTTCAGCAGGGCAGCGTTTTGGATTGAAAGCTGAGATGATATTTGCTACAATTCTGAAGGACCAAAGGATGTGTTCACAATGCAAAAACATCTATAGCAGCGGTTCTCAACCTGTGGGTCGCGACCCCTTTGGGGGTCGAACGACCCTTTCACAGCTGTCGCCTAAGACCATCAGAAAATGCCTATATTTACATCATGATGCATAACAGTAGCAAAATTTCATGGTTGGGGGTCACCACCACATGAGGAACTGTATGCAAGGGTCATGGCCTTAGGAAAGTTGAGAACCACTGATCTATAGGCAAACTTATTGATGATAATCATAAACATACACTCCGTCAATTTATTGATGAAATCACGTACTGCAAACATTTCCAAACGCTGCCTTTTACGTGGTTTTAGGGTCAACTATTAGCTGACAACATATTGAGGATTCGGTGTTAGTCTCTTTTCTGACTGTGACTCTGAGAGGACGAAGCAGCTGTACTTGGAAGTGTCTGTAATCCTGGGCTCTAGAGTTCCTTGATGTTTAGCCTTAGAGACTTTGTCTTCTTTCAGATTTGCTCTTCCAGGAAGGACTCTTTCACTCAAGGGTGGAGTGGAGATTGGAAGATGAACTCAACCCACATGGGGAACAAACCAACAAACCACAATAAAAATGACAAGGAAATATTTACCTCACCAAGCAGTGGACAGGCACCTGGCATGCACACACATGCCCTTGTGCGCGCGCGCACGCGCACCGCCCCCCCCCCGCCCCCCCCACACACACCGGTCTCTTGCTGACCTCACTCCCTAGCAGTAAGAAGGCCTTACCCATGGAGTTTTACAGGGCTGTGGTCTTGGGCCCATTGGTAGAGGTCTCTGAGCTTCCACCCTGTCTTCTTTCATGTCTGCCAACACAGGAGGATGGGAGTTAAATTAGCTTTAAACACAATTCTTACCTGGCCTGCATGGCTCAGTGGTTGGGCGTTGACCTATGAACCAGAAGGTCACAGTTCGATTCCTCGTCAGGGCATATGCCTGGATTGGGGGCTACATTCCCACTGTAGGAACTGCAGGAGGCAGCTGATCAATGATTCTCTCTCATCATTGATATTTCTCTCCCTTCCTTTCTTTCCCCTTTTCTCTGAAATCAATAAAATATATATTTAAACATAATTACCATTCATTATTAATTATGAAAGCTCTATTCTTTCCCATCCAATTATGATGCATGCAATTTAATTTTAAGTATTGCAGCCCAGAACAGTGTGATATTATATAGTTTGTAGTTAGCTAGTGCTCCTGTCTTGGAGTGGTCAGATGCTAGGAAAATCCACATCTGAAGGTGGATGCAGCATTTTAAAAATATATATATATTATTGATTTTTTACAGAAAGGAAGGGAGAGGGATAGAGAGTTAGAAACATTAATGAGAGAGAAACATCTATCAGCTGCCTCCTGCATACCCCCTACTGGGGATGTGCCCGCAACCAAGGTACATGCCCCTGACCGAAATCAAACCTGGGACCCTTCAGTCCGCAGGCCGATGCTCTATCCACTGAGCCAAACCAGATGCAGCATTTTTTAAGAAGAGCCCTTCCACAAAGTTGGCTGCTACAGGTACCTCGCTCCATACCAGTTGGAGTGTCAGATGTATTTATGTAGTGAAATTTTTGCTTGTTTTCTAGACACCAGAAGTGAGCTCACATTGATAAAACTGAATGTCTTCAAGACACGTAGTGTCTAATATATTTTACTTTATAAGATACTTTCTGCTCTGCAGAAACGAATTCTGAGAGAGAGTGAATTCGGGAGCCTGATCTTTAAGGATGGTGCTCAAGACAATCTCTACACCAGTGGTTCTCAACCTGTGGGTCGCGACCCCTTTGGGGGTCCATCGACCCTATCATAGGGGTCGCCTAAGACCGTCAGAAAACACAGATATTTACATTATGATTCACAACAGTATCAAAATTACTGTTAGGAAGTAGCAAAGAAAATAATTTTATGGTTGGGGGTCACCACAACATGAGGAACTGTATTAAAGGGTCCCGGCATTAAGAAGGTTGAGAACCACTGCTCTACACAATCCTATCTGTAGCCATGTATTGAAGAGGGTCTCTGGTTGGCTAACACTGTCAGAGGAGCAGAATCCTGTTGGTGGAGTGTTCTGTCCACCTCACAGAAATCTTTCATGGAAGGTGATGCGTGGTCACAAAGGCATAGAGAGAGCTAGGCCTTGGAGCTGAAAGAGGAGTAGCATCTATGTGTTGTTCTTGCTTGCTAATGAATTTGTCGGTACACATGGTGGCAGAATTGGGCATGAGACTTACTTTCACTGTAACCAGGTAGAGAGGCTGTGGAAGGGTAGTTAATACACGTGCACATCCACCTTTTTTTCAGCAGTTGACATTTTCCACCAGAAAGAACCTAAGAGCTGTGCGTGATGAAAATAACTTGGCTCGACGTGCCATACACTCCAAAGATTATTTTATTTTTTTATTTTTATGTTTTTAATTTTTTAAAAATTTTAATCTTTATTGTTCAGACTATTACAATTGTTCCTCTTTTTTCCTCCCAAAGCTCCCCTCCACCTGGTTCCCACCCCTCCCTCTGCCCTTACCTCCCCCCCATTGTCCTCATCCATAGGTGTATGATTTTTGTCCAGTCTCTCCCTGCACCTCCCTCACCCCTTTCCCCCTGAGAACTGTCAGTCCACTCCCTTTCTATGCCCCTTTCCAAAGATTATTTTAAATTCCCTAATTCACGACAACCTTATTTCCAATGCTGCCAGCAGATTGGAGCATGGACAGCTTTTTGTCATCCCTTTAGGATCCTCTGAAAGCTCAGGTTGCCATGGACAACAGAGGGCTGAGAGGTGAAAGAGAAAGTACACTTGGTGAGCTGGGGCTGTCCTCTGTCCGGCTGATGTGATGATCTTTTCTGAAGGGCACGTGGGGACGGGGCCAAAGGTCTTCCTTCCTGCCAGGGCCTGCTCCATGTGGTACATGTCTCAAATGAGGGACATTTATTCCCTGTAGGATTAGCTGCAGGGTCAAGAGTAAGAGTGAAGCCTGCACGGTTTCCCTGCCCCTGGTCCTTGGGGGGGCAATGTGTGTGGTCCCCTGGGGCGGAGCCATCAGGAAGAAGGTGGAATGAGTTCTCCCAACTGCATGGAGGTCGCCGGAAAGGGGGTGCTCTGGAAAGCAGCGACCACGTGTGGCTGTGATGTTGCTACCCTTTGTGGCAGGCTCCTCTCTTGGAGGAATTTCAAGACAGCCCCCTAAACTGAGAAAACTGTTTCTCCTCTGAGTCTGCTTTCTCTTCAGTGATTGGCCATCTCATCTGACAATACTTCCCAAAGGCCTTTTGGGCTTTCCTCTCAAAAAGGGGGTGAACAGCTCAGGGTAAGGCAATAGGAAATGACTGCTTTCAGTGAATCCAGGTAAAAGCAGCAGTTCAGTATCTCTGAGGATGTGCGTGTGGCCTGCTTTTGGTGCCGTTGTAATGAGCGAGTTATTAATAACGAGAAATAAGCCAAGGGAAGGCCAGACATTATAGGCTGGTCATTTGGGAAACTTTCCCAGCCAGCTGCAGCTTTTCATTCCCTAGGGAACCACCGGACTGTTTCCTGCAAAACACGGAAGCCACCGGTGAGGGTCAAGGCCAGCGCCTGCAGCAGGCAGATGTGTCACCCTGGTGAGGTGCTAGTTATTTTATTGTTTTTTTAAATATATATTTTATTGATTTTTTTTACAGAGAGGAAGGGAGAGGGATAGAGAGCTAGAAACATCGATGCGAGAGAGACATCGACCAGCCGTCTTCTGAACGCTACCTACTGGGGATGTGCCCGCCACCAAGAAACATGCCCTTGACCGGAATCGAACCTGGGGCCCTTCAGTCCACAGGCCGATGCTCTATCCACTGAGTAACACTGGTTTCAGCAGGTGCTAGTTATTTAGGGGGCACACAAAGAGAAACTGAGACATCAACACTTTACACATTTTATCTTTGCAAGGGCCCACAGTTTATAACCCAGGTCAAGTTCTGGGGGTGATCCAAGTTCCTCTGAAGATACAAGCCGGGTTCGGAGTGTGCAGGTATCAGTGGCTGTTACAACATGTTCGGGCCTGGGGGGTGTAAATTCTTGAAACTACCACACTCCCTTTATTTGCCAGTCCAGTCATGAGGGATTCTGGTGATTGGATCTGTGGCTCTTTCTGGAGTTGGACTGGATTGGAAGATAGGCCTGGACACCTGGGTAATAACTATGTCTACAACGGGAGTGGCATTTTTATTTTACCTGTTGTAGAATCACCAACCAGCCTTGTATTTCAGCTGTAAAACAATCATGCAATTGCGGTATATTTTCCTGTGTCTCCTCCTTAATCTTGTACCTCCATGAGGTGTTTTTTTACGTTTCCACTGTTTGTTAGGATGTGTGTGTGTGTGTGTGTGTGTGTGTGTGTGTGTGTGTATGGGTGAGCCACTTAATTGCAGTATAACTCTTCAGTGGATCAAATAAGAAGAGTGAAAAAATGGCATAAACAATTTGAAGGCAGTATCTGGCTGGCTCTTGAGGGGGAAAGTCATTTTCTCCGAAGTGCTGACACCAATGGGAAAAGGGAAGGAGCTGAATAAAGAAGAGAGGGAAGAGTTTGATTTTCACCTTCCAGCCCTAAGGCACTGAATTAAAAGGTGGCTGGTCATTGGTGTGTGGGCATGGGCAAGGGGCTTAGAGGGAAGATTGAATTTCATCCGGAGGTGACCAGCTAAGAAGTGCCCTATAGATTTCCAGGTCTGGGACAATTCGTTCATTCATCCCTCTATTCGTTCCGTAGATATTTTTGTGTCAAAAGGTATTTATTAGGTGTTGGGGTTATTATAGTGGACAGTCGGGTGCTATCCTTCATGGAGTATGCTGGAGGAGAGAAGAAAACAAGTAAACACAGGCACATAACATCTAATTTGAGGGAAGGTGAGAGGGATGGGGAAAGTGATGAAGTAGAACCTGAATGAAGTGCCAGAGGCAACGTGAGGGAAACCCCGGAGAGGAGAGAGTGTGGAGGACAGGAAACCAGAGAATGAGGGACGGGGCTGGATCTGGAAGGACTTGGATCGCCAATGGCTGGAAAACCGTGTAGGGACTCGCACTGGGAAGCGATCTCATCTGATTGACAGTATGGGAAGCTCACTCGGTGCTCCATCTCTCCTCTGTGTTATTGGCTGTGCATCATTTCTAGCAGGAAATCATTTGATTTTCAAGGCAGTGGATTGAGTGGTCCCCTGATACTCTTAAAGGTATCATACACCCAGGATTCCAGAACTGCCAGTTGGTAATATTTACTTTTGGTTGGGGCCCGCATAAGGAACAGTCAGGGCAGATGTGAAGTAGTGTATTTACCCAAGAGTTTATCGCTGATAGAAAAACAAAGGTCTCATTAAAATAGTTAATGCCAAGAAAATAGTTATTCTGGATTGATTCGCTTGCTGTGTTTCTGCTTTCTGTGGTCACACTCTGTGGTAGTATCGGGAGTTTATCCGTTATTCAGCGGTTTATTAGATTATGTTCTTCACCCAAAGCACATAAAGTTTCAAACACCCCAACTTGTTTTATAGTGCAGAGGGGCCCAGAGCATGGAAAACTGGGTGTGAAACTCATGTTTGTATCACTAACTAGTAACTCCAAGCGAGGCATGCCATGAAGATCCCACGTATGGAGTTGTGTGAGGATTAAATGAGATGATAGATAGGAATCATTTCTGATACAACTTAAGTGGTAAGTGAAAGATAGCCCACCGTTATTATTATTTTTGCTGCAGAAATTTCAAAATGGAAGATTTACAAATGTGACATAAGATAAATCAGATAGCTTATCTTACACAACTTGGGAACCCAAGTGGACAGAATTATGAATTTTGGTGTTTTGAGAGGCAGCACCCACTATTGGGGTGACATTATGTATACTCATATAAAATATGACATGATAAATATATAAACTCAATATATAATGATATAACCTATATTATGTAGGGTGCCCTAGACCAGAGGCAGACACAAGGAGCTGGTGTTGATGAAAACTCCAATCCTGGACAAGCTGTATGGCTTGTGGGTGGAGAGAATAGATTTGTAGCCTTAGCCAGTTCAGCTCAGTGGGTAGAGCATCGGCCTGCAGACCCAACGGTCCTATTCTGTCTTGGTCACAGGCATGTACTTTGGTTGTAGACTCCTCCATGACTCGGGCCCAGGTTAGGGTGCATGCAGGAGACAATCAATCGATGTGTTTCTCTCACATCGATGTTTCTGTCTTTCCCTCTTTTCTACTCTCTCTAAAAAAATCAATGGGAAAATACTCTGGGGTGGAAATTAAAATAACCAGAAGAATGGGATGTATACAGGGAGAGGTGTGAGGTAAAGGAAAAGGAACTGAACCCAAGAAAAGCTGCAAATGAAGTGAACAGGTGCAGATGAGTAGATGAGTTGAGGCAAATGCTATAGCTGCCAGTGATATGTTCCTGGTTTAGACTTCAATTTTTAGATGCTATGACCTGGGATCTTAGATGCTACACACTAGTATCTTTTTACCATTATTTCGAACTGAGTTCACTAAAGGACATCTTGAAATATGAACTTTATATGTGAGATTTAAAAGTCTATGACCTTGGGAAAATAAAATGGCCCTATGATATTTTGTTATGTGTCCAATTGGCCAAATATACTTATTTTACAAAATATGAAAACACTTGTTTTATAATCACATATGTGTACCTCTATACACTATTTGCCTTTGGAAATGCCTATGATTTAAGTAGCTGCTTTAAAATAGATTGTAGCTTATATTTATCACTGGTCTTAAAGAATAGCATGCAATCTCTCTTCTAGAGTCTGGGATTTCTCTTCTTTATCCAAGGTACACATGCTTTAAATCGTTCCATTTATAAATAGAAACAATAATCCCAGAAATAGCCCTCATTAAGGTGAAGAAACCTTTTTCATGGATTTCTGCTGAATATTCACAGTGGTGGTAGCCCTTGATGTGGCACTTGATCAAAAACTCAAATCTCATCCCCATTTGTAAATCTTGTAACCCTTCAATCGTCGGTCAGGAGAAAGCTCTATTTATGAATAAATTCAAGATTCCATTTCTCTTTCTTGTATTTCTCCTTTCCTTCACTCTTTTTTTTTCTCCATTTTTTTCCTCATTTTGGTGACTGACTGCAGGAGAAGTATGTTCCTCCAGAAGCTGGGAGGTGTGTGGAGGTACCCCTGGGGTACACACCGCCTGGTGCATGAATGGGAAGGAGCTGAGTGGCTCAACTGATGCTCTGGGTGTCCTCACCATCACTTCAGCAGCCACACCATGGGACATCACCAGTGTGTGGCCCCAATGCCCACAGTGGCCTTTGCCAGAGTGCCAGCCACTGAGGAAGTTGAGCCTGAAGAATGTATGTGGGACAACCTTTCCCTTGAATTTTTTGAGTCCTCATGTACCATTCCCAGACCTGTAACAGCTAAATCCAGCAATCAGCATTGAGAGTTTAGACCTAAGCCCCGTGCCGAGTTTCCAGAATGAGTTTACCTTCCATGGTGAGATATTTCCACAGTGAGTCCATTCAGATCCTGAATCTCTCTCCACCATCCTCTCCCTCACTGCCCACATGGCTCACTGTTTCTTATCTCTCTTCTCTTTGGGAATGCAAGCCTTGGGCTGACGAAAGAGACAAAAACTAAGCAGAGGGAGACATGCTGTGGTGTGAAGACGTGAGCTCAAGTCACCCTCGTTCGAAATCACACGCTCTCCTTTTTTTTTTAAATTAAATCTTTATTATTCAGATTATTACATTTGTTTCTCTTTTTTCCCCTCCATAGCACCCCTCCACCCAGCTCCCACCCTACCCTCCCTCCCATTGATCTCATCCATAGGTGTATGATTTTTGTCCAGTCTCTCCCTGTACACCCCTCCCCCCTTCCCCCCTGAGAGAATTATCAGTCCACTCCCTTTCTGTGCTCCTGGTTCTAGTATATTCACCAGTTTATTCTGTTGATCAAATTTTTAATTCACTTAATTTTTAGATTCACTTGTTGATAGATATGTATTTGTTGTTCATAATTTTTTGGCTTTTACCTTTTTCTTCTTCCTCTTCTAAAAGAGTACCTTTCAGCATTTCATATAATACTGGTTTGGAGTTGATGAACTCCTTTAGCTTTTTCTTCTCTGTGAAGCTCTTTATCTGCCCTTCAATTCTGAGTGATAGCTTTTGTTAGGCTCCTGGGTTGCTTCTTAGTTTGAGGAGAGTGACTTGAGTTGACACAGACTTTTGATGACAAGTGATATTTTGGACAGAAAGTGAGCTGAATAAAGGAGGACAGGGACATAAAAGAGTCCAAAATGGACCCCCTATCACATGTATGCTTCACTTGCTTTTGTCACTGAGCAATTAAGAATTCCATTCTGGATCAAGTAGGGGAGGGAGATGGAAGGCAGGAAAAATATTAGAAAGGCAACCAAACCAAGAAATTTGGCCGAACTTGTTGCTGAATAACTGTAAAATTTAGTTAATCACTTTATGGTTTATAATAGGAGAATTATTATTCTATATAGTTTTTGAGATTTAAAAAATGATCTCCTAACTCCAGTTGCAACAGTCACTTAATCTGCTGATCAGAGTTTATTCATTACTCATTCTGGCTCACTACTGTAAGGACTGTCAGGAATGTAGCCATATTGGCCACAGTCCCTCCGCTAATTATATGGACAGAGACTAAAATTATGGACAAAGTTAGAGAAATCAAAAGAGTTCTAATTTTCCCCAGGATATTATTGCTGTAGAACTACAAACCAATCCATCGTGGGTGTATATATATATCAAAACTCAAGTGTTATGGCTTAGTGAGTATTTGAGGGGGGCAGGTTGTGAGATCTTAGGCTATCGCTGAATATTTCTTTTTCAGACAAAATAATTCGATCAAAAGGAAGAGTCCCTTTGGACTTTCATCAGCTGCAGTGTTTGGATGATATAGTTATCATTCTCCAATAGGTAGAGTATTTCACATTTAAGGGCTAAGGCAGGTAAAATGCAATCTGTGTGATGAACAGTCCAGAAGCACTTCACTGCCTCTGAAACAGCTCCTCGGAGGCCCAGGTGTCAGATAAAATGCTTACAGGCCCCACCTCCCTGTTTCCTTTTGCACAAAGGACTGCGGGTGGAGGAAGAAGGGAGGACCATCAGCAGCCTTGGATGAGGCCACGAGGCAAATGGTTCAGATGGTATTGTTGGCTGGGCCCTCTGCAGTCTACACCCTAGTTGCCGTAGAACAAAATAAAAATAAACAAACCTCCAGGCAAATGAATATGTCACTGGCGGCAGTATCTGGGAGGGACAATGGAAAGGGGTATGGGGTTCTTGCCATTGGAATCTGCCCTTCTCAGGATGAGTTGTCTGAAGCTGAGCAGGCTGTTGACACGTCTGCTCTTCTTCACTATGAAGGGTAAAGGCGGAGACCTTGTCTTTTCGGAAAGGTTTATATGATTATAAATATCATCAGTGTTCATGCTAATAAAATGGAAGAACAAAGCAGAAAATAAAAGTCAGCCTTTACTCAAATCTTACAGTTCTTAACATTTTGTGACACATCTTTTCAGATTTTCCCCATCGTGTGCATATATTTAATCAAAATTGTTATTATCTGGTGACCCGGACTTACTGGTTCTTTTCTTCACCTCAGGTACATAGAGATGTTTAATAAGTGTATGTTAAATGACTAATGGACCTTGAATTTCTTGGTCCTCAGCTCCTTCCTAAAATGAAACGGGACTGAAATGAACAACAAATACATACCTATCAACAAGTGAATCTAAAAATCAAATGAATGGAAAATCTGATGAACAGAATAAACTGGTGAATATAATAGAATTAGGGGCATAGAAAGGGAGTGAACTGACAATTCTCAGGGGGGAAGGAGTGAAGGGGGTGCAGGGAGAGACTGGACAAAAATCACACACCTATGGATGAGGACAATGGGGGGGAGGTAAGGACAGAGGGTGAGGTGGGAGCAAGGTGGAGGGGAGATATAGGGGGAAAAAGAGAAACAATGGTAATAATCTGAACAATAAAGATTTATTAAAATTAAAAAATAAAAAGAATAAAAGAAACAGGACTGAAAACAGCAGCTGTGGTGTCCAGAGTTCTGAGGGTGGGAAGGGGTGCTCTGTACGAAATGCTCATTCATGGCCCCGCACACGGTGGACCCTCTGTAGTCGGACGCTGACTGGTTGTGATTGTTTTGTGCATTAGTCTTCCCAGATTCTGGCTGCGCTTTCCTATTTTCTGTTTTTAAGACACTTTACTGTGAATATATTTGGAGAAAGAACATCAAATTATCAGGCAAGGGAGTGCTTTTTACTTATGTAATTAGCCAAAACAAAGAAGTAGTCTGGCTGGTGTGGTTTGGTGGTTGATCTTTGACCCATGAACAGGAAGGTCCCGGTTCGATTCCTGGTCAGGGCACAAGCCTGAGTTTCGGGTTTGATCCCCAGTAAGGGGCGTGTGGGAGGCGGACAAATCAATGATTCTTATAATGTTTCTGCCTCACTCTCCCTTTTGCTTCCTCTATCTGAAATTACTAGGAACATATTAAAATAAAACAAAACAAAGAAGTATATTCAATTTTGACAAAGATACTATGAAAAAATGAACTAATAATATCTTCGTTGGAGCCTTATATACTGCCATAACCTTTTCCAAAAATCAATAAGATCATTAAACCTTTGCTTTGTTAATCCCAGAACTGGGGCTCCGTTTCAAGGTTATATTTCAAAATACATAAAATCACAAATATTCATAAAAACATGATTTATAGATGGTAAAACATTGGAAATAAATAAAAGCCTAATCATAGAGATAGTTTAGGTGATCTACGATTTGCTAATTTGAAGGAACATCAGATAATTATTAAAATAAATGTATGGAAAAGTGTCTGTGACATTTGAGTGGAAAAGGAGATTAATGATTAAAACCAGATTAATACGTACTTGTAATATAAAAATGCAGGAATATCAGAATAATTTAAAAATTGTATTGGGTTTGAAATTTCCTATAATTAAATCATTTTTAAAAAATAATTCTAAATAGGAAACTGGTCATGTAAGGAGCTAACCCATGGAATTGGATGAGTTAGCAGGAGTGACAGGTGCTGTCGATATCTCAGCTCATCTGTCGGTGCTGGGGAGAAGCTGTGTGTGATGTGTGTGGTCCTGCTGTTGGCATTGCACAAAAGCCAGTGTCATTCTTCACCCTGACCAGGACAAATTGTGAGAGTGGGCAGGGTCGCCAGTCAGGAGGTTGCTACCTGCACTGCCAGTAACTGGACTCGTAAGTTACGGGGCCGATGACTAATCCCAAGCACAGACAGTCTCCTCCAGGAACTCACGTAGACGGGGGATCATTCTTGGATGGATTTAATACTACCTCTGTCAAGAAAAATCTCAAAAGTCAACAAAGCTACCCTGATAGCAGCAACAACAAATTGCATCACTTCGTTGGTATGGTTTACCTTTTATTCATGTTTCTGGTGAATACGGAATAGCTCCCCTCTCCCCCCCACATGAGGAAAAGACTATCGTGGGATACATAGGTTTAAAAATAATTACAAGGTACTTTGGAGAGTACAAGTTTAATAGAGGCGATAAAGCTGTAGATAGATCTTTTTGAGACAGGTCAAGTCAAAGGATTCATAGCTCACTGTCCAATTTTATTTCTTATACCCTCAAAGAAGTGTTTCTTAAAGTTTAATGTACATAAGAATGACCTGGGGAATTTGGTTAAAAAATGCCTTTTTTCTAGGCGCTCACCTCAAAGGCTGTAGACCTGGTTTGGATGTCTTTGTTTGAAAAAGAAAAAAACTGAAGATTCTGATGCAGCTGGGCATCACAAAAAAATGAAAAGAATAGCCACATGAAGACATACGTGCTCAAAGCTAATTTCCTTCAATATTTGGGGTTGATCACTAATTTATCACAATAAAAACCATAAAAATGAACAGAGCATTAAGAAATATTTGGCGTTGCCTACCAAAACATGGTTTTTCTTTTCCTTATTTGGAGGTAGGTAAGAAAAACTCATCTTCAAGCTGTAGATGAGGTCAGCTCTTCTATTCTTAGTACATGTTTGACACGTAACCCTTCTGTCTCCCAGTGAACATGCTGAGGCAGTGTTCCTTTTGCTTTAAGAGCTGATGATTGTCAGTTAATTATATCACAAGGTGAAGGAAAATTAATAAGGAATGCATTCAGCTATCACTATCATTTTCAGTATTGCAGCACATGGGAGTACTCTTCAAACAGTGTAATATTAGAATCTAGAACCTGATATTGGGCTGTCTACTGTGAAAACCACGTGGCACTGTGCTCCTAAGTCTGCACTGTGAGATTCACTCATCCCAGTAGTTTCTGGACCATGAGATACTAACGCTTTTCTCTGTTAATGAGTCACTTTATTCACTATGCCAGGCCTTTCTATTTCTCTTTCTTGAGAAAGCAGATAAGTGACTTATTTTTTTAAAAAACCTTATAAGAGAACTAGAGGCAGGTGCACGAAATTTGTGCGCTGGGAGGGAGGTCCCTCAGCCCGCTTTATGCCCTCTCACAATCTGGAACCCTTCAGGGTAGTAGGCCTAAGCCAGCAGGCAGACATCCCTCTTACAGTCCTGGATCCCTTGCTTCTTATTGCCTGCCTGCTGGTGACTGCTTGGCACTGCCACAGAGGCAGGAGAGGCTTCCACCACCGCAGCTGTGAGCCCGGCTTCTGGCTGAGCGGTACCCCCCTATAGGAGTGCACTGACCACCTGGGGCAGTTCCTGTGTTGAGAGTCTTCCCCCTGGTGGTCAGTGCACATCATAGTGACTGGTCGTTCTGGTGGTCCCGCTGTAATGGTCGCTTAGGCTTTTATTATATAGGTGATGTACAAGTCAGCTAAGTCTGGCCTTTCTTCAGAATTGTTTTTGCCTGTTGAATTATCTACTGTAATAAAATGAGGGTAGATTCTCAATGAAAGATTTGTTATTGATAACATTATAATCAGCTAGTTATTAATAAGAAGGATGCAGCGAAGGGAAGGCCTGCCATTATAAGCATGGCCATTTGGGTAGCTTCACCAGGAAGCTGTAATTTCACACTCCCCAAAAAACCATGCAAAACACTGGGGGAAGGGGTCCAACAAGGGGAAATAGTGAGGTTGGGTGACTAGGGAATGTGCCTGTCAGTCGCATCTAGGGACAGAGATTATTGGTCAGAATGGACATGGCCCCTGAAAGCTCATGAAAATTTGGGAATACATAATCTCCCAAAAAAGGAATTCTTCCTCTGTGGCTCTTGGCTTGTAGGCTCTCTTGTTCTTGCTCCCTTGCATTTGCCTGTATGGCCCAGGCTAGGTGGACCCTCCAGGCAATGGGCTGATGGATTGATGGACAACAATGGGGAAAATAAGCTGCATGTATTGGGGTGCTCCAACATGGAACAGAAACTCTGGACACTGACTCTAATTGTAGCCCTTTTAAAGGCACAGCTAGACTTCTCTGATGGGAGGACTGAGGGAGAGGGGATCTTGGAGACTCAGGGATCTAATTCCACACAAATAAAAATCACTCTTTCTTCCAGGTGAGTCTCAGAAAAATATATTTTTCTTAGAATATCGCAAAAAAATCCATTCCCAAGAGTAACAGGTAGGGACAGGGACCTCTTTCTACCAGTGACATTAAAGCAGTGGTTCTTAAACTAAGAATCACATAGTATATGTAATATGCTTGTTAATATTTAAATTTATGGGCCTCCTTTCCAATTCATTAAATCTTCAGTGAGGCCCAAGAAATTATATTTTAACAAACACTCCAGGGACTTTTGATGCCGATGGCTTGCCTTTTACACTTTGAAGATTTACTCTTCTAAAGCGTTTTATAAAACAGCTTAAGGAAGTTAATTTTGAGTGATCTACGCTTTAAAATCACCGGAGAGTATTACTTTGAACCTTAATTAAAAGAAGTTTAGCAGCACAAAAGAAGCATTGCAAAGTTGTCAAACATGGATTTTGCATTAGATGGTCATGGGGAATAAGTCCATCATCATATTTTCTCTTAGGAAGTCATGCATTGGGAAATCTGGCCTTTGGAGAGACCAGAAGTTACCAGGATATTGACACCATGATGACAAGAGAACCAAAGGAGTGAGAAAGTATGACAGTGATCAGTGACACTTCTGGTACGCTTGGCAATGTTCCTAAGTTTCTTACATGTGTTAACTAAATGTTCTCACTGTTCTATAAAGTAGGTGCTATTATTATTTCGCTTATTTTACAAATGGGGAAGAAGAGGCTGTAAGGAATAAATGCTTCTTTCCATAGCAGACCCAGAGCCAGGATCATTTTGAACTGAGTAGTCTACCTTGGAGCCTTCAGTACTGCATGTGCTACCAGTAAATGGCTGGTTCTCTGAGAAATACATTTTATGTTTCAACCACAGAATATCTTTAAAAATATATTAAAATTATTTCCTACAAAGGCATAACCACAAACTGTATGTCAGTTAGAGCTTTTTGATCTTTCGTTCTTATGATTTCTAAAGAAGGCCAAATTGAGAAAAAGGAAAGTAACGGCAAAGGCATTTATTAAGGAGTTGTTTTCTTGAACATTAGCTCTCTGAATTAATAACTGTAACCTTTTCATTTGTATGAACGCTTAACTTCTTGTAGAGTCATAAGAGTCTACAGGAAATGTGGATATCATTTGGCTTGACAATAACTATTTCTTAAATAAATGAAGAATTGGCCTGCTTCTGCACATTTATAAAGGTTTTCTATGAGCCAATCAACACAACAATTTGTGTAAACATCCTTAGGATTGTGATGGGAATTTTAGAAGTAAGTTGAGTCTAGAGAGATTAGGCATTGCAAATGTAATCTAATGTCCAACTCCAGGAAGGGTACCATGGGCTATGTGTTTGGGCCTCAACCTGGGAGTCTAGGAAGAATGGAGGATGGCTACCCAGGCAGCATGAACTTGCTTTGCACCAATGGTTTCTATTTCCCTACGGCTGCTGTAATAAGTCACCACAAACTTACTGAAACCACACAAAGTTGTAACCTTAGCGCTCTGTAGGTCAGAAACCTGACACAGATTTCACTGGGATAAAATCAAGTGTTAGCAGAGCTGTGTTCCTTTTGAGAGGCTCTATGGGAAAAACAACTTCCTTGCCTTTTCCAGCTTTTAGAAGCTGCCCGCATTCTTTGGATCCTAGCTCTTTTTCCCCATCTTAAAACCCAGCAATGTCAGGTTGAGCTGTTTTCAAATGGTGTCACTATGATTTCCTCTTCTCTCTCCCTCTTCTACTTTTAAGAGCCCTTAAGCTTATGTTGGGTCCACTAAGATAATGGGACGTGATCTTCCTTTTTAAATGTCAGCTCATTAACAACCTAATTCCATCTGCAACCTTAACTTCTCTTTTGCCATGTAAGCCAACGTAGTCACAGGATCTAGGGAGTAGGATATAGACATGGATATGTTTGAGAGATCTTTCTTCTGCTCACCACAGCTTCCTAAACAGGGAGGTGATGGGGAAAGGAGGCGTTGTCCAGGACACAGGGCTTGGTCATTCAAGACTGGATGCTTGACTTGGCAATTGCAGATGATGGCAGAGCAGGATGGACTATGAGCTGGTTGGTGGGATGAGGAGGGAGAGCCTGTTTCATACTTGGAAAAGCTGAAGGATCCTTGTTGGCTGAGGATTCCTCACCTCCTGTGCACCGACTACATTGAATGTTTCTAATGTTTGTAAAGAGGGAAAGTCTTAAGGGTTTTTCTCTCAGGAGTAGAAAAAATCAAGCTGCTCATCAAGTCAGGCCTAGAGATGGGCGGGAAAGAACACTTGTAGAGTTGGAATCTTAATTAAAAAGAGATGAGCCTGCTGAGACCGGTTTGGCTCAGTGGATAGAGTGTCGGCCTGCGGACTGAAAGGTCCCAGGTTCGATTTTGGTTTGGGGCATGTACCTTGCTTGTGGGCACATCTCCAGTGTGGGGCGTGCAGGAGGCGGCTGATCGATGTCTCTCTCTCATTGATGTTTCTGGCTTTCTATTCCTCTCCCTTCCTCTCTGTGAAAAATCAATAAAATATGTTTTTTTTAAAAAAGAGAGAGATGAGCCCTAGCTGGTTTGGTTCAATGGCTAGAACATCAGCCTTCAGACCAAAGGATCCCTGTTTGATTCTGATTCGATTCCAGTCAGAAGCACATACCTCGGTTGCAGGCTCCTCCCTGGCACAGGCCCTGGTTGGAACTCATGCAGGAGGCAACCAATTGCTTGCCTCTCACATCAATATTTCTCTGTCTTTCCCTCTCTCTTCCACTCTCCCTAAAAATCAATGGAAAAACATCCTTGGGTGAGGATTAACAAAAAGGAAAAGAAAAATATGGAACTCTGAGCCAAATATGTCTTCGATTAAAACCAAGCTAGCCTGTCTTCCTTCCTTCCTTCCTTCCTTCCTTCCTTCCTTCCTGCCTTCCTGCCTTCCTGCCTTCCTTCCTGCCTTCCTGCCTTCCTGCCTTCCTGCCTTCCTGCCTGCCTTCCTGCCTTCCTGCCTTCCTTCCTGCCTTCCTTCTTTCCTTCCTTCTTTCCTTCCTTCCTTCTTTCCTTCCTTCCTACCTTCCTTCCTTCCTGCCTTCCTGCCTTCCTGCCTTCCTTCTTTCCTTCCTTCCTGCCTTCCTTCCTGCCTTCCTTCTTTCCTTCCTTCCTGCCTTCCTTCCTGCCTTCCTGCCTTCCTGCCTTCCTTCTTTCCTTCCTTCCTGCCTTCCTTCTTTCCTGCCTTCCTTCCTTCCTTCCTTCCTTCCTTCCTTCCTTC